>JANAVB010016800.1:19233940-19630866 GCA_029216955.1 Iris pallida
ATATAGTATATAATATATAATATATATATATATATTATATATATATATATAACATATTAATATTAATATATATTTTACCTATATTAAATATATCTTACGACTATAATCATCTATAGACTTAAAATACAAATATAATATGGGTATCAATATTAATCTAATTATCTAATATTTAAAATAAGGCACCAAGTTTTGTTGGGAAGTTACCATGCATGAAATGAATAAAATTATACTAGAATTTTTATATATATACTAATGTAACAAATATTTATTAAATATCTATAGTATAATCTATTATTGCAACATGTGTATTTATCTTCTATTAAAATATATATATACAAACTTATTGTATATAAATAGAACCGAATATTGGCATAGTAGGAATACACAAATATCATATATATATAGTATAAAATCCTAGAGATCTAGAAATACATCACAAGAAGAATATTCATCCATTTTCGAAAGTAACATATCATTTAACTAGAAATAACATATTAATGTATTTAAGCAGTATAACAATAATATACTTTCTAGACCAAACATAAATACCAATATAATAATAGTCAATATATACATCTATATGAACGTCTCTGGACTCACTACTCGACTATATGATCTTGGATTTGGTTCAGGTCCAGTCCGAACTAAATTGGTACAACCCGGTCTCCTACAAGTCAATAATCAATAATAGTTAATTAATTAGATTATTTATAGGGTCGTGTTACAACTTAGCCTGGTTTTTCTAGTTAGGACATCACTATGGCTCGGCCTTCCCTACCAGGGCTAATACACTAGTCAAAGCACGCCACTGCACTATCCGTGCCATGATTTCTAGCCGTCTTGTACCTCAAAACTCCACTATGGCTAAAGTATTTTACTGTAATAATTAACTAAATAATTATTTACAAAAATCTAAAAACCATCATTCGAATAAAATAATTAAAAATAAAACATTTCCAAATTTTTGGGAAGGGGAGCTACAAATCTACCCACCTTAAAATAATTTCGTCCTGGAAATTCTCATTCATAACTATTCTTTAAATTCAAAAAGGGAAATCTACTACTACCTTAATCTCCTTAACTTTAATTCCTCAAAATAGTTTGCAGGTCCTAAAAAATCAAGTTGCACCCTTCAACAAAGTCATGAAAATCAAGAAATACATCTTCAAAATGAATTGCGCAGAAGTCAGATTGCGCTTCATCCAGATTGTGCAGACTGGACCGCGCACACTCTCAAGTGCGCAAGCTGACGTGGCCATATCATCATTACCTGACACAATCAGATCTTCTGACAACTGACAGCACAAAAAACGAGGAGACTGTTCGTTTATTGTGCCGCACAGTGCTCGAGGACAGCTGTACACGCAGCACACTCTGTCTGCCGTGCAGTCCACGCCAGCGCTATCCATCCTAGCACAATCCAAAGCCAGTGCAATCTAAAGTCAGCGCACTTCATCAAGACAACTGACAAATGTACACGTGGCATTCATGCCATCAATTGCTTACTACGTGGCAACCGTCTGTACATGATCATGCGTATTTCAATCAAATGATGCCATGTGTCCAAGACAGTTGGCCCACGATCAGACAACTGCCTGCGCAGTCCAAAGTTGCGCAATCCAGGGCATGCGCAAACCAATTTGCGCCATCCAGAATAACTAAAAGGTAGTTATTTCTAGAACTCTATAAATAGAGTTTCAAGTCTTCATTCCAGGGGATCACATACACACAGAGATCATACATAAAGTTCAGAAATATCAGAGAGTTCAGGAGTTCTTGCCCAAGTGCCGCTGCATTCTTCCGAGGCTATCGCCTTCAAATTCAGAGGCTACCGTCTTCAAAGTTCACATCATCCAAGGGATAAAGCAATCGTCTTCTAGATTGGATTCCTATAGTTGTACTTTCCCAGAATTCTTGTAATCTTCTTTTATAAAGTTTGTTAAAATAAAGATCAACTTTTGTTTTTGCAAACAAAATGGCGACTCTGCTGGGGACGACTTTCTCCTCCGACGAGGAAGTGACAACTCAATGTGACGTTGCGTCTATCGGAAAGACGCAGAAGATGCTGGTTGTGAAGGTCAACCAGACGGCCTATGAAGCCATGATCAACTCCAGGACTACTCCTCGTACTGCGAAAACTTCTGCCACAAGCAAAGTGCGCCCAGTGTGGATCCCAAAGACTGCTGCGTAGTCTGATGATTCTGCCACCAAAACTGCTGTGCAGTCTAATGTCTTTGCTGCCAAGACTGTTGCACAATCTGCCTCTACTCCTCGTACACAGTCTGCTATTAACAGTGCACAGACCACTTCATATGCTGCTCTGTCAAAGTGTAAGACTCTTGTTCCTCTGGCGCAATTGGCTACAAATTTTTCTGCGCAGTCCACTACTACAGCAACCAGAGTGCAACACAAACACTCTGGCAACAAGACTCTGGATGCGCAAACCACTGAGACTCTGGCCAGAAGACATTCTGCCAGAACTCCTCCTGCGCAATCTGCCAGTGCGCCATAAACCCATGCGCAAACCATGTCTGCGCCATCCAGGAGAGACAGCCCTTTGGCTAATCTCTCCTCTACTCACAGCAAGGAAAAAAGCTCTGCTCCTTTCCAACACCCTGTTGCTCCTGCGCAATCTACTGGGGGTAGTCTTTTGGCTATTCCTCCTCCTCTCCAGAACAAAGGAAAAGGCCCTTTGGTCTTTTCTCAAACTTCCTCGTCCTATGACTTAGAAGTCAACAGAGGAAAACGCTCTTTAGCTAACCCTTCTTTCCAAACAAAGGAAAAGGCCCTTTGGTCCTTTCTCAATCTTCCTCGATTTTTACCGTTGGAGATCAAACTGAATGTGCTCCGGCACCAGTCAGTACAAGAACCCTTTCTCATAAGGATTCTTCTTCTCTCCTTGCTAAAGGGAAGTGTACTGATCAGAGAGGTATTCTGCCTACTCCGGTAGCAGAGTTCCAAGATCTCCCAACCCTCAAAATCTCTCGTTCAAGACAGGGAAAATTATTGGTGTCTCAGACAGAAACCCCTGGGGGTGAGTTTGCTGATTTAAGAACATATCTCAACAGACCAACAGCCAATGCCAAAGACGAACCAACATCAGAGGCAAACCTCCAGGATCAAGAATCCGGATACCTATGCCAATGAAATGAGTACTTTCCTATACACTCAAGGGACAAATATTTGAAGAACCGGAACCATGTTCCGAATATTGTCAAAGAGCATGTCCCTCGAACTTCTGCTCGTCCCGTTGCTGTTCCTGATCTCCGAGAACACCTCAAGCAAAAATGAGACAATATCCCAACATCCCCAGTGCAACCACTTGGACATCATTGTAACTACAAAGTTGTCATCAAGTGTTGTTGTCAAACAACAAGACGATCTGTCTTCGATCGTCTGAACTTTTCTAACTCTGAACCTATGTTAGAAGATGAAGATGAGATTTTGTACGCTTCCGTCAACATGACTTCCAGAGACACTGGGGGTAGGAAATGCTCCAAGCACGAAAAGCTTCGCAAGCCAAGCCAGCGGTATTTGGATCTACTCCAAGAATCTTCTGAAGGAGTATTCCAACATACCCGTTCCCGAAGCTGAGACACAATCGGTCAAAGGAATCTTCAAGATCCTTCTGGTCATCTTCTTCCTTCTCACTCAGGAGATGATTCTTTCTCCGACTATGATGCATACAGCGAGAGTTCGGAACAGACAGTGTCCTCCACTGTACCCAGAGAAGTGACAGCTTATGTTGTTAATGAAGACCCAGATGCCTCCAGTTCGGCTAGTCAAGAACAAAGAATAGCTGCGCTAGAAGACAAGCTAAAGACCATGGCCGAAATGGTCGCAAGTATGCATTCCATCATTGTGGCCCAGCATACAGTCTCACCGACCGTACCTCCTATAAATCCTGAAATCATAGCATCGTCGGTGCCTGTCAATACAGGGCTGGGGGTAGCATCTCTTCCAGTACCTTCTGTACAAATCCAACCTACACCCAGACAGTCAGGTGCTGGGGGTAGTGCTTATCACGCTGTTCCTCCTCCTAACACCGTGGTTCAGCCTGCTCCTTCTACATCAGTGGAAGATGCCAATGAAGCTGTCAAGCTCCTGCGCACTCAGTTTGAAGCTTTCAAGGGGAAGGACAACTTGCAAAGGTTGGGGATCAAGCAACCCTATCCAGTTGAGTGGAAGAAAGTTCTATTTCCTCCGAAGTATAAGATCCCAACCATCTCGCTGTTTGATGGCAGCACTTCTCCCAGTCAGTTCATTAACCACTTTGAGGTTATGACTGTACAACTTCAACCAAATGACGCTCTCCTTACCAGAGTATTCGTCGGCTGTTTAGCTGGCGTAGCATACGATTGGTACAGAAGCTTGCCCGATGGTTGTATCACCTCCTTCTCTGGCCTAAAGCAAATATTCCTGGAACGATTCTATGAAGGGATCAACGACATGACTATGTCAGCCCTCAATAAAATCAAACAAAGACACAATGAAACTGCTGAGAGTTTCATTGAAAGGTTCCGACGGGAAGCTTTGAAAATGCCTCCTGGAACTTTGGCTGCTGTCACCATAGATACCTGCAAGGCAAATCTTTTGTCTATTATCAGCATGTGGACGGGTTCTACTCAGTTCCAAGACTGGCCATCTTTCATTGTCAACTCTAAAGCAGCCGAAGTTAGCGCTGACAAATTCAAGCAGCTAGGGGTACAAATGTCTAACCCCGGCCGGGACGAACACCAGACAACAGATGGTGGCAATCGCTAGAACAACCGCAAGGGAAAAGAAACTTTGAATATCAACTTGACGAACAAGAACAAAGAATTTCTGGCGGTCAACGTAGCTCCTCCTACGTCTACTTCCACTCCTTCTGCACCTCCACCGAGAGAACCTCGTCCTAAAGTAGAATATTCCTTTGACGAGAATGACACTGCTAGCATCTTTGACTGCTTGATCAAAAGCAATAAAATCCAACTTCCAGATCCAAAAAAACCTGATGAAGTTGGTAAGACTGATCATCCCAAGTACTGTGTCTACCACAGATTCATTGGGCATCCTACTCGAGCATGTTATGTGCTCAAAGGCAAAATCCAAGAGCTGGTCAATGCCGGTGTTATCACTCTGCAGCAAGACGAGAAGATCGTTACCGCAAATATGGTCTCAGTTCAATTTGGTGACTTCCCGCCCCAGATGGTACATCACGGTGTCATTCCTATCCCTAAAGCTACTCTTGAGATCGAGAATCTCCCTCCTCCACGAAGTGAAGGTCTCGTCCCCTTGTCTCTTGACAATGGCGAGATTATATGGATTAATCCGGATCTTGCTTCAGAGTTCGAACTTCCCTCTTCCTCCAAGAAGAAAGACCGCTCTAAGGGTAAAACAAAGATTTGCAATATGGTGTCTTTTGACCCCATAGTTGATGAAGAAATCCTGTTGGGCACAGATCAGGGAAAGCCTATCTAAAGGATTATCCCGAGTCTCAAGAGAATCCTGCTTCTTCTTCTGAGCCCGCTCCAGTGCAACCTGCTTCCACTGAAGATATTCCTACTGCATCCTTACCAGTTGTAGTGTCCATTCCTCCCAAGCCGACGGTCGCCGACAAAGGCAAACAACAAGTCCGTTTCGACAAACCTTTGAAGAAGTCATCTCCTTCCGGACTTGAAAAGCCTTACAACTTTGATATCTTTGCTCAATTGGCCAATACACTGGCCCGGCTGTCAATCTTCGAGCTCTTGCCTCTCTCCAAAGAGACTCGGGAAACTCTGAGCGAGGCTCTCATGCAAGCAGAAACCTGTCTAGCCCTGCTTAAGAAGCCGGAAGCAGAACCAGTCTCTTGCCTCCATTGTCATCGTGTGTTGGAGTTAATTCCAAATATAACTTTCACACAAGATGACATGCTGATGGAAGACAACAGGCATGATCGTCCTCTCAACTATACAGGATATGTCGACTCGATGAAAGTTGATCGTATTCTGATAGATCCAGGGTCTGCTCTTAGTATCATGCCGAAGACAATATTGGATGCGCTGAAGATCCCAGTACATAGTCTATCTAGTACAATCACCACTATTCTCGGGTTCAACCAGGGAAGGAGTGAACCTCTGGGCAAGATTCGCCTAAAACTCTAAATAGGCAATCTTCGCACAAAGGTTACCTTCTACATCATCGACAATCATGGTTGTTCCTACAATGCTTTGCTGGGAAGACCATTTTTGCATGAGCATAACATTGTTCCCTCGACTCTTCATCAATGTTTTAAATATGTTGATGACAATGGAGAGGTGCAAAAGGAGGTTGCTGATCTCTATCCTTTCAAAGGTATTGAAGCATACTGCAACGATGCTCGTATGTACAAAGACGAATTCATGAAGGTTGTCCTGTCTCTGGACACTGAACAAGAGCAAGAAGCAGTGCCTAATGACACCCTTATCATTCCTGTCAAAGGGCGTGTTTATCGTCCTCAGTCTTCCAAACCACTGGCTATTCACTTACCAGTCCAGAATAACTAAAAAGTAGTTATTTCTAGAACTCTATAAATAGAGTTTCAAGTCTTCATTCCAGGGGATCACATACACACAGAGATCAGACATAAAGTTCAGAGATATCAGAGAGTTCAGGAGTTCTTACCCAAGTGCTGCTGCATTCTTCCGAGGCTATCGCCATCAAATTCAGAGGCTACCGTCTTCAAAGTTCACATCGTCCAAGGGATAAAGCAATCGTCTTCTAGATTGAATTCTTATAGTTGTACTTTTCCAGAATTCTTGTAATCTTTTTTTACAAAGTTTGTTGAAATAAAGATCAACTTTTGTTTTTGCAAACATAGTTTATATCCTCTTCCTAGCCATTTTGTAACTACATAACCTCTAGGACTTTTATCCACCTTTGGTCACACTACTCCCTCGAAACACAGGTCATTAAAACCTTATAACCATCTAACTAATTGCTAACAATTCTACCAACAGATATCTAGGGCATATGGCATCTATAATCCTCTCCTATCTATCAAGCAACCCAAAATTTAACAAGCAACAAATTTACATAAGTAGCTAAGAAATATTTATAAATTCTAATAAACATGACCATTCGTCACTTTAAAATAGAAGGAAAAGGAAGATAAGGAAGATTAATCGAGAGCAAATATGAAGCTTCAAAGACGGTAAAGAGTATCCAATGATGCAGATAGAGAGAAGGTTTATGAACCATTGACTTATTTGCTAGATTTGGCTACTTTAGTCCAGTCACTTGCTAAATCGAAGAACCCTTCGTTTCCTAGGGGAGCTTGCAATCCGTACAATGCAGAAGTCTCGTTCTAGAAATTTATCTAAACAAGGTTCCATAATAGAACGAAATTTGAGAAATCAAGATTGTGGTCCCTTCCGTGGTTATTTAAACATATGAGCAAGGGATATAAATGCAATACAAGGTCGTACTGCGACTTCCAGGTTGATGGAATAAGGGTTAAGATTGACTATAGAAGCATGGAAAATAACAAGAAAAGTCCATGCGGCTCAGACAGAAAGAGTCTCATGCGGCTCAAGAATCCATTAGGCATTCATGCGGTTCAAAAGAGCCTCATGCGGCTCGGATAGCTCCATGCGGCTCAGGAAGGAGCCACGTGGTCCAAAGCAGTTCGCCTCTACAGCTGACCATAAAGAAACTGCTTCATTAAATGCCCTGACGGCAGCTCTGACAGAAAGGTGAAATGACAGTTTTGACATAAAGCTGAAAAGATAGCTCTGACATGATGGCATGCTCCTAGGGAAAAGAAAAAAAATCTTTTATATAGCTGGCATGATCCGTCAAGTCCAAAGCTCCCTATGCGGCTGCCACTCCTATGCGGCTGACACCCCTATGCGGTTGCCTCCTTCATGCGGCTGCCCCCTTCATACGGCTGCCACCTTCTTGCGGCTGCCCCCTTCATGCGGCTGCCCCCTTCATACGGCTGCATCCTTCATGCGACTGCCCCCTTCATACGGCTGCCTCCTTCATGCGGCTGCCACCTTCATGCGGCTTCCTCCTTCATGCGGCTGCCTCCTTTATGAGGCTGTCATCCTCACGCGGCTATCCCCCTCATGCGGCCGCCACCCTCATACGGCTGCTACCTTCATGCGACTAGGAGTGTGGGGCCACCCATATACGGTTCATTTAGAGACTGCATTCGTACGGCTCCGTCAGGATGTCCCACTCATGACAGTTGAGACACGTGGCGATCCTCATAATAATTGAAACACGTGGCGGTCTTATCCCCTCGGAGTCATGGCTGCTAGCAAATCATAACAACCCAGATTTGTTATAATCATCATAATTACTCAGATCAAATCAGATCTGTTGTAATTAAGCAAATTGAACACGTGGCGAGAGATCTGAGCTTGTCATGACAAATTATGACGATTCATTGCCATCAGCATTAATTGCCAATACGGATTTGGCACAATCAAAATTAACTGCCCATATTTGATGCAATCAAGACTAATGGTCCAGATTATTGGCCGCAGACTTTTTAAGGGACAATCATTGCAAACCCTAATGATCACACCCCGACTTCTATAAATAGCAAGGTGCCATTCCCTTGCAAACGGTGGAGAGAAGAGAGGGAAAAGAAAAAAAACAGAGAGAGACTCTCCACCCGGCTGGACACACAGAGAGATAAAGGCACGCACAGAAGAGTCTTCCCACACACCCCGAGAGCATTTCTTCATCAGAGCCAAGGCTACGTCCGATCGTCCAAGGAGTAAGGCAGAGCTGTCGTCGCTTTCCCGAGCCTCTATCGTCACCCCCCAGAATCAAAAATAAACAATCGTACTTAGATTGTTGTACCTAGGTTTTCATTCCTAGGCATTCTTTATATGAGCGAGTTTGTATTGTGAGTCTAAGTTCAGTCCTCCTATAAAATTGTTCTGTACTTTTACAATTAATGGCAAACACGATGGCAACTCTGCTGGGGACTAACTTCTCCACGGTTGAGGAGTTGGTGACGCAATCGGACGCAGCCAAACTTGGTTCCACTCAACAAATGCTGGTCGCCCGATTCGACCAGCAGGCGTTTGAAGAAATGCTCTCCGACGGGAGCGCTGGCCCGGTCCAGCGGCGAGCCCGCACGAAGAAGGCTCGCAGGGAGTGGAGGCCCAAATCATTTGCTCCTCTCCAAACTCTCGAAGAAGTACTCTCTGTTGCTCAATACGGCAGAGAAAACTCTCATGCAGCCCTGCTTCAGGCCGTAGAGGACTCTGCTGTCTCCAAGTCCGGCAGAAGAAAATACTATGATGCTGGACTTACAGGGATAAAGAGGAACTCTATGTGGTCTAAGCCGCATAAGGGTGCCAACCGCATGAAGAAGGCTCATGCGGCCGCAACCGCCAGCCGCATGAAGAAGACTCATGCGGCCACAAAAGTTAGCCGTATGCAGAACGCCCATACGGCTAAAACTGCCACCCACATGCAGGCAGCCTGCACGGTCACAACTTCCAGCCACATCCCGAAGGTTCATGTGGCCACTGCTCCCAGCCGCATACAGAAGGGTCATGCGGCCACACATGCCAGTCGCATGCAGACAGGCTGTACGGCCACCAAATCCAGCCGTATACCATCTGCTCCATACGGCTCACGGTCAGTCTTTGACCGCCTCTTATGCGATCCTGACTCCAGATGTGCCCAAGAACATGTGCCAGACTTTCTGCGGCACCATTTGAACTCTTTCTACTATACACCCTTGAATGCTAGAGAGAAGAAGTCTAGGACAGCGCGGGCTCGGCGAGCTCAGTCAGCTGTCCCAACCTCTGACCATCCGAGCGTTCCGGTTACTATTATGCGGGCCTCCGATGGAAAGTTGTACCAAACCACTCGAGTCCAGCCTTCGGCGGCAAACGGACAGAGTGGTTCCCATGAGCCTTCCAACAATCAGGGAGCAAATATGGTGCCAACACACTCAGATGCTAGGGATTTTTGGGCCTACAAAACGGGTGTAAAGGTTGCTCTAAGCGCACCTGACTTGCGTGACGTGATCCTTCACAAGCGCAAAGAAAGAGAAGAAGCTTCGGTGTGTAGAGAGTCATTCCATGGACATCACTGCACCCAAGTCATTGTCAACTGCTGTTGTAACAACACGGCAGTACAAGAAGACCGGCGGTCCATCTTCCAACGACTGCAACACCCAAGCTCAGAAGACGAAGCACTTCTCATCGCCTCCTGCAATTCTTCTCTGAAGATTCCTGGCATCGGTAGAGGGAAGAAAATAAATGTCTCCAGCCCAAAAATCTCAACCGACGTAACCAAGAAACTCTCTTCTAAGCAGTTGTCTACCACCATTACAGGAGGAGTTTACCAAGGTACCCGCTCAAAGATGAAATCTGCCACACTTGGAGATTCGTCGTCCACATTTCTGGGAGGCACTGGAGTCGAGGGTAGCACTCCCCCAAATATCTACGACAATTCGGTGTTCCAAGAAGATAATCCAGAGGAAACGATTCACCCAACAGATGCAGCAGATCCCGACGTCCCCCAGGACGTCCACAACTCTCAAGATGAGGCGAGCTCTGAAGCTGGGGGTACTACTCCTTCTGAGTTCGAACCGGAGGAGAACATTCCCACGTACCCTGACGATTTCTCTGTACAAGGGTATGACTCAGAGGGCACATCCTCCACCGTTACTTCCATCTCTCCTCAAATAAGGACGGTATTCATGACGGACAGCAACCAAGATGGTTCCAGTGATCGCTAATGTATCGACACTCTGGAGGCCATACTGCATTCTTTGGTCAAGTCCATGGACGAGATCAAAGTGGCCCTTCCAACTCTGTAAGGAAGGACGCTTGGCCAAACAAGCTTAGGTCCCACGATCAATGTGGACTCGAACTCAGCTGCACCAAACCCGGGTGATAATCCTTCTGAAATATCGGCTTCCACCGCTGCAGACGAGGCCAGAGAGGCCAGAAGAGAGGTCCAGAAGCTCCGGGCCATGTTCTACGCTCGAGAAAACTGCCAAGACCTCAGGATACGACAACCGTATCCTGCTGCGTGGAGAGATGTTCCCTTCCCACCAAGATATAAACCATTCAACATCAATCCATATGATGGGAAGACATCTGCAAGCAGGTACATCACCTACTTCGAAGTTACAATCGACCATCTGTCTCATGACGACGCCATCCTTACGCAGTTGTTCATCGGAGCACTGGAGGGGGTCGCCTTCGACTGGTACCGCAACTTGCCGGACAACTGCCTCCATTCCTTCGCCGGCTTCAAACGTATGTTCCTGGAGAGGTTCTATGAAGTAGGACAAGACGTGACAATGTCCACCCTCATGGACGTTGTCTAGGGAGAAAAGGAGCTGACAAGAAACTACATTGAGCGGTTTCGCCAGACCGCGATGAAGTTGCCTTCCGGTAACCCTGATTCCTCCTTAATTAAAATTTGCCAAAAGAGGCTGCTTCCCTCGATCAGCCTCTGGATGGGCAAAAGTCAGTTTAAGGATTGGAAGACTTTCATTATCAGCGCCACTTGCGCAGAAGACAAATTAAAGAAAGCTCGCCAATTGGGATTGTACGTCTCAGAAGGAGGGGACAAGGGCAAACGCCCTAACACCAACAGCAACAATAGTGGTAACCCCTCCAACAATCAAGACAACAAGGGCAAACAAGCTATGGTGGCCGACATAGCCCCGAAGCCTGAACCGAAGCCGACAAAGAAGCAGTGGCCTCAGATGACCTATTCCTTCGAGGATGGCCATGTTAAGCCCATCTTGGACATGCTCATACAAGGAGGTCGAATTCAGCTCCCTCCTCCAAGGCGTGAACCTCGTCCTGCGAAAACGGAGAGCCCCAAGTACTGCCACTACCATCGCTATGTCCACCATGCTACACATGACTGCTACCAACTGAAGCGATACATCCAGCATCTTATCGATTCTAAGGCCCTGGCCATTGATTTTGAAGAGGTGACCGTAGCAGCCAATATGGTGTCAGTACAATTCGGCAGCTTCCCTCTGACAATGACTCAAGATGGAGTAGTGCCCGTCTCCAGAGCAAAGATGAAGGTCGCTAACCTTCCACCTCTCCGAGAACATGTTGCTAGTCTAGTGCCCCTTACCACACTACGAGGGAAGATCATGTGGGTCCATCCAGACCTGGTACCTGAGGTGATTCAGTCCACACCTCCTTCCACCAGCAAGAAGAAGAATTGAAAAGTCAAATCATGCCGCACAATCTCGGCAGAGGTCAAAGAAGCTACTTTCGTCGTTACCCGTTCTGGCGCACAAACCCAACCTCCACCGGGTAACTCGGCTGAAGACCATCAGTCAACAACTGCTGATGCTTCAGGACCTTCGCAGCCTTCGATGACTGACAAGCCTAGGTCAAAGGAGACTCGCTTTAACAAGCCGCTCCGAAAAGAGATACCTCATGGGCTGGAGAGGCCCTACATCTTTGACATTTTGGCGCAATTGGCCAACACACCGGCCAAATTATCGCTATACGAGCTCCTGAGGCTCTCCAAGGATGTTCGCGTCGCATTAAGCGAGGCACTCCAGAATGCCGATACATATCTGGCTCAGTCAAATCTCACTAGGGAAAGCTCGCCTGCAGATCTCCAGGACAGCGCTTGTACGGGTTCAATGCCGAACATTGTCTTCACTCCGCAGGATATGCTTATCAAGGCCAACCTGCACGATCGCCCTCTTTATTATACTGGGTACATTGGCGATATCAAGGTGGACCGGATGCATATTGATCCCGGTTCTTCCATAAGCATCATCCCGAAGAACTTACTATACCATCTACGCATCCCAATGCATCGCCTGACGTCGACAAGCACCGCCATCAGCGGCTTCAATTCAGGCAGAAGCTATCCGATAGGGAAGATTCGCTTGAAGTGCCAAATCGGCGACCTTCAGTCAGAAGTGACCTGCTATGTCATAGATGCGGACACTTCCTACAACATTCTCCTGGGGCGTCCGTGGATACACGACTACATGATCGTGCCCTCCACACTACACCAGTGCTTTAAATACGTCGACAAGCACGGCTTCGTAAGGACAGAATTTGCCGACATCGATCCCTTCAAAGGGGTCGAATCCTACTACTCAGATTTGTGTTTGTACGAAAAGTCGAAAAAGCACCTTGCCAAAGGAGATACTCAAACTCAAACTGAGGCGGCAATTGGATCGAAAAAACCTCTGACAATCCACCTTCAAGCCCGCAAACCTGGCAGAACTGCGCCCCTTACAGCCACTCTGCGTAAGGATGCAATCAGCCTCTCTGTACAGGAGGAGCAGATGATAATTCGACTGCCAAGGTCTGGCCAAGCGCCAAGACCCACGACAGAGACACTGACAATCAGGCTGCCTAAAGCTAGACAGCAACAAATTGAAGAGCTCAACCCCTCTGTCAAGCCGATGACGATTCGTCTTCCCAGAATGAATCAGCAGCCAAGCGCTAAGCCGGGGACTGCTAGCCAGCCAACAAATCCCCGCCCAACACCGAGCACCAAGCTGGGGGTGGCTAGTACGCCAACGACTCCACGTCCTGCTCTACCCATGGAGCCTTTGATGATTAAGCTGCCCAAGCCATCCTCCCAGTCCTCATTGACACAGGGGGTGGTTGAAGAAGAGCCTGAGCTGGCCAAGTATGTGGCTGCTCACACTGATGTTCCATTCGCAGATGATGTAATCCCACTAGAAAAGATACCTTATTTCATCAATAAAGGGCTATCTTTGAACTACCTTGAGCTTAATAAGCTTTGTACAATGTATGCTATGGAACACGGTATAGGCACCCACCTGCACACACAGGTAACAAATGTCTACACCGTAAACCAACTTACTCCGGTGGAAGACGCTTACCGCATAATCCAGGGAGAGGATCATCCAATCATCTTCGGCCGGAAGAATGATCCCCAACCTTTTAGGGTAGAAGAAGTTGATCTCGAACACGACACCGGGAGACTGCCTCTTTATCTGTATAGTTCCCAATCTAAGTATCTCATGCAAAAACAAGGATATGATCTGGAAACTACACCAGGCTTAAACTACGGCACTGGATGGCGGTTACCTTTACAATCGTCGGTCACGGCTGGGAAACCACGAGACTATTACAACAAAACCAGATGTAGGCTAGGTTATGTTACACCGGCAACGACCCCGGAAAGCTCAAACGAGGAATGCGACTGGCATTCACACTCAACCGGATCACCCACTTCCGATTCGGATGTCAGCATTGGAGACATGCTCAGGCAAGTGTGGTCCGTCAATATGGCGTTTATCGATGCCTACGAAGAAGATGAAGACATTCCTGAACTTCTTGAGTTAGAGCCGTGGGCACAACAAATGGATGTGCAATGGGAGAAGCGGTTCGAACAAAGAGAGCCTCCCACCGAGGATGAGGTTGTGCAAATTGATCTCGGTGATGAGTCCTCTCTAAAGCCCATCTTCGTCAGTAAGAGTCTGACAGACGAAGAGCGGGAATCGCTACTATAGCTCATCAGAGAATACATCGACGTGTTCGCCTGTAGCTACGAAGACATGCCAGGACTGAATCCCGAGGTTGTACTTCACAAACTCAACATCCGTCCGGACGCAAAACCGATCAAGCGATAGCAACGACGGTTCTACCCCGACGTCATGAATGCCATTGAAGCTGAGGTCAACAAACTGATAGCTAGCGGCTTCATCCGCGAGGAACTGCATCCCGACTGGGTCGCCAACATAGTACCAGTCCTCAAGAAGAATGGAAAGATTCGAATCTGCATCGACTTTCGCAATCTGAATGAGGCATGTCCTAAGGATGAGTTCCCCCTCCCTATCACAGATATCATGATTGACAACACCTGCAGTTTTGAGCGTATGTCATTCATGGATGGTTTCTCGGGGTACAAACAAATCAACATACTCCCTGATGACGAAAAGCATACATCATTCCGAACACCAATTGGCACATATTGCTACACAGTCATGCCTTTCGATTTAAAGAACGCTGGTACCACCTATCAAAGAGCTATGAGCATCATCTTTAGAGACCACCTGCGCAAGACAGTGGAATGCTACGTCGACGACATCGCCGTCAAAAGCCGCTCTAAGGCAGATCATCTGCATGATCTTAGGACAGTGTTCGATCTGATGCGAGCACATAATTTGAAGATGAATCCTACAAAATCTTTCTTGGGCGTATCCAGTGAGAAGTTCTTGGTTTCATCATTACTTCCCAAGGTATCCACGTAGACCCTGAGAAAATGAAGGCAATCATGGAAATGGGTCCTCCGAGAAATCTCCGTGAACTCAGAGGGCTTCAAGGTAGACTAGCTTACATCAGGAGGTTTATCTCTAATCTCTCCGGACGATGTCAACCATTCACCCACCTCATGAAGAAGGGCATTTCATTCGTATGGGATGAATAATGCTAGCGCGCCTTCGACAATATCAAAGAATATCTAATGAACCCTGCAGTCCTGGTAGCCCCGGTTGCTGGAAGGCCATTCCTGTTCTATGTAAGAGCGATGGAACATTCTCTCGGTGCTCTGCTAGCACAAAACAATGATGCAGGCCATGAGCAGGCTATATATTACCTCAGCCGAATGATGATGGGACCGGAACACCGATATACTGTCGTAGAAAAGGAGTGCCTTACTTTGCTGTTCGCCATTCAGAAGATACGATACTACGTCACGGTACAAACCATCCATGTCGTATCGAGAGTTAACCCCCTCAGGGTTCTCATGACCAAGCCAGGTGCACTCAGCTCTCGCCGCGCTACCTGGGTGATTTTATTGTCTTCCTACCACATGATCTTCGTCCCACAGAAGGCTGTTAAAGGTCAAGCTCTAGCAGACATTTTAGCAGCTCATCCAGGATCGAAGTCAACCAGAATAGACGAAGAGATTCCAGATGAGGTCACCAATTCAAATATGGCTTCTCATGACGCCGTATGGCAAATGTTCTTCGACGGCGCTTCTAGAACTGGACCCAAGGGCAACATCATCGCTGGGGTCGGAGTGGTGCTGATTTCTCCTACTGGGCTAGTAATTAATCGGGTTTATTCCCTCACAGAGCCCTGCTCAAATAATGTGGCCGAGTACAATGCTTTGGTTATTGGCCTCCGACTTGCCAAGGAGCTGGGGCTAGAGTACCTTGAAGCATACGACGATTCGCAGCTAATTGTTAACCAGATCCGGGGCTCATACGAAGTGCATCACGAAGACATGATCCCCTATCACCAAATAGCTATTGACATCATCTCGTCCTTGGGAGGGTTCTTCATAGAACACGTACCCAGGCTCCAGAATATCAAAGCCGATGCCCTAGCAGGCCTTGTCGCTTCCTTAGCAGTTCTGAATCATGCTCATCATCTGGTTGACATCATAGGCCGTGAGTTGGTATGTCCCAAGAATAATATTCAATGTATTGAGAGTTACTCCATGCTGACAGTCGACGAAGCACCAGACTGGAGACAACCATTCATCGACATCGTTGTCTACGACATCCTGCCAGAGAATCCGAAGGAAGCCACTTCTATTAGAAGACGTTCCCTCATATTCTTCTACGATACAGAGACGAAAACGCTATATCAGCGATCCTACAATGGATTACTGCTTCGATGTTTGTCAAATACAGAAGCCAAAGAAGCCATGTGTGAAGCTCATGATGGCATCTGTGGGGCCCATCAGTATGGCCCGAAACTACAAGACCACCTTCGCCGAATGGGCTACTACTGGCCCACGATGGTTGCCGATGCGATAGACTATGCAAAAAAATGCAAAGCCTGTCAAGTCCACGCAGATTCCATCCACTAGCCATCCGAATTTCTACATCCGACGGTGGCATCCTGGCCATTCAAAGCATGGGGAATGGACATCATTGGTCCGATCACTCTGCCTTCGTCCCGAGGACACTGTTTCATACTCGCAATCACAGATTACTTCTCCAAATGGACGGAGAATATTCCACTGGCAGAAGTCAAGACTTTAAACGTGATCAAATTCCTCAAGCATCACGTTATCTACCGCTTTGGACTGCCACAAAGGATCATCCACGATAATGGTCCGCAGTTCGTAAGCCACGCTTTCTATCGGTTTTGTGACAAACATCGAATCCAGAATATTGCTTCAACACCATACAACCCAGTGGCTAATGGTCTGGCTGAAGCATTCAACAAAACAATCATCAAGCTTCTCAAGAAATTCGTATCATCAAACAAATGCGACTGGAATGAAAAGCTCGGCGAATGCTTATGGGCGTACCGTACGACAGTACGGACGGCCACTGGGAATACGCCATTCTCTCTAGTATATTGAAGTGAGGCGGTTCTCCCATTAGAGACTCAAATCCCTTCACTCCGCGTCGCTCTCGCCTACCGACTGACAACAGACGATAATCACCATCGCCGACTACAAGAGTTGGAAGCCCTAGACGAGAAGCGCCTGTTAGCTCAACAACGAATCGAGCTATGCCATGCCCGTATCTCCGAAACCTTCAACAAGAAGGTTAAAATCAGAACATTCCAAGTAGGCGATCTCGTTCTGGCAGTTCGGAGGCCGATGGTTATGACTCACAAAACCGTCAGCAAGTTCCAGCCAAAGTAGGAAGGCCCGTTCATCATCGATGCTGTATTCTCCAATGGAGCTTACCGCCTCGTAAAACAAAATGGAGATTTGCTCATGTTGTCCATCAACGGCAAGTTCTTAAAGAAGTATTACGTTTGAAATGACATCCTCCAGGATGTTGAGTTATGTACCCTGTGGTACCGCTGAACTCACATCCCGACTTCAGATCTTCCAGAATGATGAGTTACGTACCCTCTGGTACCGCTGAACTCACATTCCAAATCCAAATATCCCTGATGATGAGTTACGTACCCTGTGGTACCGCTGAACTCACATCCCGACTTCAAATCTTCTAAAATGATAAGTTATGTACCCTGTAGTATTACTGAACTCACATTCCGACTACAAATTCCCCAGAATGACGAGTTACGTACCCTCTAGTACCGCTGAACTCACATTCTGACTCCAAATCTCCCAGATTGTTGAGTTATGTACCCGAAAGTATCGTTGAACTCACATCCTGGTCACTACAGATAAATCTATATCGTATCTTTTTAGGTAGTAAGTCATGTATGATCATACCTCTGAACTTTTCTCCTAAAAGAGCTCCCTCCTTATGATCCCATACCCGTACTTTCAGTACACAAAAAGGGTAGCAGATCCACAGATTTTCCGAAACAACCATGTCGATGTTACCTCTGAGTTGTTTTCACTTCCATCAAAAACAAATCGTCCCTCATGTAAAACTTCTACGTCCTCATTACCTCTGAGTTGTTCTATGTACCCTTCATGGAGCCCACTCCTGCCATGTCCTCATTACCTCTGAGTGGGAAGGCTCCATCGAAGAAACCCTCATATTTACCATATCCTCATTACCTTTGAGTAAGTATGTTGGTTCTCTCTCGTCTTATTATCCGTATCCAGAACCAGGGTACGCCAAGGATAATAGGTCCACCAAAAGTCTCCCATTAGGGCAACTACTACAAAGCAAAGAATAGAGCGAATGTATTTTGTTCATTCAAAATCAGTTACATTCAAATGACTACATCTCATGAGCAAGCCAGAAAAGTTTTCTATCATTTCATTCAGACAAGAAGGAAGAAGATTACATTGATGTCCAAAAGAAGCAAAACACAAACTACAGTTAAAGACAGACAGAAATATCAAGATAGAAGACGGACATTATTGAGGGCCGACGAATCCTAGTTATGGGGGCACATATCCCAATCCCTCAACCATTTTTTATATGAAGGATCTATTTGAGCAAAATCCTCGTCCGGAGCAGGAGGGTCAGAACTCCCAATACTACCGCCGTCAGACTGGGGCTCCTCCTTTACAACAACTTCAATAGGCGCCAGCTCTCCTTTATGTTCCTCCATTTTTGGTATTACCTCCTCCTTAACGAGCGATGACTCTTGTTTGAAAGGAGGCAACAGCTCTTCCTTCACAATGATCTCAGCCTTCGGCAGGGATGCTGCAAGAATCAAAGATAAAAAGAAACAAAGTTAGAAGATGGCCAGAGCCTCATGCGGCCCTGTCCAAATGAGCTTATGCGGTCCTATTTGAGGAGGCTTCATGCGGTTCGATTCAGAGAAACTTATGCGGCTCTGTTCGACGGGGCATTATGCGATTCAGTTTATGAAGTGTCGTTGCGGCTACTAGACAAACTCCCATGCGGCTCGGACATGGGGTATACCCCCATACGGCTCTGACGTGGGACATACATGCGGCCCATACAATTTGAATAGTTCGATGAAGACGAGGGACGCATTAAAGGCTTGTGCATAAAGCTTGCAACAGAGCCGTCTTTGTTAGGGTTTCGAAGTATACGATCCGCCCAAACCCTTACCAGCAATGGTGGGATGAATGTCGGGGTGAACTTCAGGCGTCGTGGCTGACGAAGAAGCCACTCCCTTACCCTTCGCTGCGGCTTTGGAAGACTGGAGGGCCATTGTTGATTGATGAGCGGAGAAGGAAGACGAAGATAGCAACCTAGGGCAAGAAGAGTTGAAGACAGAAGAAAGTAAAGAAGTCTCTCTGACCAAAAATGCTCCTATTTATAGGCAGAAGGAGGGGTGGGGACGCTTCGATCCACGTGCAACATAAAAATGAAATCGACTCTTCGGTCATCGAGGAAAATCCGGATATTTAAAACCGACCCTTGGGATCCTGCCCCGAAAGGCGGCTTTAAATCCGAAGCAAATCAAGAGCAATTAATGAAACGAACATGTGGCAGGAGACACACACGTGGCAGGGAGTCTATGCGGCCAGACAGTCCATGCGGCTAGAAAGTCCATGCGGCTAGGAAGTCCATGCGGCTAGAACATCCTATGCGGCCAGAAGAGTTCACATAGCCATGCTTCTTATTCAAAGTATTTCAATTTTGCAAATTGAAAACTTTGAAGGGGGTCTTGTAGAAGCATGGAAAATAACAAGAAAAGTCTATACGGCTCAGACAGAAAGAGTCTCATGCAGCTTAAGAATCCATTAGGCATTCATGCAGTTCAAAAGAGCCTCATGCGGCTCGGATAGCTCCATGCGGCTCAGGAAGGAGCCACGTGGCCCAAAGCAGTTTGCCTCTACAGCTGGCCATAAAGCAACTGCTTCATTAAATACCCTGACGGCAGCTCTGACAGAAAGGTGAAGTGACAGTTTTGACATAAAGCTGAAAAGATAGCTCTGACATGATGGCGTGCGCCTAGGGAAAAGAAAAAAATCTTTTATATAGCTGGCATGATCCATCAAGTCCAAAGCTCCCTATGCGGCTGCCACTCCTAAGCGGCTGACACCCCTATGTGGTTGCCTCCATCATGCGGCTGCCCCCTTCATACGGGTGCCACCTTCATGCGACTGTCCCCTTCATGCGGCTGCCACCCTCATGCGGCTGTCTCCTTCATGCGGCTGCCCCCTTCATACGACTGCCTCCTTCATGCGGCTGCCCCCTTCATACGGCTGTCTCCTTCATGCGGCTGCCACCTTCATACGGCTGCCTCCTTCATGTGGCTGCCTCCTTCACGAGACTGCCATCCTCACGCGGCTATCCCCCTTATGCGGCCGCCACCCTCATGCGGTTGCTACCTTTATGCGGCTAGGAGTGTGGGGGCCACCCATATGCGGTTCATTTAGAGACTGTATTCGTACGGCTCCGTCAGGATGTCCCACTAATGACAGTTGAGACACGTGGCGATCCTCATAACAATTGAAACACGTGGCGGTCTTATCCCCTCGGAGTCATAGCTGCTAGCAAATCATAACAACCCAGATTTGTTATAATCATCATAATTACTCAGATCAAATCAGATTTGTTATAATTAGGCAAATTGAACACGTGGCGAGAGATCCGAGCTTGTCATGACAAATTATGAAGATTCATTGCCATCAGTATTGATTGCCCATACGAATTTGGCGCAATCAAAATTAACTGCCCAGATTTGATGTAATCAAGATTAATGGTCCAGATTATTGGCCGCCGACTTTTTAAGGGGCAATCATTACAAACCCTAATGATCACACCCCCACTTCTATAAATAGCAAGGTACCATTTCCTTGCAAACGGTGGAGAGAAGAGAGGAAAAAGAAAAGAACATAGAGAGACTCTCCACCCGGCTGGACAAACAAAGAGACAAAGGCACGCACAGAAGAGTCTTCCCACACACCCCGAGAGCATTTCTTCATCAGAGCCAAGGCTACATCCGATCGTCCAAGGAGTAAGGCAGAGCTGCCGTCGCTTTTCCGAGCCTCTATCGTCACCCCCCAGAATCAAAAATAAACAATCGTACTTAGATTGTTGTACCTAGGTTTTCATTCCTAGGCTTTCTTTGTACGAGCGAGTTTGTATTGTGAGTCTAAGTTCAGTCCTCCTATAAAATTGTTCTGTACTTTTACAATCAATGGCAAACAATGACTTCACATTCTAAGAGGTGGAGACTACATAATAGGTATAGGGACTTATTTCAAGTAGTCTGGTTTTATAGTCCAAATATGATGGTATGTATGGATGGATTTTACTAGGTCTTAATGGTTTCCCTAATTGGACATCAATCGCTGGTTAGATGACTCTTGGATTTCAATCTATATTGACTGGACAAGGTCCCATTGATAAACTATTTCTACTAGGTTAGGGTAACCTAGAATAGGTTTTCACCCAAGTGGTTGAGATAGCTGGGTAGTCGGATTGGTTAAATAGGTTCTGCAAGCCCTGAAGATGCGTCTTCTGTGACTTTTGTGTTTAAGTAGCACGAGAAAACACCATTGAATGGCATACTAGTGACATGTGCGTAGTGGGCTTCGAGTAGACCACAACCATATATTGGGTCGAAAGGTTCGAGTCGAGGTTGAGACTCTAGTGGAAGTCGGAAAGTATACCTGTATTATGGTACGGTTTACAGCTAGTCCTTTTGTCCTTAAAATTGTACCATAAAAATAGAGTACAAGGGGGCGTATTTGAGTGGGACATGATATACCTAGATGAAGGTGGACTCGTCTAGATCTTGTATGTGAAATTTATTGGAAGGTAACAGCTGGTCTCGTGCTCCGGTTGTTAATGACACGACCGGGGACACAAAATGATCTAAATGGAAAGTGGGAGTCCATGGGGCACTAATCATCATCCTAATGAAAATTATTCTAATCAATCGATAATCTTTATATATTTCCAAAAAAAATTTAGAAGGCTACAGTCTACCCACCTTAGAAGCTAGGACATGGTCTTAGGAATAATGAGGTTAGAAGAATTCCAAAGTTCGGATATTGTACCTTATCTCTTGTTAATAAAGAATAAGGCACGGTGTAACAGGATACGGTAGATCTAGATCAAGTCAAGGATCGTTCCTAAAAAAAATAGAAAACGAGTGTGTACAATGACACATGGTCGATAAGATATAATGATCCACTCGTCCACAGTATACAAGAGTTATCGACGGGGTAACCAACTCTAAGGCACATTATATGAAAAGAATTCTAACATCTGAGTCATGAATTCTCTATTGGTGTCAAGCCTGCCAGACTATTGTCACAAGTGTTGTAGTGATCATGTATTGTTGTTGACAACTGGTAGTATTTAAGCTATGGTATTGGCTAAACTAGTAACTGTGGTGTTCCAATACTAGTTAGATCTTAATAATAAAATTCACATAACTAGGGTAATACTTGTTGGAAACCAATCTCGGGATGAGTGTCTACCATCGTCATGGTAAATGATTGTCCTTACCTTTGTCTACTCATCCCATGTCTAAACTGTGGGCTTTGGTCGAGGAAGGATTGAGTTAAGGATCAAGGGTTGTTAGTTAAAGCAAGCTCAAGCAAATAATTAGGGACTCATAATAATTGGTTCTTGAGAAGAGATAGTTCCCTAGGTTGGCATTTTAACTAACGGTAAAACCCTAATCAATCTCAAATTCAGATGGCTAGAAGGTCTTAATAGTAGTTTGAGGGTCGAGGGGAGAACGGGTAAATCAAACACATGGCTGGCCGATGGTAGCTACATTTGGGTATACAACTATCATAGCCATGGGGGATACTCTGTATCTCTCTACCAATTATGAGCTTTCGTCTTTCCAAATCAGTGAAAGACAAAAACAATAGAGTTCAAGAAAGATGTCATTGAATACAATTATGTAATTCAAAGGCGAATGTATAATTCAAGAGGAATTGTCAATACAGTCGCGGATGAGATCCTAGAGACATCTACATCTCAATTCACGTAGGTCAATCAGAGAAAGAGCGAACCGGGTGCACTACGGTTGATCAGACCGTAATACATCGATTCTGATTAGACCATTTGCTAGTAGGCGTCCCCACTAAACATATGTCTTGAATCAAGCTCGAGAACAGAGTGAGCTTGCAAAGCTAGGCTGTAATAGCAGCATTGGTTAAGATAGTCAAAAATACAAGTATGCGAGATTTTTGAAAGAAAACACAAGTAGTTCGAGTTTTATGAGAATCAAAAACTCACCTGGTGTCCTTGCTTATACGGTCATCCTACTATCTTCTTATCCTTAAGGCCTTGGTCGACTAATGGGTTATGGTCTTCTGAATTCTATATTCTAGGTAAACCTATTAGTGTCAGTCAATTACCTCGTCAATAGATCACAAGGACCACGGGTTGTTGGATTGGGAGACGTGTTACCGAACTTACAGAACTTCCACTAGTTTGGCTATGGATCTTATGGGACAAACAGTCATTTTTCTATCCTCTATAGTATCCTAAACTTGTAATCACGTCTGAAGTCGAGAATTATGCCTCGCCCGTATACTCAGGCTGCGGTAAACCCTTGGTTTCGTGATTCAGATGTGATATGCTATCAGGTACTCTACCTTATATTGACACAAGGTATAAAGAGGTCAACGAAGGTATAGTCTTAGTAATGTTCCATAACCTACGATTCCTTGAAATGATTTCAACTCTATGGGTCGTGCCTTACCAGTGCGCTGCTGGCTGAAGTGAACCCACACTCTCCGTTCTCAGGTAATTGGCGACAGTGCGCTGCTGTCTAGACATTGCAGTCGTTTAATTACTTTAACTATATGTAATGCCCCGCTCCGCACAGTACATTATGCTGAGTCGTTGACTCGAAGAGTTGCGTTGACCCGATTACATATCAATACGAATCGATACAAAGTGTTGAGTTGTCCCGAGCAATGCATCGAACTAAGTCGATGCGAAGAGTTGCCTTGTCCCAAAGAATTCATCGAGTGAATCGATGCGAAGCGTCGCATTGCCTCGAAGGATAAGTGCGTTGAGACGACTCAAAGATTCTAAGATATCGAATCGACCAAGGCGCAAGTCCGAATCGATGCAAGTATTGATTTTAGTTGGTTTCATGTGCAGGCTATACGTTTACGCTAAAATGTTAGAGGTCGATCTTCTGCCTTATTCAGTAAGGGGTCCGCAGAAGCAAATCGTCGCCTTGCGACGGACTGAGGCGTTGGCACGGTAAGCCCAAATCGGACGTATAACTCAATGAAGCACAAAGTGCTCGAATGGCTAAGTCAGGAGAGTTGCCCGTACGATGAAGTTATGAAATCGAGCTGCAACGGCTTGGCGAAATGATAAGGCATATCGATTCAAGATGGGAGGACATTAACTCTCTTTCCTACTCCGTCATGCTTAACTAAAATACATATCATTGAATGCTGAGTTAATCTATCAACGCCACGGGCGTGGCTCGATAGAGAGATAAACGTAGTGCGTGTCGAATACTAGCTAGAACAATTAAAATAAATCGTACGACAAACGTACGAGTCGCTATGGAACATTGGATATCGCAAAGGCGAGCGCCTCGGTGTGCAAGCCGTAAGAACATGGGATAGCTGTACTCGGCGAGTGCCTTAGTGCACGAACCATACCGTGCCTTCGCGCACGCGTTAGAACGGCTAGAACATTGAAAGACAATAGGCGAGCGCCCTAGCGTGCAAGCTACGGACATTAAATACTAAAGCATGGAAATACGGCTTCGACGCGTGCAGCAAGTGTACGACTCGAAGGATAGATGATAAATGTGTCGAAACATGCCTACGTGCACAAGATCATAAAAGATGGCTTCGTTACGAAAGAATACAGTTGTGGCATGAATGTGGCGAAACTGTCGAATATGACATAATGCCTCGAAAGGTGTTCGGGACCTTCGGGTCGTTCGGTTGACGAGCATTGAGTTGAGGCATGATGCCATTGAAACATTAAAACAAAGTATGAAACATAAGAACATAGAAAGTTAACAAAATAAATACGAGACGATAATGCGGCATGGTGCCCTTCGAAATGTTCGGGGCCTTCAGGCATTCGATGAGAACATTCGGGCGTTGTGCCAATTGAAATAGAGATAAGCAAACTTGTTTGGTTGTATGAAAGATACGATTCGTTGCATGGTCAAATGGACTTAAAGATATAAAAGCCCGTGCATGGGTATTCCCTTGAACGCGACGCGCCAGGGCGCTGGAACCGTTCGGCCTAGGAGGGATTCGTTTTCGGTATTGTTGGTGTACTTCATTTAGAAGGGTAGCGACCTTCTGGTGAATGTGATAAGCCACTTGCTGCGATTATTTCGGTGGCCTCTGATGTTGGTTAGCAACCGCACAGAGTTAACATCGTCTTATGTTTCGATTCGATAAATATAAGTCCATTCTAGCCCGAAAAGCTAGTGACCTTCATATAGTTAAGGGCGACGGGTTTAGAAGTGTAAGGTATGCATATATCCTGTATGGACGGATCCTGAATAGCGAGCACTTATAACATGACAGGGAAAACGGATAAGCGTATTCACCTTGCGTCGGTGCAAGGTCGAGTGCGTCGAGATTGCTAAGTCGCGCCACGAATCAAATACGAGATTGCTTGCCTGTTTACTTATGCGAATTGAATAACATGCTTGCCATGCTTTACAGTCTTTGAATATGCCATGAACTCATCCTAAGGAGAACATAGAAAGAGAACTAAATTGTATGTTTGCATGAATCAATACAATACTAAATGTCGGTTTGTTAAGTGGGTTTTTGATCAGTACAGCGAGGACGAAAGTACTAATCCCCCACTAGTTGCTAGCAGGTTCAGGGATTGGTCTGCTTGCGGCGGAGCTTCGCTTGAACACGTTGAGGCTTGGAATGCCGAAGCGTATTGAAGCGTGCGATCGCATTGACGCTCGGATATGCAATAGGATTGATGCGGCCGAGATATAGAAGGCATGATGTATAGAACGGCAAAATCCTTTGTGGGCAAGAGAGAACTTGAGTGTTATAGCCAATCTGGCAAATTTCGTTGGGCTATTGAAAGCCTTTGTAATCTGATTTCGAATATCAATAAAGTGAATCATTTTTGTATACTCTGTTTTGCCTTTCGTTGTTAACGTTCAACTCAAAGATAACCATTTGAGAACTTGTCATCTTGCCTTGTCGAGCGCAACTCCAGGCTCGTGCGGCATCACGCCCCAGCGAGGACGATAATTCGAGTGATTCTGGGTCGGGGCGTGACAAATTGGTATCAGAGCTCTAGGCTCAATTTCCACTGGACGCTTGCTTCATTTCAGTTCTAAAAGTTGCCCACCACCAATCGAAATCACTCTCGACTCTACTCGATGCCACACTGGATGTTCCATACAATAAGTCTAATACAAATTATGTAATTTTGCCGTGTGTTGTTTTAGAAATTATATGGTGTTTGCAGGAAAAGTCGGAAAAGGTTTGTTGCTATAAGCGTAACAAGTTGCGATATATAAATTCAATGAATTGTTGCTGCGGATGTAATACGTCGTGAATTACGATTTGAGATATTCGTTGTTTGCAACGAACGATACGAGAAATGTTGGTTGCATCGATACAATGATAGTCGTGGAATGTTGCTGCAGCAATTGCCACGCGTTGATTGTAAATGATGCGTTGAAAAGAAAATGAAAGTTGATATTGAATGTGTCGAACGGATTCACATATCGATTTCAAATGTGCGTTGTAATGAAAAACGATAAGTCAATATCGAATGTGTTGAACGGATTTGAGCATTGACTTTGAATGTCAAAAATAAAATATTGTACGAGGTGCAATCGATGTCGAAGATAAATCGATGCACGAGGTGCGGTAAATATCGGAAATAAATCATTGCACGATGTGCAATGCGTATTGAAAGTAAATTATTGCACGTGGTGCAACGCATGTCGAAAGTAAAATTATTGCACGTGGTGCAACGCGTATCAAAGTAATCGCTGCACGAAGTGCAACGGATATCGAGAATGAATTTTTGCACAAGATGCAACAGAAGAAAACAAAAGTTATAAATCGAGAAACGAAATCGGTTCGGTTGCGCATCGAGCTTGCGTTGGCAAATGAAAACATTCGCCGAGTTGTTTCGGATTTGATTTAATCAGAGTACGGTTGTGATCAAGCACGATCACTGCAGAAATCGTGAGTCGGAAGAGATCGTTGGTTCGTAAAGAGTACGTTGCGACGAAAGTAACTTGATTTTTGGATGGTATATGGCATACCACCGATGCAATGAATGGCTCGATTCCGAGTGGTATATGTGATACCACTTGTGCGATGAATTGCATCAACGTTTTGTGAGAATTGCAGAAGGTTTATCCGCAACGGACGGGATGGCACCGAGACTCGATTGAGAAATTGTACGACGGCATGTTGATGCAAGTGTTCTTCGATGATCGGTTAAAACGGTAAGGCGTGACTTGTAAACATTGAACGATATGTCAATTAAAAAATTTATGTATTGAACGAATGACGGGAACTAGCGAAACGATTATGCCTTGAGGCAACAATCGGATCGATGGGATAGGAAACTCGAAACGTTGAAATCGAACCGCACGACTTGCGAACTCGATGAAAATGTTGGGCGATATAAATTATAATCGAATCGTACGACTTGCGATCCCGATAGAAATGTTCGGTTAGGCGAATCGAATCGCACGACTTGCGATTTCGATAGAAATGTTGGGCAATGCGAATTGTAATCGAATCGCACGATGTGCGACTTCGGTGAAGAGTTGGTTGACGCGAGTAATCGTGCCTAAGAAATAGTTTGTTACGTTGCGGCGAAACTCATTTAGGTATGACTGAAAATGCACGAAACTAGAGGGCGAGATCGTATGACTTTAGGGTTCGATGTTGGATAATTGGCAACTCAGTTACGCGATCGAAGTATAGCGGGATGCGGCAAATCGGAGAACGAGTCGATGCGTATAGAAAAGTTCATTGCAAATTTGGATGTATGCGATGCGAGTTAAGTTGACGTTGAAACGGATTCAAAGTTGACCCTTACGTTATCGAAATGGATACGGCGTATCGAGATCGATACGTAAGGAAATGTAAACGACGTGAGAATACAAAATAGAGTGTGCCTTGCGCTATAAAATTTTATAAGTAACGATACGAGAATGAAACGAACTGGTTGATCGTAAACTTTGTGATTAATCAGTGCGAGACTATAAGTCATCGACGATTGCTCGATGCGTATAGCATCTCATGTGTCGACCGCGAAATAAGATAGACTCGAACTCGATATGAATAGATGTTTCATAAATTACGAAATCATCAACGGCAGTGCATGACTTTACTCGAAGGATAGTGTGCACCAGTTACGCCAATAGAAATGGTTATGTACGGATTTGGGTAGTCGCATAGAAATCATTGGAACGTGATTTGGCTCCGAAATAAGATATAGTATGGTTCGTAGTAAACTGTCCTTCGATGATGATCCACAATTATCGAGCGTAGCTTCGGGGCAGCTGACCCTAGAAGACTTGACCGCCAAATCGAATTGAATGTTGTAGACCGTAAGATGACCCATGCGATATCGTATATGAGATTGCATCGATAACAAATACAATGTGGTGCATGTTGACGATAAGTCTAGGCGATCGAGAATTGTTGGAACAACTTCGATTGAGAAGGATGTAGCTAGATGTTGAGTATTCGTTGGATAAATGCTCGAATGGTTATATTGGTCGACGATCAAACTAGAAATTCACCAACGAACTTGGTGATTCGGATAGGCGATTGCGAGAATCGTGCTATGCACGAGAGAGAACGATAAGGGAATGACTTACGAGTCATATTGTTAGATTCGGATTCACCTTGCAATTGAGCTTGTGTGAATTGAACTTATGTTCGATGTTGCGAGACGGATAAGTCGGGAATTTGGCTAGTGAATTTCCTACTCGATAGGAATCGAACGTAAGGCGTATCGTAAGGACCTTCGTGTAAAAGGCGATCGTTGTCTTGAGCACGGTCGCCTCGATATAAACTGCCATGTCGGATAGATTGTGACCTTTGTGCAATGTCAATTTAAACTTGCGTCAGAAGGATTTGAGCACGGTGTCTAGGTAAGTCACCTAGCGGACGTAGTCCTGAATGTTGATGCTTTTGCAAGTCAACAGAAGAGAATCATGTCGAGATAGGATACGAAGTGAAACATAAGAAATCGTTGGATAATGACGTCAAACGCAAGGCGTTACGGAGACTCGTTGTGATCAGATGTGCGACGGCTTGACGCGACGCATAGAATTGATAGTCCCGATGAAACATACAAAGTAAGAGATACGATTTTGAATCGCATCGTGTGCCTTAACTTTTGTTGGAGGATCGCGTATGTATCTGTATGCATGTGCGCTAGAATTGCGAGAACAAGTAACAGAGCCAAGTCCGATCGAGAATTCGAGATGGCAAGTTATTGAGAATGAGAAGTTACGTGATTGCGTTGTTTCGATATCTTACAACTGAGCTTGGCTGAAATGCATATATTGGTGGGACGCCTAAAATATGTGTATGATTTCAAACTAAGTTGTATGATCCAAACGATAGTGAGACGAGATCGTGGAACGATCTAATGAAATCCTTAGAAATTTAGTATTGGTTTCGGTTCGGGATGAACCTTGTTTTGAGTAGTATATTATGTAATGCCCCGCTCCGTACGGTATATTATGCTGAGTCGTTGACTCGAAGAATTGCGTTGACCCGATTACGTATCAATGCGAATCGATACAAAGTGTTGAGTTGTCCCGAGCAATGCATCGAACTAAGTCGATGCGAAGAGTTTCCTTGTCCCAAAGAATTCATCAAGTGAATCGATGCGAAGCGCCGCGTTGCCTCGAAGGATAAGTGCGTTGAGACGGCTCGAAGATTCTAGAAAATTGAATCGACCAAGGCGCAAGTCCGAATCGATGCAAGTATTAATTTTAGTTGGTTTCAGGTGCAGGCTATACGTTTACGCTGAAATGTTAGAGGTCGATCTTTTGCCTTATTCAGTAAGGGGTCCGCAGAAGCAAATCGTCGCCTTGCGACGGACTGAGGCGTTGGCACAGTAAGCCCAAATCGAACGTATAACTCAATGAAGCACAAAGTGCTCGAATGGCTAAGTCAGGAGAGTTGCCCGTGCGATAAAGTTATTAAATCGAGCTACAACGGCTCGGCGAAACGATAAGGCATATCGATTCAAGGTGGGGGGACATTAACTCTCTTTCCTACTCCGTCATGCTTAACTAAAATACATATCATTGAATGCTGAGTTAATCTATCAACGCCACGGGCGTGGCTCGATAGAGAGATAAACGTAGTGCGTGTCGAATACTAGCTAGAACAATTGAAATGAATCGTACGGCAAGCGTACGAGTCGCTATAGAACATTGGATATCGTAAAGGCGAGCGCCTCGATGCGCAAACCGCAAGAACATGGGATAACTGTACTCGGCGAGTGCCTTAGTGCACGAACCATACTGTGCCTTCATGCACGCGTTAGAACGGCTAGAACATTGAAAGACAATAGGCGAGTGCCCTAGCGCGCAAGCCACGGACATTGAATACTAAAGCATGGAAATACGGCTTCGACACGTGCAGCAAGTGCACGACTCGAAGGATAGATGATAAATATGTCAAAACGTGCCTATGTGCACAAGATCATAAAAGATGGCTTCGTTACGAAAGAATACAATTATGGCATGAATGTGGCGGAACTGTCGGATATGACATAATGCCTCGAAAGGTGTTCGGGACTTTCGGGTCGTTCGGTTGACGAGCATTGAGTTGAGGCATGATGCCATTGAAACATTGAAATAAAGTATGAAACGTAAGAACATAGAAAGTTAACGAAAGAAATACGAGACGATAATGCGGCATGGTGCCCTTCGAAATGTTCAGGGCCTTCGGGCGTTCGATGAGAACATTCGGGCATTGTGCTAATTGAAATAGAGATAAGCGAACTTGTTTGGTTGTATGAAAAATACGATTCGTTGCATGGTCAAATGGACTTAAAGATATAAAAGCCCGTGCATGGGTATTCCCTCGAACGCGGCGCGCCAGGGCGCTGGGACCGTTCGGCCTAGGAGAGATTCGTTTTCGGTATTGTTGGTGCACTTCATTTAGAAGGGTAGCGACCTTCTGGTGAATGTGATAAACCACTTTCTACGATTATTTCGGTGGCCTCTGATGTTGGTTAGCAACCGCACAGAGTTAACATCGTCTTATGTTTCGATTCGATAAATATAAGTCCATTCTAGCCCGAAAAGCTAGTGACCTTCATATAGTTAAGGACGACGGGTTTGGAAGTGTAAGGTATGTATATATCCTGCATGGATGGATCCTGAATAGCGAGCACTTATAACATGACAGGAAAAATGGATAGACGTATTCACCTTGCGTCGGTGCAAGGGCGAGTGCGTCGAGATTGCTAAGTCGTGCCACGAATCAAACACGAGATTGCTTGCCTGTTTACTTATGCGAATTAAATAACATGCTTGCCATGCTTTACAGTCTTTGAATATGCCATGAACTCATCCTAAGGAGAACATAGAAAGAGAACTAAATTGTATATTTGCATGAATCAATACAATACTAAATATCGGTTTGTTAAGTGGGTTTTTGATCAGTACAGCGAGGACGAAAGTACTAATCCCCCACTAGTTGCTAGCAGGTTCAGGGATTGGTCTGCTCGCGACGGAGCTTCGCTTGAACGCGTTGAGGCTTGGAATGCCAAAGCGTATTGAAGCGTGCGATCGCATTGACGCTCGGATATGCAACAGGATTGATGCGGCCGAGATATAGAAGGCATGATGTATAAAACGGCGAAATCCTTTGTGGGCAAGAGAGAACTTGAGTGTTGTAGCCAATCTGGCAAATTCCGTTGGGCTATCGAAAGCCTTTGTAATCTAATTTCGAATATCAATAAAGTGAATCATTTTCGTATACTCTATTTTGCCTTTATTTGTTAACGTTCAACTAAAAGATAACTATTTGAGAACTTGTCATCTTGCCTTGCACGAGCGCAACTCTAGGCTCGTGCGGCATCACGTCCCAGCGAGTACGATGATTCGGGTGATTCCGGGTCGGGGCGTGACACTATATTCCTAAGGACTTCAAGTAGCTGCTAGAGTTTCAAACTAGTCGACTATGATAGAAAGCGTAAACATCAGCCTATAAGTCTCATTTCTTAAGGTAAAAGATTGACCGGGGGAACTAACTGAAGATAAGGAAAACAAGAACATCCTAATATTTATTTCCTATATATTTCAAATGGTTGAGGGGAAAACTGGAATCAAATCTGCCTCGAGATTCGTATACGAATAACAGAATCAGGAATTATAAATCAATTCCTTACAGCAAAATAGAATTTAAATAGACAGTTCTAACTTATGATATAAGATTTATATCTAAATAGAGCAAAAGAAAAATTGAACAGTTTATCAAGATTATAGTCTTAATTCTAGGGAAAGCCTAACTAGCCAAGTGAGCAGTATACCCATGTTGGATCATATCGTCATATCAAAATTAAGAGTGTACCTATAGGGATCTAGCAAGCTATCTAAATTAATAATTTCGTATCTAAATTGCATGACCTGTCAGACAATCTTAACTACCCAATTAGTCAAATTAATAAGGGACCCTTATCCTAGTTATTCTTCTAAATCATTTTAATCCTAATTGTGAATGAGCATTTCCTAGACGAAGGCTCGCAATGGTACGACTAACTTAAGTACCATCACGAGTTTGCATATTTTGCAAAATCTGACCTGTATGGGCCACCACAAAAACTTGTCATGACCCGCACCCATTTTTTTTCTGGCTACGAGACGTGTCCAAGCCAGCCTACGTCGCAGAGTCGACGGTAGAACGCTGTCACGGCCATGATGATCAAAATACATAAAATAATGCTCATTCACAAAACTAATTTAACTTACAATATTCGCAAGTTTTACATTTGCAGAAAATATAAACTCGTACAAATATTGGAATAACTACAACTCATCTATCTAGCTAATTTCTAGGCTTTTTGTCTGCAAGTATACCCGTCACTCCCCAAGCTAAGTGAATCCACGGCTAACCTGAAAAATATTGGTTTCCAATCATGAATGGAACAAGCACAATTCACTGAATGCAATTTCAATAAATGAAGATGACTATACAACAGAAGCTAGACATCAATTACATGTTTTTGAAAATAAACAGGAAAAGACAAAAAAAAATCAGTAGCAAATAAATAGACAAAAATACTTTCCCCAACTGTTAGAAGTACCTTTGATATGTGATCAGTCTGGGACACTACACCGCGAGGTCTACGAGGTCTACTTGCACGAAAAATAAACAATGTCTACGAGGTCTACTTGCAGAAATTAAACAATGTCTACAAGGTCTACTTGCATAAAATAAACAATGTCTATGAGGTCTACTGCAGGAAAATTAACAATGTCTACGAGGTCTACTGCATGAAAATAAACAATGTCTACGAGGTCTACTGCATGAAATAAACAATGTCTACGGTCCGATCACACATCCTTGGTACTTCTCATTTCCGACTCAACAATTTATAATAGAATATAAAAATCACATAACCAATGAACAATCAATGAAATATAGTGAAGATCAATATCAAAATATATACAATAAACTGTACTCGCCTGAGGTCCTGTGCTGGTGAAACCGATAATACTATACCACTCAAAGAGCCACAATCAGTCAACACATGTAGAAGTCTCCGGATGCTGAAATAAATATTACCAACATTTTTAGAATAGTCAAATTATCTAGCATTGCATGTCCTAAAGTCCAATTTTGGACACAGGGGCAAAACGGTAATTTTGGGTCAAAACGGTGTCCGCCGTTGGACCCACTTTGCATCGAAAAGCGTGCCAGGGTCAACGGTCTCTAAAGTCGTCAAACTATATGTCAAAAGGTCCGGTTTTTTGATATAAATGCAACCGTATGTCCAAAGTTGGATTCCGACGGGCCGTGCACAAAATTGTCCGTTGAGTCGGACCGTGGGGCCCGCAAAACAGCGGTCCAATTCAACTGTCTCAGAATTGGACCAAACTTGGCATACAAGACCAGAAAAATGATACGGTCATGTTGGCACAAGTTTCGTTTCGATCTGACGAGCGTGCACAAAGTAATTAGGAAATTTACACAAAGGTCGATACGGTGAATTTCGACGGATACGCATCAAATTCGTCGCGCACACGCGACTAATTTGAATTCCGTCAAAGTTCACACGTCCACGAAGCTGACACGCACCTTTCGATGCTTACGGTTCACGACCATGTCGCCCGGATTGGCGGGATGCACGTCGTATCGAGGGTTTTTATTTGTTTTTAAAACAGGTTTTCGGTAAACTTCGGGATTCAATTTCTCGACGCGTGGGCGATGATATCGACTTCTGCAAAAAGGGTTGTGGAGCCCTATATGTTGTCTATATCTGTGTTCAGGTGGAATTTCTAAACGGTTACTGGATCGATCGGAATCGATCTTCCAATGTGGGTTCATGGACTGTTTCGTGTTCTATTTTAGGACAAGATTTCTTTCGACTTCGTGTCGAATTCGTGGACATGTCATGCAACTTGATCAAAACCTAATTACTAGAGTCCCTAGATGGTTATATGGGCTGTCCATACGATTTTACGAAATTGAAAACCGTCGAGTATACGCGAAGAAATAACATAATGAAATCGGTACCTCGGTGTACCGCTGCTGTCCTGCTGTTCGTGTGTGCGCGCGCGGCGGCCGACTCCGGCCATGCCCGACGGTGGCGCCGGCGGCCGAGCGTGCGTGCGGGGGTGGCGACATCGTGGATGAGGTCGCGGTTAGGGCTTGCGTAGGATTTTATTTCAATCTCACATATGTATACGGTTACTCGGGCTGCGACTGCTTCCTTCTGCTGTGGGCCGGCTGTGTTCGATTTAACCATCTCGCGAGATATTATTTTCAATATCTCGCGAGATATAACTTACTATATAAATTCAGATATAATTTATAACTTACTATATAAATTCAGATATAATTTATAACTTACTATATAAATTCAGATATATAAATTCATATATAAATTCATATATATATATATATATATATATATATATATATATATATTATATATATATATATATATATATATATATATATATATATATATATATATATATATATATATATATATTTTATATATATATATACATTTATATGTATATATATATATATATATATATATATATATATATATATATATATATATATATATATATAAATATATATATATATATATATATTTTGTAAAAAAAATATATATATATATATATATATATTTTTTTTTTGTATATATATATATATATATATATATATATATATATATATATATATATATATATATATATATATATATATATATATTTTTTTTTTTTTTTATATATATATATATATATATATATATATATATATGTATATATATATATATATATATATATATATAAAATATTAATATATATTTTACCTATATTAACATATATCTTACGACTATAATCATCTACTAGACTTAAAATACAAATATAAATATGGGTATCAATATTAATCTAATTATCTAATTATTTAAAATAAGGCACCAAGTTTTGTAGGGAAGTTACCATGCATGAAATGAATAAAATTATACTAGGATTTATATATATATACTAATGTAAAAAATATTTATTAAATACTCTATAGTATAATCTATTATTGCAACATGTGTATTTATCTTCTATTAAAATATTATATATACAAACTTATTGGTGTATATAAATAGAACCGAATATTGGCATAGTAGGAATACACAAATATCCATATATATATAGTATAAAATCCTAGAGATCTAGAAATACATCACAAGAAGAATATTCATCCATTTTCTAAGTAACATATCATTTATCTAGTAATATCATATTTAATGTATTTAAGCAGTATAACAATAATATACTTTCTAGACCAAACATAAATACCAATATAATAATAGTCAATATATACATCTATATGAACGTCTCTGGACTCACTACTCGACTATATGAGCTTGGATTGGGTTCGGGTCCAGTCCGAACTAAATTGGTACAACCCGGTCTCCTACAAGTCAATAATCAATAATAGTTAATTAATTAGATTATTTATCGGGTCGTGTTACAACTTAGCCTGGTTTTCCTAGTTAGGACATCACTATGGCTCAGCCTTCCCTACCAGGGCTAATACACTAGTCAAAGCACGCCACTGCACTATCCGTGCCATGATTTCTAGCCGTCTTGTACCTCAAAACTGCACCATGGCTAAGTCTTTTACCGTAATAATTAACTAAATAATTATTTACAAAAATCTAAAAACCACCATTCGAATAAAATAATTAAAAATAAAATATTTCCAAATTTTCGGGAAGGGGAGATATAAATCTACCCACCTTAAAATAATTACGTCCTCGAAATTCAATTTCATAACCATTCTTTAAATTCAAAAAGGGAAATCTACTACTACCCTAATCTCCTTAACTTTAATTCCTCAAAATAGTTTATATCCTCTTCCTAGCCAGTTTGTAACTACATAACCTCTAGGACTTCTACCCACCTTTGGTCACACTACTCCCTCGAAACACAGGTCGTTAAAACCTTATAACCATCTAACTAGTTGCTAACAATCCTACCAACAGATATCTAGGACATATGGCATCTATAATTCTCTCCTATCTATCAAGCAACCCAAAATTTAACAAGCAACAAATTTACATAAGTAGCTAAGAAATATTTAGAAATTCTAATAAACATGACCATTCGTCACTTTGAAATAGAAGGGACAGGAAGATAAGGAAGATTAATCGAGAACAAATATGAAACTTCAAAGGCGGTAAAGAGTATCCAATGATGCAGATAGAGAGAAGGTTTATGAACCATCGACTTATTTACTAGATTGGGCTACACTAGTCCAGTCACTTGCTAAATTGAAGAACCCTTCGTTTCCTAGGGGAGCTTGCAATCCGTACAATGCAGAAGTCTCGTTCTTGAAATTTATCTAAACAAGGTTCCATAATAGAACGAAATTTAAGAATTTGAGAAATTTATCTAAACAAGGTCTCATTACTTATAACAATCTTACCAAATTTATCTTGAAATATATATATATATATATATATATATATATATATATATATATATATATATATATATATATATATATATACATAGTTTATATATATAGTTTATATATATAAAAACTATATATACATAGAAATATATATATATATATATATATATATATATATATATATATATATATATATACATAGTTTATATAAACATTTTATTTGGCTTGGTCTATATTTCAAAACAAGTTTTTTTTAAAACCCTAAACATTTTTTTTAGATTATTGATATTTATCTAGAAATATTTTGACCCATAAAAATATAGATTTCTACCTAAAATTTGTATTTTGACAACTTAAGAGTTTTAGCCAAAAATAATTTTTCTTAACTTTAAGTAATTTTCAATAATTATTTAGACTCAAACTAGTTTTCGAATATTATAAATAGTTTTCTAAATTTGTATATATATTCCTTCAACTATCCTTCCATCCATGACTAAATCCCATTATTCATGTTCCCTCACCAATTCTATCCTACCTTATGTCCACCCTAACTAAATTGACCGTCCAGGACTCGATAGAACTGTCCGTGCCACCAACAGAGGTCACCTTGTGTAGTTGTTACCCGAAGTCACAGTTCGTGTCACATGGATCATTGCAGTACACCGGGCTTCCTACCAGGCAAGACACCTTGCCTTACTGTTTATTTACTTGCTCAATATCATGCATGTTTTTACTTATTATTTATTCTAGCAAATATAAACCGTTATTTCAAAACAGTACGTAGATGCAAAATTACTATACCTTAGTTTTTTTAATGCATTTAGCCTACAGTTAAGGGACCAACCCTTTGTTTGCGCCGCATTCATTGGCCCGACACTTGTGTGCCACGATGTCACGTGTCGCATATAGATTCGGACTTGTATACCGACTGTACATCGGTGCGTACAGGACGAGCGTTAGGATATAACTGCTAATATAATTGCCTAGAAGACTTTGCGGTTATTAGAAATATCATGGTGTAGATTCAGCACGAGTAGTGCATGGGGAGGGGAAAGACAGTTATTAGGCGCAGGGGCTTTCACACATTTACTTTTCTCTAGCTTCTATTAGTGACTCAGTCGAGAGCTAGTGTATCGTGTATTTATTTACTTTTCTCTAGATGCCACTAGTGCCTCGGTTGGAACACAAATATGCCGTGTATTTACTTTTCTCTAGCTACCGTTAGTGACTCACCCGAGAGACTAGTGTGCCGTGCATTTATTTATTTTCCTCTAGATGCCACTAGTACCTCGGTTGAAACGCTAATGCGTCGTGTTTCTAGTCTCGGAAGCCCTTGTGTGGAACGTTGTCTTCAAAATGTATTTTCACATAGCATGGTTAAGGACCTTTATCTGTTTAGACATATGCAATTTTTTGTTGAGCTAACTATATTCAGTTTATGGCATAATATTATGTGTCTTGTTATGTCCCTCTGAGGACCTGGTTATCTCGCCAGGTGTGTGCTCTTGTCTTTCACAGGTGTTCTAGCCGTAGCCATGATCATCTCAATTTCTTCGAGGATGATTGCACTTTGATCGTCTTCGCTCCGCTCGCCAAACTCTTACTTTTGTTGTGTATTTCTTATCATAGTTGGTAGTGGATTTGTCTCCGCCCAACTACATGTACCAATGACAATTCATAGTTGATTATATGATATCTTTTATTCTTATATTTTGTGGATGATATTAGTTAGTTGTGGTTTACTGCATTTTACAGCTTATGTATACATACAAGGCCCTGTACTTCGTATATATACAGCTGGCATGTTTACGTACTTGGTCCTACGTATTTTGGGACTGGGGCGTTACAGTTAATACTGAGTATACATGTGGGTATATAATATAGGGTTATATAGATGATGAGATATTGTAATATAGATTATAGGGGTTGTCGAGGGTAAGATTATATGGAATGGGGCTGTTATCCTAAACATAGGTATATATGTGGTATACTTTGTATATGATGTGGTTTTGGTTAGAATTTATGAGATTAGCCCTATGTAGAATTAACTAGATGGTTAACCCTAGAAATAGCTTAGTTGACCTTTGACCAGGAGTTGACCAAGGGTCCAAGCTTGACTAATTTGACTAGATGGTTGACCAGAGTTGACCATGGGTTGACTTTTGACCTAGAGAGGCCTAGCGCATGTAGAATGCATTGTTAATTCAAATTATTCAATATTGAACACATTATCACATGTATTTATCATAATAGGACCTTAGAACTCCAGTTTGGACATCTGTACACATCAGTTGCTCAGGGTACCAGATGAGTACATTCTCTGATAGTTTTTTTACTTGTTTGATGATTACAGTGATTCAGTTCTAGTATAGTTCTAGTTGATTCTCTATCACAACACGTAACTGGTATTCCTGTCACAACAAGTATTGGTATTCTGGATCCATTCACTCGTAATACATGTATTTGACTCGTCTAGCCTCTATTACTTGAACTACCCACTAGAACCATCTGCTCGAAACACCTACAAGTACTAAATGTTAAATCATACAAGAACCATCACTACAAGTAAGATAGCCATCGCTGCTGGTCCCGGTATGCGATATGTTGTATTCAAAAAGAACCACCTTACAAGAAAGATAGCTATCGCCGCTTGGCCAAGTATGCGATGTACCGTATTACAAGAAAGATAGTCGTCACCGCTTGGATGAGCGTACGATGTGTCGTATTTACTCGTCTAAACAAGAAAGATAGCCATCGTACGCTTGCTAAGTGTATGGTGTGCCGTATTTACTCATTACTCGTTTTCATGACAAGAACAATATCTCAAACACACTCGATTAGTGACTTGTACTAGAATCACAATGTCTCATGTTTTACAGAATCGACTTGTATCACAGTGTTCTAGTTAGTTGCCTCTATTTACAGTTTTATTGTCATGCTCTCATATTTCACTATATTACTTTTCTTGTTTTGACTGTTGTCCTATTTTATTACATGTCTCAAATATTCCATGATTCATCAATATAACTGTCTATAACTGCTTTATAGTCTTTGTCATTTACTTGGGATTGCTAGATGGGATGTGCTCGTTCTATCCTGACTGGATATATTTTTCAGATGTTTGCCCAGAGGATACGTGCCCTACTTGCTATGGATCTGAGGAAGGAATAGCCACCCTGAGTCCAGATTCTCAGGAGTGGCCAGGAGACTAGTTTAGTGGACTTTTTTTATATTTCTGTTTTGAACTTGAATTGTAATAAGTGGAGATACTGGCATTGTATTTGAGTTTGTTTTAGATACTATTTAGTAGTTGTTGTTTAGTCTTATTAGTTATTTAGACTTCTACGATATCTTATCGTGCTTTAGATTACGATTGAGTATACAATGTTATCTTTTATACTTGTCCTCCATTCGAAGTTGAGATCTATGATAGGTACATTATATAAATGTGTGAGATAGATAGATAGATAGCGACCTAGAATAGCGTTCTACCGCCGATTCTGCGGCGTAGGCTGGACGTTGTTACGCACTCGTGCCCCTATACCGGGTGTGATCATGACAAAGATCTCTATCTTCCGTGTATATTCCATAGCACAAAAGTAGGAAGCACGCTAAGTCACCTGCAACGATCCAGTCAGAAAAGGAGCAAAGTACAAACTTATTGCATTTATGTAACTTAATACAAAATATGCTAGACAGTAGAGATACAGTAGAGTAATAAAGAAAATATGTGTATGAACTGGAAACAATAAACATGTACAAGAAACTACTAGCAGGAATATGGATGAAGGAGACACTAGCAATGAATATGTACAATAAACAGACAGTGTGTTTGAAATACTTTTTGACATGAGAACGGCTGGGCTAATACGGTACATCATACGATGGCTATCCACAATAAAAAGGTACGGCTAACCCATACGTATGGTGTATGACTCAGCTAACCACAATAACAATAGCTATAATTTTTCACATACTTACTGAGCATTTCCCTACCCGACTCACTAAACAATCAATAAACGAGAAATGATACAATCAAGTCCTACCGTGTCACAATCTGGATACTCAATGAAACACCGTAAAAATAACATTATAATATAATAAGCACATATAACAATAGTTTATTTTCCTCAAGTTAAGTCGTAGTTGACGTGTGCAACACAATCTCGATTTGTTTGAAATTTATCATCGTTATGGCTAATTGTGACCAAATCGGTGAATTATCGGTCAAATCTGAGTTCAAAGAATTAAATAAAATATTAAACAAATTTATAAGTTTTTGGAAAATTTATATGTTGTAGATCTACGTGTCATCTTTCCAAAACTTTAAACGGATCGCAAAACGGAGTTCGGGATCTCCCGAAATCTCGAAACCAGTGCGACGCGTTAATTTTCGGACAACCGATACTCAAATAAATCTACAAAAATTCATGTAATAATTATAGAAAATATAGATTTAGAAAACTAACCTCGATATGGTTCTAACAAAAAAATGGAGGTAAAATGGAGTCCGGAGTTGGTTGCAACGGTCTCACGAAGTTTTTATAGCTTAGAAAAACGAGACTAAAATTTATGACGAATTTTGGCTTATTTTGGACGAAAAATAGAGGAATTTTGGAAAAGAAAATATGGAATATGACATAGGTTCAATAGGTTTACATAAAGGATAGTCATTACTTCATTAGGATTCGATTTGAAGGGTTGTGGTTTTAGAAGAAGAATAAGGACTCCTTAAATAGATGGAGAGTGACTCATAATTTCCTAATTTGGAAGGGTCAATAATCCAATGAATAAATCTTTCCATTAAATTCAAATCAAATCAATCTCAAAACTATATGGATCAAATCTCAATACATAATTGATCATAATAATAATTGAGTTTGTGGAAAAAAGCAAAGAGAGGCTTCCCTTTATATAGGAGATGGAAGATTTCCTAAATAAGGAAGGATTAGATTCAATGAATTAAATCCTTCCATGAATTAAATTAGATTTGACCCAATCCCAATCTATAATTAATCACAATAATATTACTTTAAAATAATGTCTAACATTTTAAATAATCTTTAAAATAATTTCATAAAATCAAATATCAAAAATATTGATAAGAATAATTCAAATATTCCTAAATATATTTTTTTTATAAATACAAATATCATGTAAATAATACAACAATAAATTATAACTAAATACAATCATAATTTAGAATTGGCCACATATAATATCTAATAATTCAATAATATTTAAAACTAGATTTCTATAAATATAAACTTAAACATGATTGATAATAGAAAATTAATAAGTTTAAAAGTATATCTTTTGATAAAAAACAAAATCAAATTAAAAAAATAGTTTGACAAATTCCTTCGTCGATACAAACATCTTTTATAGAACTAAAAATAATAATTTTCTAACTAGAAAATATATAAAACTAAAAATAAGATAAATAAAATAAAAAAATAAAAAATTCGGGAAGTGGGCTTACAAATTTACCCTCCTTAGAAAAATTTCGTCCTCGAAATTTCAAAGGATACGATTATACACGCTTAAGAATATAATCAAGAAATGATACGATTAACGATCAAAATAGGTTAGACATAATCGTGGATTGAATCGAGAGCTCAAGAAAAGATATAGCTTGATACGATCAAAATATAGGCAAAAGGGTTAGTCAAAACCTAGGCTTGGTTAAGGATAGAATCAAAATTGAATTTTCTTAACAATAAAATTAGGTACGATTATCTATTAACCAAAATCATTTGGGCACGATTATATAATCAAAATCTAGGAAAAGATATGAATTGGCTTGATCAAAATATAATCAAGATAGTCTAGTCGCAATCAAAATCATTTAAGAATGATCAAATTGAAATCGTTTTGGCACGATCCGGTATTTGACCCAAATCATTTATACACGATTATAAAATCTTGATATGATTATGTATCTAGTGGAAAGAAATCAAAATAGGTTTAAGAGATTACTAGGAAACCTAATAATGATATGAAAATAAAAGACAAGAAAGAAATGTTAAAGAAAGGAAAAGATAAGAACTAAATCAAATTCAAGTGAGCGTGCATGAAATTGCGAACTATAAAAATCAATAGTCGTATACCAAAAGGATGTAGTCTCTATAATATTCAAAAATCGTAAGCATACCCAAAGTTATTTTACCGAGAATTTATGTCTCGCCAGTGTACATCTGGCTACAGTAAATCCTTGGTTCCATGACTCAAATAAGAATACGGTATCGAATGCTCTATCAACTCTACCAATATCGACATAACAACTTAATGATCAAAATAGGGCAACTGGACATAGTTTTAATATTATTCGATAACCTACGCTTACTTGAAATTACTTCAACTTTGGGGTTATGCCTTGCTAGTGCGCTGTTGGCTACAATGAACCCACGGTCTACATAATTCAAATAAATAGGGACAGTGTGCATCTACTGTCATGACCCGCACCCGGATATTCGAGCACGAGTACGTGGGCCATGCCCAGCCTACGTTGCAGTATCGGCGGTAGAACGCTATCAAGTACCCAATAAAATATCTTAACAGTTATATAATCTACTAAATCAACATGTACTCAAATCACATACAGCTAAGGAAGATATGAAAGAAAGATAGCAATAACTCTAAATCATTTAGAATCTATAAATGAATCATACATATCAAGAAATATATCGGAGACATATCCGATGAACAAGACATAAATCAAGATAAAGAATATGGCCTAGAGCACTCCAGAGTTCAACTTACGATCAAAGGAACATCGAGATCTTTCATCGTGAAGTCCAATGCATGGGACATAACATTACTTAAAAATAGTTATCCAGTCAGGATTGGAGCGAGCACACCATTAACAATAGTTTCCAGTAAATGATAAAGACTATGTAATAATAAATAGAGAAAATATACAAGATAAAATATTATGTACATAAATGTAACAAAGCTTGTGTAAAACTATAAATAAGTACAAGAGTAAGTGAACATGATATATCATGAGCAAGACTCAAGAATATGTACTAACTATGTGAATGAGTATTAGCTTCGACATGTGGCCGACTTAGGAACTTGCACAAGATTTTATGACCTGATTAATCATACGTGAGGTATATCATTAACACTCACAAGGAACTAGACTTGCACAAGGAGGATATTGACCACATATCTATACTACTACTCCCGCCCCCGACTGATACAGTAGATCCAACCATGACACATTATGACATAGGATTCTCTGAGAAGGTCGCGAGCCTTCATAGGAATCAGTTTCTATATAATGCATAAGAACAAGGACAAGACTTGCATAACATATACCAAGACAGGAATAACATCTCATGATGGGATCCAGACAATACCAATCCATGTGACCAACATGTCAAGAATTCAATGATATCTACACTAAATATACGAAACATAGAAAATACCATAAACGGGAAATTATCAGAGAATGTACTCGCCTTAATTTAGTTGGGTCGACATGCACGACACGAATGTATCGACACGAAATAGGTACCGATGCTATGCTCCACAATATGGTCCCAAATGATGACACAAGTGGTTCTATTGAGTCTAGAATAGTCTAAATAGTCCATATTCGGTGTTCGACACGATAATCGAGGTAAGATCAAAGTCCATGATCAAGAAATAGGAAACAACTAAATTAGTCATGACTTATGATTTCAGAGGAAAAAGAATAATTATTTACATATAACTATTTGATAATCATTTTATAGTATTTGAAAACGATATTTCAAAAAGATATTATAATGTTTAGGTTACTAAATCAAATATAGGCCCAAAGCTTAATATATAAAATAGTTTTAGAAAACATTCTTTCATGTATATATATAATATACAAACACAAGTATCATACATTCAACTATTGCGGCTCAAAATACAGAAAACACAAACTAATATCTATTTATACCTAAAACTTTGTCCAAAATATACTGTTTAATACAAATCAGCCTAGGCCAGAAAGGAGGGCCCAGACTTTCTATATTTATATATATTAAATAATATTTTAATACATAACAATACTTATATAACATTACATATACTAATATATTGTAAATATTTACTACTATAAATATATATACGCTAAAGTTGGGCTCAGCCCTAAAAATAAATCAACAGAGTTAAAACCCTAAAGGGCCCATCTCAGCCCAAGCAGTACAAAACCCTAATCCTATTAGTGACGGTATTAATCAATAGATAATTAAAGATAATGATAATTACTTAAAAACAGAAGGGGTCTGTTGTTTCCTAATATTTCCCCCAAATTTTTCTAATAATGAAGAGAAAGAAAGAGGAGGGTATCACCAAGGCATGCACACGCGGCGCTAGGCACGACCGGCTGTTTGCCATTAAAATATCAAAGACAGGTATTATAGAAACACTGAAATTGATTGCAAACTCTCTTATACAAAGAAAAGCTTAGAAAAAAATCCTAGGAAACAATCTAAGTACAATTGTTTAGTTTTTGATTCTGGGGGGTGACGGTAGAGGCTCGAGAAAGTGTATCAACTCTGCCTTACTCCTTGGACTATCCGACGCAGTCTTTAGCTCTTGAAGAAATTGCCCTTCATAGGTTGCCAGCCTCTTGGAGGGGTGTGGTACCCTGCTATTTATAGTGATACATGTTTTGAGCCGCATAGATGGCCCGTGGCCACGTGGCTACAACAGCACGTAAAGACCTGCTCTTTGGCCGCCAGCTGGCAATTTGTTGGGATTTTGTTGCAGCAAATCTGGGTGGTCGAGAATTGGTCAGCCTACCACGTGTCCTATCGCAGGATAGGATTAATCTGCTGGAGTCATTTTGAGCCGCATGAGTCTTTCAGTTTTCGGCCATGTTGGGCCACATAAGACTCATGCGGCTTAGGTCGCAGTCTCCCTTAGCTTAAGGACTTTTGAGCCGCATAGGTCCTGTATTTTGGGCCGTATAAAGCTCATGCGGCTTAGGTTACAGTCACCCTTGGCCGCATGAAGCTTAGAGATTTTAGGGCCGTATAGGTTGAGCCGCATAAGGTTCATGCGGCTCGGGTAGCAATCCTTCTGGCCGCATGACTATGTTTAAGCATATGACATTTTGTCTGATCATATCTTATCTTTTTGTCAGAGTGTCAGAGCTGTCATTTTTGTCAGTTTTAACAGAGTTTGTCAGCTTTATCAGAAGGAGTGATCAACTTGGCCGTATATCTTCCTTCTGCGACTCGAATCAGTCTGGTTGCAGACGGGCCACATGGGGTGCTAAATCTGTCATACGGCTCTCCTTGATACGGACCAGTTTGGCCCAAAGTGATTATGCGACCAATTATGATATGCATGAACCCCATATTTTCCATGCTTCTACCAGACCCCTTCAAAGTTTTCAAATTACAAATTTGGAATACTTTGAAAAAGAAGCATGGAGATATGTCAAGCCTCAGGGAGTCTTCAAGTCAGGAGAGACCTTTATCTGTAGGGAGATCTTAAGCCGCAGGGAAATTTTGAGCCGCAGAGAGATCTTGAGCCGGAGGGAAATCTTGAGCCGCAGGAAAGTCTTGAGCCGCAGAGAGACACCATCCCGCCTGCCATCTATCACTACTACATTTAATTTTTTGATTTGGTTTTGGATTTGGGTTCCCTTTTCGAGATAGAGCCGACGGTTAGTAGGGATAAAATCCCCAAACGTCGTCATTATCTTTAATAATCTCGAGAATCGAAGCAGCACTCTGGGTTCTTTTTCGAAATAAAGTCGACGGTTACTAGGGATAAAATCCCCAAATGTCGTCATTATCTTTAATAATCTCGAGAATCGAAGCGGCGCTCTTCAGAAACTCTATAAATAGGGGCCATTTGGAGAGAGATTTTTCTCTTTCACCTTCTTCTCCTTCGTCTTCATCTTTCTGTCTTAATTTAGCCATGGATCCAAAAGCTTCCAAGTCGACTAGTGTTGTGGCCAAAGGGAAGGGACTTGCCTTTTCGTCGAGAACAGCGGACTCTCCTTCTATTCATCCCGATGTGTAACCGCCTATCAAGGGTAAGGACGGTGGGAAGACGACGACTGAAATTTTGAATGGCTATATCGTATATTTTATGTGCGGGCCTGTCATATATCACCTCTGTGCTCTAAGCCTGGTCGATGCATACCCTATCTTATTTGGACTACATGTGTTCTGTATAGTGGGGCCGCATGGGCTGAGCCGCATAAGCGTTACACATTTGAACCTGAACCGTATAAGTGCCCCAAGACTGATCCGCATGAGCACTTCATGACTGAGCCGCATAAGTGCCTCATGACTGAGCCGCATGAGCACTTCGTAACTGAGCCGGCCTCATGACTGGGCTGCATGAGCACTTTATGACTGAACTGCATAAACTGCATAAGTGCCTCATGACTGAGCCGCATGAGCACTTCATGACTGAGCCGACCTCATGACTGGGCCGCATGAGCCCTTCATGAGTGAACTGCATAAACTGCATAAGTGTCTCATGACTGAGCCGCATGAGCACTTCATGACTGAGCCGCATAAGTGCCTCATGACTGAGCCGCATGAGTTTTGTTTGGCTAGGCCGTATAACTGGCTAGGCCGCATACCTGAAAAAGGAGCCCATTCACTTTGTCTTTATATGACTATCTTCTTTCTTTAATTTTTTACAGCATCCATGCCGAAGGCTGAGACCATTGTGAAGGAGGAGATGTTGCCCCCTTCCATCAAACAAGAGTCATCATTTGTTAAGGAGGAGGTGATACCAAAAGTTAAGGTAAAAGAATAGCTGGCGTCCATCGGGGAGGGAATTACTCCCAAGATTGAGGCTGCTGTAAAAGAGGAACCCAAGTTTGAGGGTAGTAGCACTGGGAGTTCTGACCCTCCTGCTCCTGCCGAAGACCTTAAGCAAATAGATCTTTCGTATTCGAAATGGCTGAGGGAATGGTATATGGCTCAACACAACTATGGTCCTTGACTGTAGGGATCCTTGGGATGCCATGTAATTGTTGTTTCGGGAATATAAAAAATAAACGTTCATATTTGTCTTTGTGTTTCTGTCTGTCTTTAGCTGTAGTTTGTGTTTTGCTTCTTTTGGACACTAGTGTAATCCTTTACTAGAGGTGTAGTCCTATAAATTTAACTAAAATTAGAATACATTCACTCCATTTTTTGCTTGTGGTATCTGTGGTGCGTGTATTAGAGGGCCTAATACAGCATTTTGATAGAGAATATCCCACTGGAAGACTTTTTGTGGACCTATTGCCTTTTGTGCATCTGGAAATACGAGCAAATAGATTTGAATGATATTTTGTGGACCTACTACTCTTTTTGTGCATCGATAATGCGAGTAATAGATTTGGATATCTTCTGTGGACCTATTACCCTTTTGTGTACTGGTGGTGTGGGTAATAGATTTGAAACGAAACCTAACAGGAGTAATATGGATGTGATCGGTTCGAATAAATGGCAGAGCTTTCCTACTCAGAGGTAGTATGGACATGATAGAAGTGAACTATGTAGGGATGTATAGAACAACTCAGAGGTAAGGTGGACGTGGATGTTCTAGGATCAAATGCACAACCACGTAGGGGTGGTTGTACGGGATATCCCGCAGGGGGACTTTTGGTGGACATATTACTCTTCTGCGCACTGGGGGTACGAGTAATAGATTTTGCGACAAAATCCAACATAGGTAATATGGACGTGATAGGTTTTGTGGTCTTAACACCATGTCTTTTATCCCGGGCTGGGTATAGGTATTAAGTCAAGAGACTATCGGGATCAGAGGTAATATGGACGTGACACACGATAATCAAGAATAATTTTTGGTGGACCTATTACCCTTTTGCGTACTGGTGGTACGAGTAATAGATTCGAGACAAAATCCAACAGAGGTAATATGGACGTGATAGGTTTTATGGTCTTAACACCATGTCTTCTATCCCGGGTTGGGTACAGGTGTTAAGTTAGGAGATTATCAATATCAGAGGTAATATGGACGTGATATATGACAATCGAAACATCAGAGCGAAAGTTCATAGGTATCAATATACATGACTTGTCACTTGAAGAGATGCAATGTGAGTCCCCTCGGAGGGAACATAGTGTAAGTTCAGAGGTACCTGATGTACATAACTCGACACTCTAGGCAGTATGGGGATATTTTTAGACATAGTATTTTTTTAGGAACTTGCCGTTTATGGGCGTCATGAGCAAGTCCCCATTCTGCTTTGCAAGCCGGTATGCGCTATTGGAGAATACAGTCTCGATGATGAATGGACCCTCCCATTTAGGCTAGAATTTGTCGGGGGTCTTGTGAGTCATGACCATTGGTCGGCGAACGGCCAAGACGAGATCGCCGACTTGGAATATCTTCTGTTTGACTTTCATGTTGAAAGCCCGATAGATGCGTGCTTGGTAGAGCTCTATGCTTTGTTGAGCTTGTAAACGCTTCTCGTCTAAGGCTTCCAGTTCTTATAGCCGTCGGCGGTGGTTGTCATCCGACGTCAATCGATAAGTAAGGGCCACGCAAAGCGAAGGGATCTGAGTCTCCAATGGGAGAATTGTCTCGCTCCCGTAAACCAAGGAGAACGGTGTATTTCCTATAGCCGTCTGAATCGTAGTGCGATACGCCCATAAGCATTCGCCAAGCCTTTCATTCCAGTCACGTTTGTTTGAAGACACAAACTTTTTAAGGAGATTGATTATGGTTTTGTTGAAAGCTTCAGCCAGACCATTAGCCGATGGGTTATATGCCGTCGATGGCCATGTTCTGAATCCGATTCTTGTCACAAAATCGATAGAAAGCGTGGCTTGCGAACTGCGGACCGTTGTCGGGAATAATCCTCCGGGGTAGACCAAAACGGTAGATGACGTGATGTTTTATAAAACTAATCACGTTTGATGTCTTTACCTCTGCAAGCGGAATATCTTTCGCCCATTTGAAGAAGTAATCGGTGATTGCAAGTATGAACCGATGCCCACCAGATGACGGTGAGGTGATTGGCCCAATGATGTCCATTCCCCATGCTTCAAATGGCCAAGAGGCCACTGTTGGGTGCAAGAATTCGGATGGCAGATGTATGAAATCTGCGTGGATCTGGCAAGCCTTACACTTTTTTGCATAATCAACTGCATCTGCTACCATTGTGGGTCAGTAATAACCCATCCGACGGAGACGATCTTGCAATTTTGGGCTAGGTTGGTGAGCCCCGTAAGCGCCATCATGAGCCTCGCATAAGGCTTCTTTAGCTTCTACATTTGACAAGCATCTTAACAGTAGCCCATCGTAGGATCGTCGATATAACATTTTTGTCTCTGTATCATAGAAGAATCTGAGGGAGCGTCTTCTGATTAAAGTTGCTTCCTTCACATTCTCTGGCAGAATTTTGTAGACTACAAAGTCGATGAGCGGGCGTCTCCAGTCTTATATGTCATTGGTTATCTGGGCGGAGTAACTCGTACCCAGTTAAACATTGTTCTTGGGATAGACCAGCTCATGGCCTATCACGTCGACTAGATGATGAGCATCATTTAGAACTGCCAAGGAAGCGGCGAGACCTGCTAGGGCATCAGCTTCAATATTTTGGAGCCTAGGAACATGCTCTATAAAGAACCCCTCTAAGGTTGCAATAATGGCAATTGTTGTCTGATGGTAGGGAATCAGGTCCTCGTTGCGAACCTCGTATGAGCCTCGAATCTGATTAACAATCAGCTACGAGTTGCCATACGCTTCCAGGTACTTGACCCCCACCTCTTTTGCGAGTTGGAGTCCGATGACTAGAGCGTTATATTCGGCTACGTTGTTTGAACAGGGTTCTGTGAGAGAATACGCCCGATTGACCACCAGTCCAGAGGGAGAAATTAATACTACCCCGACTCCAGCGACGATATCACCTTGTGGTCCCGTTCTTGAAGCACCGTCAAAGAACATTCGCTAAATGGCATCATGTGAAGTCATGTTTGAGGCGACGACTTCGTCAGGGATTTCTTCATAAATTCTGGCTATTTCTGAGCCTGGATGGGCTGCTAAGAAGTCGGCCAGGGCTTGACCTTTGACAGCCTTTTGCGGAACAAAAACCATATCGTAGGGGGATAACAGTATCGCCCAGGTGGCTAGACGAGAACTGAGTGTGCCTGGTTTGGTCATGAGAACCCTGAGAGGATTAACTCGTGAGACAACATGGATGGTTTGCCCTGTCACATAGTGTCGTGTTTTCTGAATGGCAAACACTAGGGCAAGACACTCCTTCTCCACGGCGGTGTACCTATGTTTCGGTTCTATCATCATCCGGCTGAGATAGTAAATAGCTTGTTCATGTCCCACGTCATTATTCTGTGCTAGCAGAGCATCGAGGGATTGTTCCATCGCCCGTACATAGAACAGAAAGGGCTTTCCGACGATCGGGGCTACCAGAACTGGCAGATTCGTCAGGTATTCCTTAATGTCATCAAAGGCACACTGACATTCCTCGTTCCATACGAAAGAGACACATTTCCTCATGAGTTGAGTGAAGGGTTGACATCGCCCTGAGAGGTTAGATATAAACCTCCTAATGTAGGCTAGTCTTCCCTGAAGGCCGCGGAGTTCACGGAGGTTCCTCGGTGGACTCATCTCCAGGATTGCTTTTGTTTTATCGGGGTCTATGTGAATGCCCCGGAAAGTAATGACGAAGCCCAAGAACTTTCCGCTGGACACATCCAGAATTTTCTTGGTGGGATTCATCTTAAGATTGTGCGCTCACATGAGGTTGAACACTGTTCTCAAATCATGTAAGTGATCATTTTTGGAGCAGCTTTTGACGGCGATGTCATCAACATAACATTCCACTGTCTTGCCCAAGTGATCTTTGAAGATGACGCTCATAGCATACTGATATGTAGCACCGGCGTTCTTCAGGCCGAAGGGCATGACCGTATAACAATACACGTCGATCGGTGTTCGAAATGACGTATGCTTCTCATCATCAGAAGATATTTTGATTTGATTGTATCCTGAAAAGCCATCCATAAAGGATATTCGCTCGAAGACACACGTATTATCGATCATTATGTCGTTGATCGGAAGAGGGAATTCATCCTTAGGGCATACCGTATTCAGATTGCAGAAGTCGATGCAAATTCGGATCTTTCTATTCTTCTTGATAACTGGTACTATGTTGGCTACCCAGTCTGGGTGCTGCTCTTCACGGATGAAACCGCTAGCTATAAGCTTGTTTACTTCTGCTTCAATGGAGTTCATAATGTTTGGACGAAACCGTCGCTGCTGTTGTTTGACTGGTTTTGCGTCCGAATAAATGTTGAGCTTATGAAGTGCGATCTCAGGATTTAGCCCTGGCATGTCTTCATAGCTCCAAGCAAAGACGTCGATGTATTCTCTGACAAGATGTAACTGCGACTCTCGCTCATCGTCCGTCAGGCTTTTACTAACGAAGATTGGCTTTGTGGAGGATTCATCACCAAGGTCAACTTGCATGACCTCGTCTTCAGTGGAAGGGTCTCGTAGTTCAAAGTGCTTCTCCCATTGTGCATCCAGTTGTTGGACCCATGGCTCCAACTCAAGCGGTTCGAGTAGATCTTCGTCTTCCTCTTCAATATCAGCGGATGTCATGTTGACAGATAATGTCTGCCTGAATATATCTCCAATGCTATCATCGGAGTCATAAGTGGGTGACTCGGACGAATGAGAGTGCCACTCGCATTCTTCATCGGAACTCTCGGGCGTTGTTGCTGGTGTAACATACCCGAGGCCCTGTCTGGATTTGTGATAATAGTCCTGAGGTTTCCCAGCCGGTACTGACAGCTGTAGAGGCAATCGTCGACCGTTGCCGTAATTCAGACCTGGGGTAGCCTCCATGTCGTGCCCCTGCTTTTTCATGAAGTACTTGGCTTGAGGACTATACAGGTAGAGCGATAATCTTCCAGCATCGGGTTCGAGATCGAACTCTTGTGGCGTGAAAGATTGAGGACCTTCTTTTCGATCAAAGATGATCGCGTGACCCCATTCTCTTCTGCTTGGGACTAGGAAGTAAGCACCTTTAATGGGAGCAAGTTGATTTGTGGTATGGACGATTGTCACCTGTGTGTACAGGTTAACGTCTAGACAGTCCCATGCATCATACATCAGATTAAGCTTATCACACTCAGAATAGTCCAACGGTAGCCTCTTATTGATGAAATAAGGAATTTTGTCCACAGGGATTACATCATTAGGAGAGGGGCTATCCACCTGTACAACCAGGTACTTGGCGAGTTCTACGTCCTCTTCGGCTACACCCTTCGAGACCGGAGGTTGGGGCACTGTCTTAGGCAACTTGACCACCAAGGGTTCAGCTTGTGGTATTGGCTTGCTCGAGGGTGTCGGATCGACACTTGGTTGCCGACTCGTCTTGGAAAGACGGATGACAATTGGCTCGACAGGGGATTTTGTGTCTTCCGGTTTCCTTTCAGTGGATTTTGGCAATCGGATCACCATCGACGTCACATAGGGCCTCGCATCTTCCTGTTGCCTTTGATTGGATTTCGGCAATCGGGTCACCATCGGCCCTATAACGGGTTTTGGCTCCTGGCTGGATCTTGGGAGCCGGATGACCATTGGTTCCAACTGTGCAGGTGAGGCAAGAGAACCGGGCACCTCTTTATGCGAAGTTGTGACGAGGAGTACGGCTTTGCCCGGTTTACGGGCCTGGAGATGAATTCTCAAGGGTTCCTCTGGCCCTGTGATGGCCTCCAGTTCGTCAGTTATGTGTTTCTTGGATTCGTCATATAGACAAGCCTCCGAAGAGTAATAAGATTCAACCCCTTTGAAGGGATCGATGTCGACGAATTCAGTCTTCACGAAGCCATGCTTACTGACATTTTTGAAGCACTGGTGAAGGGTGGATGGTACGATCATATTGTCATGTATCCACGGACGTCCCAAGGGGATGTTCTAGGACGTGTCTGCATCTATGACGTAGTAGGTAACCTCCGTCTTCATGTCACCAATCTGACATTTCAATCGGATCTTTCCTAGAGGATAGCTCCTTCTCGAGTTGAAACCGCTAATGGCAGTATTGGTCGCCGCTAGCCGTTGCATAGGGATACCCAGAAGTTGGAGCAAGCTTTTTGGGATGATGCTTATCGACGAGCCAGGGTCGATATGCATCCAATCCACCTTGATGTTGCCTACGTATCCAGTGTAGTACAAGGGGCGATCATGCAAGTTGGACTTTATCAACATGTCATGTGGGGTAAATACGATGTCAGGCATTGCATCTGTGCCATTACTGCCCTGGAGATCTGCTGACGGGTCTTCTCCTGGAGGCTTGACCTGGGCTAAGTAGGCGTCAGCATTTTGGAGTGCTTCGCTCAATGTGGCATGAAGATCCTTGGAGCGCCTTAGAAGCTCATATAACGACAACTTTGCTGGCGTATTAGCCAATTGTGCTAATATGTCAAAGTTGTAAGGTTTCTCCAGCCCCTGATGTGCATCGTTACGGCGTGGCCTGTCGAAGCGGGTTTCCTTTGGCTTAGACTTATCTGCCGGTGGAGGCTGAGGCGGCCTTGGAACATTAGAGGCAGGCAACGTTGTCGGCTGAGGATCTTCGACTGAACTTCCCAGTGTGGGCTGGACTTGTGCCCCAGACCGGGTAACAACGGCTGCCACTTTCTCAGCTTCGACTGAAATTGTATGGCAGGATCTACACTTCATGTCCTTCTTCTCATTGGTAGGAGATGACACCGCCTGGGTAACTTCGGGCACTAAGTCCGGGTGCACCCACATGATCTCTCCTCGCGATGTGGTGAGAGGTACCAAACCAGATGTCTGGTTCCGGACGGATGGAAGGTTAGTAACCTCCATCGTTGCCCGAGGGACAGGTATTACCCCGTCTGGAATATTTGTTGGAGGGAAATCACCGAATTAAACTGATACCATGTTCGCAGCCACAGTAACCTCTTCGAAATCTATCGACAGAGCTTTGGAGTCGATAAGACTCTGGATGTACCGCTTTAATTGGAAGCAGTCATGAGTGGAATGATGGACATAGCGGTAGAAGTGATAATATTTTGGGTCCTCTATTTTTGTTGCTCGGGGCTCGCGCCTTGGTAGAGGGAGCTGGATCCTACCCCCTTGCAAGAGCATATCGAAGATAGATTTGACATGACTATCTTCAAATGAGTAATTCACCTTGGGCCATTGACCTTCCGCCTGTTTTTGTTCAGGCTTCTTGGCCGCATCAACGACCATGGCCTGTTTGCCTTTATTGTCCCGGTTGGAGGTGCCGCCACTGTTGTTGTTGCTGGAGGTGGAACCACGACGTTTGTCCTTATCCTATCCATCTGGGATGTGTAATTCCAACTGGCGAGCCTTCTTCAATTTTGCCTCCGTATTGGTAGCACTTATGATGAAGGTCGTCCAATCCCTGTACTGATCGTCGCCCATCCAGAGACTAATTGCGGGAAGAAACTTCTTCTGGCAGATTTCAATCAAGGAGCTCTCGGGATTGCCTTGGGGCAATCTCATTTACGGTTTGGCGGAACCGCTCGATATAGTTCCTTGTTAGCTCCCTCTCTTCCTGAACGACGTCCATGAGAGACGACATTGTCACATCATGCCCTACTTTATAGAATCTCTCCAGGAACATGTGCTTGAAGCCACTACAAGAATAAAGGCTTTTCTTGATGGTGATTTCCCGTCAAGAAATGGGTATCTTGACGGTTGCAGATCCGTTAACTAGGCCGGAGTCAAGAAAAGACCCCCCTTTTCTTGACGGTCGCTGACAGGGCTTTTCTTGATGGTATTTGGCCGTCATATTAAGTAGTTTTCTTGACTGTTTTTAGCCGTTAAGATATCAGCTTTTAGAAACCGTCAACATAGGCAAAAACTTTTCTTGACTCCGGCTTAGATGACGGCCTTTACCTGTCAAGAAAAGCATTTGTTTTGACGGACAAAACCCGTCATGAAAAGAAGTAGTTCACGACTATTATATAGCATGATATTAATTAAAGTTGACGTTTGACAACCATCAAGAGAAGCTATCCAAAGTACCGCCCAGAGAAGCATGCCAAAATTCTGTCAAGAATTATATAATATCAATCAACCACACATAATATCAATCCAGAAGCTACACACATCAAATTACTATAAAATCCAAATTTTATATTAACAAACTGTATTGTTCATACAACAAAAACTTCCAACACACATCCCAGCACATGTATTCTTCACTTGTCCAACCACAACATAATCCAACCATAAAGTACAGATCCCATATATGTTGTTTCCATACCACTTAAATATCCAAACCACAAACATCCATCACTTGTCACCACAAAACAAAACCCACCAACATTATAAAAATAAAACAAAAAAGTAGCAAACCATATCGGAGCACATCCCTAGCCATATCCACAACATTCCCCTATTCACAACATGCATGCACCTTCATTTTTCAGCAAGTTCCTAAGAGAACAAGAACACAAAGTATCAACTCAGTATTACAGAATCTGAAGGCTAGCTATATTAAAAAAGTATAAAAGTTAGAAAGAAATAGCTCACAAAAACTTCTAAGATGCACTAAGATATCCTTATTTGACTGGTGGTTTCCATTCAGCAAGCACTTTGATTGCCCAAACAAGAAAATTTTTGAAGCATTAGAATATTTAGTTTGACTTAATGAAAAAAAAAAATTCTTCCTTACAGACTAGCAACAATACTTGCATAATCCTATAGTTGTTGAGTTTGTGTGGTATCTGGGGCCCTTATATCACCTACTTAACCCCAAAGGGCATGTAGTCATTTATTTGGAAAAAAATCCCTTTGAGCATTTATATTAGAGGCTAGTGACTAAAACTCAGATAAGTTATTTAACAAGTACGAGTGCTCACCTTACTTGCCTCCATGAGGATTGATACTCAACCCAAAAGACCCCCAAATCCCTGATACCACTATACCTATCACATATTCAACCCAAACGACCAAAACTGATACATAAACCCAAGACCTAAAGCCTCTGAACTAGTTTAGGATATCAGATATCTACTCTAACATTCAAATCAAAAATTATCCTAACTAACATATCAATATATATACCTTCATATGAAATTAACTATACAACTAATCTATTGATACCTCAAGCTAACACTCTAACATCTAAAGCTAATCCCAAACTCTGGTACAAACTAACATCTAATAAATATGATACTAACCTCACATCTATGATACACAACTGTTTCTTTGATACGTACAATAGAACCCCAAAGCCAAACTCTGAAACTCAAACCCCTCTCTAGATATCCTAAGCCCAAAACCAATGGCCAACTGCCCTGCATTGCTCCTACTGCTACTGCTACTGCAAGCTACTGCTGCTGCATTTGCTATTACAAATGCTCAAAGTGCCTGCTGTTGTTGTATGCTACTGCTCTGCTAATGCAAAAATAGGAAATGGCTAAGGCAAGCCAATGCTTGCTGCAACACTAAGGCAAACAATTGCCATGGCAAGTTGCTGCTGCTTGGGCTACTGCCGCTGCTTGTGTTGCTGCTTGCATTGCAATATAATGCAAGCCCAAACAGACATGCAAGCTGCCACTCAAAGCCAAGGCAATGGCCGATATAATCCATCATCAAAAACTAACCACTATCATATATTATATAATTTTTGGTGAGCAATTTGAGACTAGAATTTGTTCACTGTGTTGACTTGTAGGCCTTGTTGTCATTTTATTTTGTTATCAGTTATAATCCAACAACAAAGAAATTATTATTTTTCAAAGAGATCTGTATAAATCATTGAATTCTTTTCCTAATGATTTTGCTTATATAATCCATAATAGAACTTCCAATTAAGGGTAAAAGAGGAAAATTTTATCCAATTCTGTTTTACAATACACTATAGATAATCTATAACAGAATGCTAAGTACTCAATTTCAATTCATAAACAGGGATTCTTTTGGTCTATTAGCTTGACAGAGATGGAGTAACACTGTGATCGTATTATGAACATAAGAAGAAAAAAAGACCAAAACTTAAAGAAAATGGAGAAACATGTAAACTGTTTTGAAGCTTGAACTTGAAGAGTTAGCGACTTACAATTGACACTAAAGTTAAAGGCTCAAAGGAATGCTAATCTGGCCATTCGCCACCAAATATAAATTTGACACTAAAGTAATCATAAAGGAAAGTTAACCAAATATAAAGTGATTCCAAATCTTGTCATGTACTTATATTTGACAGAAGAATAATACCTGTGTCAATCCACAGTTGAACATTCTCTTTACAAAGGAGGTATATGGCCAGTCTTGTGCATACTAGTGTCAAATAGGGACTGCCAGGTTAGCCAATGTGCGTTCCTGAAAATTAATCAAGCTATTAAGATGCAAGTGGCATTAAGATGCATATTCATATAAACTTGTAACAAAAAATTAGAACAAGATAAAGTGCCAAACTATCCTGAAATAGAACAACCAATAAAATAATCTTTGAACAAATTAATACAAAAACTAAACAACTTAAACATAAAATATCCCATTATTAATCGAGCTATTTTTTAGATGAACCAAGCATGTTCATGAGAAGAAAAATGATATTATCTCATTTTGCAGAATCACTGATATCATGAAAATAACTTATGAATTTAAACATTGAACCTATGTATACTCTGTCTATTTTCACATCTTTGCATTCTCTTACTAATGCTCGATTATCAAGAGAGTATGGATAAAATGGTATGAAAAGAATTGAAGGGGTTAGTATAACCACAAGGAAAACACACATTTTGGATCTTGATTGTAATTTTATTAGTCAAAAAAGAAAAGTTACTGAAAAGAAGATAACTGTACAACAACCATTGGGTCCAATTTAGAGACGTCAAATTTTTAATCTTTAATAAATCTAAAACACAAGATACACATGCTAAGCAATCAAGAAATATATATGAGTTACATAAAAGGTAGCAACAAAGCAGATTGTAGAAGCACTTCCCAAAGAGGTGATACAATAGGCCAATAACTATCATAATGAGTCTTTCATGGAAGTGAAACAACAGGAGTGTAAGATAACTCAGGTGAAAGAGGTCAAAAGAACAAAAGAAAAAAGGGGGGATAAAACATTTGTACTTTAGCTATCAATAAGAATTTCAAGCTATCTCATGCCAAAACTAGCCCCACAAAATGCAGAAGGGCCAAATTTCAGAAGACTAATTAGCCTCATATTATTTGTCAATGTACGGTAGTCCTCTATACAAGGAAAAGGAATTTAACTTCACTAAGTACATCAGTGATTCAGCATCCTGTAGGGGGAATACAACATTTGTACTTTAGCTATCAATAAGAATTTCAAGCTATCTCATGCCAAAACTAGCCCCACAAAATACAGAAGGGCCAAATTTCAGAAGACTAATTAACCTCATATTATTTGTCAATGTACGGTAGTCCCCTATACGAGGAAAAGGAATTTAAATTCACTAAGTACATCAGCGATTCAGCATCTTGTAGTTAGTTATCTTGTCCATCTATATTAGCACAACAATCAAATGATTTTCTTTTGAAGATGAATCTTGTCGTTACCACCATCTCATCATCTCTTGCTTCGTTCTTAAATTTCAATAATTCAATAAGAATTTCAAGCTATATCTCATGCCAAAACTAGCCCCACAAAATGCACAAAGGGCAATTTTCAGAAGAGTATTCCTAATTTAGGAACTCTCGAACTTCGAAGAAGTGGGAGGTTTGGGAGAATGAATATTTGTGATCACCTATCTAAGTGAGCAGTATTGCCTTCCATATTACTTTAAAATAAGTAAACATTATTGCCTTTCCGACGTCCCTAAATGCCATTTTCCTATAAATTAAGTGGCCTTCTTTATTTCCTTCACAACAAGATTGAACCTAGTATTACTTATAATAAGCCTAATTTGTCCTTGACACAATTTCACATATAACAAGAACAATATGCAACAATCTGATTTAAGTTCAAGATCCCCTGTTACCGGCTTCAAGGTCAAAAACATAATCACATTCTATGATCCTAGCCGACCAAAATTTGGAATGAACCCCCTGTAGAAGGCCAAAGGTCCCTGAAAATAGCAAATGTTATAATTATCATAAATGGCTGCATAAGCAAAATATTCCATGACTACCAGATAGCATACCTCACATACACACAGTATGATGCATTGTTATAGTTCGTTAACCATATTTTTTCCCCGAATATATGATTAACTCAAGTAAATAAACACAAGAAGAACCATATTTATGTACCCATCTGGTTGATTCAAAATTGCGATAAAAGTGGAAGAATTTATATAACAATTATAAAAGTCAATAAATAGTGATAACAACTATACAGGACAAATGAATACTAAAAAGTGGCATTCAACATGAGCAAGGATATCAAAGATGGCAGTATATTCAATATGTCAACACATCTCGCAGCTTCAGTCCACATCTATTTGCAATTGTATGTAAAGATTACTAACTGGTTCTGTAGTAAAAGCACAAAATGCAATATTCTAAACTGGTTCTGTAAAGATTACTAATTGGTTCTGTAGTAAAAGCACCAAATGAAATATTCTGAACATAAGAAAAGTAGTGCTCAAAGACATTTGGACCATTTAATTTACTCAGCAGAGAAATATATAATTTGTTGATTAATACATTCATAAATGAAAAGAAACATTGGACACAATAAGAAAGGAACACCAATAATGTTTTTCGTGTAAGGTGAGGATTATAAGTGCTATTCACTGTTCCTACTTTCCTTAGTGTGTCTGGTGAAATACCGGCCACAATTTGCACAATAGATTTTTCCAATACGCTGGCCCCAATTTACACAATTTGCACAATAGATTTTTCCAATATGCAAAGATCGAAAAACTCAGCTAACTTTTGACAAGTTCAGAGCTTTAGGTTATGTGCATGCCATCTGAAGCTTAGTGTTGGTCGAAACTGTCCAATATAGAAAAATACCAGTTCTGTAACAACAACAGAGTCTTTATCGAAAACTTTTGAGGGGCGTATCCTTTGTGATACTAGCAAATTTTAAATACCATATCCAATATTACCGATTCTTCAGCCAAAATTTAGAAGATTTCAGTTTTACTCGGTGACTGAAGCAAAAATATAGGCAAAAATATTGGACAAGTTAGTAAACTAGACAGAATTCTGAACAGGTTCTGTAGTAAAAAAAATGTAAAGATTACTATCAGGTTCTGTAGCTATTGAGAAAATGCAATATTCTGAACATGTTAATACCATGCAAGTTGGTGACTTTACTACTACGATTTTTATGTGCCCTCAGATCTTAAGCATGAGGCATGATCGACCTGATGATCCGCCACCATCGCCCTCACCTTGTCCTTTCGGAGCTCATAGATGGCACCCAATCCCGTAAGGCTCAGCATCTCCTGGACGATAATCCGTCGGAGCATCCGCAGGAGGGAGGGGGCGTTCAGGCTCCATAACACGTTGTTGCTGCCGTAGGTGATGATGCGCGCCAGCCCCAGCAGCTTGTGGTTGGCCAGGGCATGCGAATGAGGGGAAGGCGATGACCACATCGAACATGCTGCAAGAAATCTATGTTGTAACGATCTCACCGGTGCTCCACCGAGAGACACCCCGGTATCACCCGTCGGAGCTCGATGCCGACGCGCCATCTCTCACGGGAGCTTTGATTTGAAGATCCCCTTTCCTCCGGATCTAGGATTAGGTTTAGGGATGACATAGGATGGATTTGGGGATTAGGGTTTTGAGATGGAGAAGTGAGATGAGAGGAGTGGGGTGGCTCTGTGGGTGGCTCTTTATAGGAGAGGAGTAGGGGGCTCTCTCTTAGGGAGGACAAGGTTAGGGGAAGAGGAGGAAATGAAGAGGATGATCGAAAAAAAATTTGCTGGCTTCATCGATTTAAAAGAACCACAACCGTCAACAAATATGAAAGATTTAAAAAAATTACTAAAATGGCAGCTGAAAAAATCCTGCCAAGTTTTTTGCACATACATTTGTTGACGATAATCACCAAAACGTCAATAAATAAATTAATGTTTCTTGACGGATCATCTAAAATCGTCAACTATTATACTATAAAATTGCTAAACTAACATAAAATATGGCCTCTCTTGACGTAAGCCTAAAACCGTCAAGATAACCACTATTGTTGACGGTTTTCGACGACTGTCAACTTATAAACCGTCAAGAATCGTCACTTTTCTTGTAGTGAGCCGTCAAAAGAATGGATGCAATTGTCGAAAAGGTTGTGGTACCAGTCGAATGCGATCCCCTCCAATGCACCGATGAATAATCGTGTGAGGATGGCGTCGCTATGCGGCAAGTGGTAGGTGTGACCTCAAAATAAGTTATGTACCGACTAGCAGAGGTCTTCCTGTCATACAAATCTATATGGAACGGTTTGTAGCGTGGGGGAAAAGGAGAATCTCTCCACGTGACGGGATATGGCTATCGTACTCTGAGGTCTCGGGAGGAGTCTCGGGAATTGAATATTGTTCGAAGCTCTTGGACTTTCCTCTTTGCCTCCTAAGCTTCATCCGCAACTGAAGCAATAGATTCTCCTAAAGGATCATCACCCAAAGGAGGGGCAGTCGTGTTGGAGTCTGAGTTGACTGCGGGTCCCAAGCTTGTTTGTCCGGGCATCCTAGCTGGTTGAGGTGGCAAGGCGGCTTTGATTTCGTCTACAGACTTGACCAAGGATAATAGCATAGCTTCAAGTACTTCTAGACGTTGTCGATCAGTCGGTCCTTCAGGATCGTCGTCGGCCATAAAGACTGTCCGTACACAGGTAGACATGGAAGGGGCCGTAGAAGAGGTGCTCTTCGTGTCGTATTTTGTACAGAGAAATCGTCGAGGAATGTCGGAATGTCATCTTCCTCAGACTCGGAAGGGGTGCTACCCCTGTGCATGAAGCCGCATCGTCTTGGCGAAGGCGATCGCCCTCAGGGAAGTCCAAGTCTATTACGTAATTTTGGGGAATCTCTACCCCATGTGTATGCTCTTGGTACACCGAGTTGTCGCATATATTGAGGGGACTGCTACCCCCAGCTTCATCTACTCCCAAGGAGGCCGAAGGTGCACCCCTAGGTGCCGAAAGCTTCTTTTTGGATCGAGTGCCTAAATAGACACCCCATGTGGCTGTCGGCGGCAATCCTCCAGATGAGAGTTTTCTTGCAATACTGGCTGAGATTGTCGGGCTGGAAGAGCCTGTCTTCTTTCCCTCTTGCCGGGAGAAAACTTCCAAGTTGAATTACAGGAGACGAAAGGAAACTCCTCGTCTCCCGGAATTTGCACCTGTTTCTCGAGTTGTTGTCGGACAGGGGCTGGCTGCTGCAGTCGTTGGAAAACGGACTGTCGATCTTCAGGTGCTGCCGACTTGTCGCAGCAGCAGTTGATGATGACTTGGGTGTAACGACGTCTCGAGAGGGACTCATCGCATGCCAAGGATGCCTCTTTGCGTTTGTGAGTAATCACCTTACGCAAGTCCATAGCAGGCTGATCTATATTTGCATCAAACTTGTGGACTCGGGTATCCCGAGCACACAGGTGCGTAGGTATCATGTTTGCTCCCTGATCCGAGGCTAGTGAATACACTTGCTCTAGATTGTTAGAGGGAGACTTTAAAGACCCACCCTGTCCGTTAGCCATGGGGGACTGGACGCGGGTGGTTCTGTACAACTTTCTATCAGGAGCCCGTATAACAGTTAACGGTGCCTGCTGACGGTCAGTAGCTTGGACAATTGACAGGGCTTGTTGGGCCCGCACTGTCCTGGACTTCTTCAACTTAGCACCTGAAGGCACATAGTAAGAAGAGTCCTGATTGGAATATTCTACTTTCTCAATGGGCCCTTTGAAGTCGGGCCCGTATGAGAGATGGTCGAACACAGAGCTTCTGATAGGGTCGCATGAGACATCCTTTCTGAGGCCAGAATTGGCTGCCACATGGGCTATCTTCCTGCGGCCAGAGTTGGCTGCCGCATGGGCCATCTTTCTGCGACCAGAGTTGGCTGCCGCATGGGTCGTCTTCCTGCGGCTAGAGTTGGATGCTGCAGGGGCCATCTTCCTACGGTCAAGTTGGCAGCCGCATGGGTCGTCTGCCTGCGGCCAGAGTTGGCTGCCGCATGGACAGACTACCCATTTCTCTTATGCGGCCTCTTCTTCGTTCGTATGGATTTTCCTTGTGCCCCCAAAAACTCAGCATCGTAGTGTTTTCTTTTACTATATTTGGGGACAGTGGGGTCCTCTACGGTCGGAAGCAAAGCCATAGGAGAGCTTCGATCACCGTCTTGGGCCGCAGAAGGAGCTTCTTCGAGAACTTGGTTGGGGCAACAGTTTTGCGCTCCGACGTCCTACGAACTCTTTAGGTTGCCTCGCTTCTGTGACGGGCTGGCGGTCCCTTCAAAGAGCATTTCTTCGAAGGCTTGTTGGTCAAAATGAACCACAAGCATTTGCTGCATAGAGCCGAGCTTGGACGCATTGGATTGCGTCACCAGCTTCTCATCAGAGGAGAAGGACGTCCCCAGCAGAGTCGCCATCGTATTTGCCATTAAAATATTAAAGACATGTATTACAGAAATACTGAAATTGATTGCAAACTCGCTTGTATAAAGAAAAGCCTAGAAAGAAATCCTAAAAACAATCTAAGTACATTTGTTTAGTTTTTGATTCTGGTGGGTGACGGTGGAGGCTCGGAAAAGTATATCAACTCTGCATTACTCCTTGGACTATCCGACGCAGTCTTTAGCTCTTGAAGAAATTGCCCTTCGTAGGTTGCCAACCTCTTGCAAGGGTGTGGTACCCTGCTACTTATAGTGATATATGTTTTGAGCCGCATAGATGGCCCGTGGCCATGTGGCTACAACAGCACGTAAAGACCCGCTCTTTGGCCGCCAACTGGCAATTTATTGGGATTTTGTTACAGCAAATCTGGGTGGTTGAGAATTGGTCAGCCTGCCACGTGTCCTATCGCAGGATAGGATTAATCTGCTGGAGTCATTTTGAGCCGCATGAGTCTTTCAGTTTTCGGCCATGTTAGGCCGCATAAGACTCATGCGGCTTAGGTCGCAGTCTCCCTTAGCTTAAGGACTTTTGAGCCGGATAGATCCTGTATTTTGGGCCGTATAAAGCTTATGCGGCTTAGGTTACAGTCACCCTTGGCCACATGAAGCTTAGAGACTTTAGGGCCGCATAGGTTGAGCCACATAAGGTTCATGCGGCTCGGGTAGCAATCCTTCTGGCCGCATGACTATGTTTAAGCACATGACATTTTGTCTGATCATGTCTTATCTTTTTGTTAGAGTGTCAGAGCTGTCATTTTTGTCAGTTTTGACAGAGTTTATAAGCTTTATCAGAAGGACTGATCAACTTGGCCGTATATCTTCCTTCTGCGGCTCGAACCAATCTGGTTACAGACGGGCCGCATGGGGTGCTGAATATGTCATACGGCTCTCCTTTATGCGGACCAGTTTGGCCCAAAGTGCTCATGCGGCCAATTGTGATCCGCATGAACCCCATATTTTCCATGCTTCTACACCGGCATGGAGAGATCGGGTGCCGACTAGAGATCGGGCACTGGAGGCCAAAGCTGGAGGAGGCTCGGAGAAAGGGGCTGCGACGCTCCGTGCAGCAGCGAATCTAGACAGATCTGCGGCGGTGCCCCGAGGTACGGGTGGCACGGAAGGTGCGGGATGGTGGTTATGCTAGGGTTCGGTGGAGGTGGCTAGACGTTGGCATCTACGACACTCGACACGGTAGTGGCACGACAGGGAGCGGGGAGATCTATTGTCGAGGCGAAGGCTCAGATGAGTAGTATATTTGGTGATGGTATGTGTGGGCGATGATGATGGTGGCGTTGAGTAGTGATTGGGTCGGTCGGGTCTGTGTCGAGGATAATGGCGGTGAGGTGGTGGTGGTTCTTGTAGGTGATTGTGCGGTGGTGGAATGAGGGGTCAGGTGGCAGTAATGATTGAGGTGGCTAATGGTGGTTGCTGGGTTTGGTTGGTGGTTGCCAGGGAGGGGGTCGACCGAGTGTGCACTCTTGGTTGGTCCGGGAGGTAGGGAAGGTCAGGAAAGGGTGGCTATGAATGGTGCCGACGGTGGACGATAGTGAAGTTGGCAGGAGTGGAGAGGCGGGGGAGCTCTGCCAGGGGATGGCTGATTCCGGCAACAGCGAAGAGTGGCAGGGACACGACACAGAGGTTGGTTGTGGGTGTGTTCAGCATGTGGACATAGGAGGAGTGAAATGTAAATATAAAATTAATAATAATAAAATGGGTGGACACGGACACGGTGCACTTGAAATACATTGGAAAATGTATATGCGAGGAATGGGAGTAGCTCATTAAATAAGCATGAGGGCATGCTCCCTAACATGTGAGTATAAGCTTCTAAGAAGCTCTCCCATGAATTGCGCCATTAGCCCAATAAGAACAAAAATCCAAGGAAAAATCCTCCAGAATTAAACCCAATAACAAATCCAAAATACTTTTATGTAGAATGAAATCCTGATCCGAAATGGCAAAATGACCATATATATATATATATATATATATATATATATATATATATATATATATATATATATATATATATATATAATTTAATAAGCTCAAGCTCATATACAAATAAGTTTTTTCTAAATATAATAATTACTATTTATTTGGCCTTTAGGCCCAAAGCTAGTGGATGTTCAAAATAATCACGTTGGCCCAAGGCTAATAAAATATATCATATAATTCTAATTTATACAAATTTTTAAAGTATTTTCATATATGAATCTAGCCCATATTATTTAAGGAGTTCAAAATAACTAATTTTATTTACTAGGCTATATATGCCCAAAACTACAGAGTTTTCAATAAATCGTTTCGAAAAGCCAATAACTCGATAATAAAATCTATAACATATCACGATCTAAATATATATTCCATATAGCTAATTACAAAACCAAAATTTGTTATTTGAAGATTTAAGAAAATTTTAAAAATAGAAAAATTAAAAATTCGAAAAATCTCTAGAATTCAGTTAACGGAGGTTACAAATCTACCCTCCTTAAAGAAATTTCGTCCTCGAAATTTAAGATTGAAGTGGCCAACCGAAGATTCAAACATGAAGAAAAGTATAATCAAAACCTTAGGCACGATCACGAAGAGTCTTAGTACGATCAAGAATGATCATATTAAAATCTCCGCACGACTTAGTCATATTAGCACGATCATGGATAGAATCGAAGTATGGTCAAATCGATTAGGCAAGATTTAGAATAAAAATTCAAGTTATTTAGGCACGACTCAAGTCATGACTAATAGAACTAATATAGTTTTGTTGGCACAGTTTATTTTGATAACATTGACATCATCTTCGTAGTCTAGTTTTCTATATTTTCAGATTGATATTTATTCAGAAGCTCTACTACATAAAGTCTATCCATTCAAGACAAGTCATCAAAGCCTTGAAGACTGAAGCAAAGACCGGCGATCCTTGAAAGATGGCTCTCTACACTTCAAGATTTCGAGTCTGTACAAGGTCTAGGTCTTTCTGTAAACACTTAAAGTTTGGATGACAAAACTAAAAGCTTTCTAGTCTTTCAGTCAAAAATCAATGTCTTAGAGAAACGACATAGCGACGGTATACCGTTTTCATTGTCCACAAAATGTTCTGTGACAAATATCGGCATACCGACGGTATACTCCGGTATACCGACGGTATACCGTTTTACGTGACACAAAAACGTTCTGTGACAAATATCGAAATACCGACGGTATACTGCGACATACCGACGGTATACCGCTTTGTGAGCCATAAAACATTCTGTGACAAACATCGGCACACCGACGGTATACTATGGCATACCGACGGTATACCATTTTGGTTAGTCACAAAACGTTCTGTGACAAACATCGGTATACCGACGGCATACCGCGGCATACCAACGGTATACCGGTTTACGAAATTTGATTTTTAAATGAATGTATACTAGCATTAAATGCTAGCATTAAATGTTTGTAACGGATATAATTATGACCGTTACTGTTCAGAACGGCATGCCGGTGCATACCGACGGTATGCCGTCTGGGCTGTATCCAGAGCATTAAATGCTACCTACTCTTGGTTTCTTTATAAAAGGAAGTCTTCTCTCTCATGAAGACTCATCCACTCTTTGCATAAATTTTCCAACAACCAAGAGCTCCACCATTAATCTCTACACAAGCTTTTAATTGTCATCCATTCCCAAAGTGCTAGAGTATTCAAGAGTTGTACCTTTCGATCTTCAAGTGTTAGAAGATCAACAAGTTCTCTTCCTTTCCTTTTGAAGTTGGCGAGCCTTCGTAAGAAAACTCGTGTGTAAGAAGTTGGTGAGTTCTTCGGATCCAAACTCGTGTTGAAGTTGGCGAGTTCTTCGGATCCAAACTCGTGTGTACTATTTTACTAAATAGTAGATTTAAGCCGAAAAGAGTTCTGGGACTGGATTGCCTCAAGAGAGGATACCAGGATACATCGTGCATTTGATTTTCTCTCTCTCTCTTTTTAATTAAAAAATATTGCTTGTTGTGTTTAAATTATTTTATTTCCCTATTTACCCCCCCCCCCCCTCTAGGGTTCTTCAATTGGTATCAGAGCTTTGTTCTCTTGATTTGGATTTACACCCTTAGAGTGATCCATGGCCACTAACCCTAGTATCAACACTTTCTACAATGAGGGACACTCCACAAATAGGCCTCCTCTATTTGATGGAACCAACTATAACTACTGGAAGATTAGGATGAGCATTTATCTGAAGTACATAGATTTTGATTTATGAGATTATGTGATAAATGGTCTTCCTACTCCTTCCGGAGTTATTGAGGATGTAGTTTCTGACACCCTTAGAGACAAACTCACTGAAAATGTCAAGAAGCTTGCTAGTCGAGATGCCAAAGCTATGAATGCTCTTTATTGTGCTCTCGATAGCAGTGAATTCAATAGAATCTCTACTTGCAAGACTTCAAATGACATTTGGAAGTTGCTTGAAGTCACACACGAGGGTACATCACAAGTAAAAGAATCAAAAATTAGTAGACTCACACAAGAATATAAATCTTTTAAGATGAAACAAGATGAGTCTATTACTTGCATGTTCACTCGTTTTGGTGATATCATTAATCCTCTTTCTTCTCTTGGTAAGGAATATCATGTTCATGAAAAGATCAGGAAGATTCTCAGAGGATTGACCAAAGGATGGAGTCCTAAAGCTATCGCCATCATTGAAGGGAATGACTTGACAGTCATGAACCTTGATACCCTCATGGGGAAGCTTATGACTCATGAACTTGACATGAAAGATCAAGAAAAATCATCCATGCAAGAGAAGGAGAAGGAGAAGGCCAAAGAGAATGAGAAGTCTCTAGCTCTCAAGGCTACAAAGTCTTACTCAAAGGATAACTCCGACGACAACGAGTCCGATGACGATGAAGAAATAGCTCTCACAGCTACGCACTTCTGAAAGTTCCTCAAATTCAACAAAGCCAACCGCTTTAGACGGGACAACGATGAAGATCCGGCATGCTACCAATGCAGAAGAACCGGTCACATCAAGAGAGATTGTTCCATGACAAGAAAAGACTCAAGCAAGTACGAGAAGCCTAGCAAAGGAAGCTTGTCCTCCAGGAAATTTGCCAACACAAGTATTTGGTGTGAGAGTGACGCAAGCGACTCTGACAACGACAAAGATTGCAAACACATTGCAAATGTTTGTCTCATGGCAACCGATGAGGTACTCGATGATCTCTCTCTAAATGTTCTTACTTATGATAACTTGGAAAATGCTATTCTTGAATTACACGAAGAACACAAAGGTGTCAGAAATAAGTACAAGAAATCTCTAAAAGAGGTTGATGCACTTCAACTTGAAGTAGAAAGACTCTCCAACATCATTATTGATGTAAAAGGGAAATCTCCTGCTTCTGACACGGATGAGATAGAGTCTTTGCGACTCAAGTTTCAAGAATCCCTTGTCACCATCAAGAAAAAGGATGATGAGATTCAATCCCTCAGAGAGGCTTATATTTTTGCTATGCATAAAGTTCAAGATACGAATAAAAGAGAATATGATACTTCTATTAAGTATGATGATCTTCTTGCGCAGAGTAAGAGATTAGGTAATAAGAACACTACTCACACACATGCTCCAAGACACCCTCACACCCATCACAATATTAGTCATACTTCTTACATGAACAAGAACACTACACAAAAGTCCTTTTCCAACACAAGAAAAGGACCGTTTGTTAAGAAGAACACCTCACATCATGCATTCTATTATCATCATCATAACACTCATGATAGAACTCCTCGCACTAGAGCTTCACATGTGCATAATATTTACTTGTTTTTTTCTAAATCTTCTATGATGTGCAACTATTGTGGTTTGCTTGGACATACTTCTAATTATTGTCATACAAGGAAACAAGTTGATATGAAAGTTTATAAATGGGTTCCTAAGACTAACAATCAAGGACCCAAACGATCATGGGTACCAAAATGTGTAGGATTGATTGTAGGAACGAGTTGTAAAGCGCAATACTCTAGAGGGGGGTGAATAGAGTAGGCAGCGGAAATTAACTATTTAAAAATGTTAGTAACAAGATCACAGATAATATATCACAGATATGTAAATGAAAAGTAGAGAGTAGAGAGCAAACGCAAACACAAGGATGTATACTGGTTTCTCTCTTGTGAGGACTAGTCCAGTCGGAAGAACTCTAGCTTCCAGTTGAATCCACTATGGAAAATTACCACAAGTTTTCATCCGAAGTTCTTGTAACTTCTACAACGCGAGCTTTGATCCGAAGTACTCGATCAACTTCAATTGTGAAGTGTGTACCTTCAATCAAGCCTCTGATTACAACCACTCTGAAACTTTTAGACCGTACCGCACTGGCAAATCGACTAGAGGATTGTAACTGGCTTGGGATTTGAAAATGAATAGCTCAGAACTTTGGAAGAAGTCGTAGGCTTATAGAGAAGAGATATGAAAGTGAATGAGTGAGTTAAAATGATCGAAATCCTTCTCTATTTATAGTTTTTTCAAAGGCAGAATTCTGACAGAATTCGGACAGAATTTGGACAGAACTCTATAAGAAAATTTCGATAGGATCCGTAACTGCAGGAAGACCAAGTTCAAAAAGCAACGTTCACTAACCGAACTCTGGTCGAACTCTGGCCGAATTCGGGCCGAACTCTGGCCGAATTCTTCTTGAGTTCTGTTGGTGTTCTGTCAGGGTTTTGCAAATTAGTTTTTGGGCTTTTTGAAAAGTCAGACAGTTAGGAAGTAGTTTGGGCTTTTGTAAGTGGGCTTGTTTTCAAAATAAAAGGGTATTTTAAAAATGTTTCTTGGGTAGCCTATTTGCCAGTACGATGCAGTGTACATCGTATTCCTAGACTCAATAAATATGAAAAATACATTGATAAAATAGGAAAACTAAGAGCCCTTTGATGACGCCTTTCTTCAAATATTTGAGCAGACTTGAATACGCCTTTTTTCTTGACGGCGGTCGTCCAAAGATAAACAGATCTGGAAATCTGAATACCTTTCGGGGGTTTCGCCAACACCGTCTTTGGCCCATCAATAATTCTCTATTGTATATGTCCTGGTTTGACAAAGCTTGATCATGCTTACTGCATGTCTATAAGAACATGTTAGACAAACAGAACAATATGATACAAGCATAGCAATATGATATAGAACATTTAGGACAATGCTAAGTTTAAGTAGCAACATGATATAGAACATTTAGGACAATGCTAAGTTTAAGTAGCAACATAATAGTGATTACATGAATATTAGTGATTTCATTATGGTAAACTTAATTGATTAGCCATATTCAAAAACATGATATAATTATTGGGCTAACAATCTCCCCCTTTTTGATTATGGCAAATCCTTTAAGTTTAATATATATACAATAGATGCATGTATCACTAATAAACACATAATACTAGAATATTGTGTGCTAACTTAAACTTATTTCTTACTTAAACTTATTTCTCCCCCTTTGACATGATCAAAAATAAGCTCCCCCGTAATTAGAGCTAAAATGAACTCAAGCATAAGTAAAGAAGGAAAGCAAAAATAATCATGATCAAGGATTAGGAGAACAGTGTAACAACAAGTGTAGAAACTATAGTAAAAAAAACTTGTCAAAAACACAACATAGTTGGTTGAACTTAAAATGAACACTGAAATCAAGCAATACATAGTTTACCAACTAGAAATCCAAAAATGAAATATGTTTTGAAATAGACCAAATTAATATTGTAGGAGTCAATCATTGGTCATAAATAAATCATGAGGAATAGAAATTCGCAGATCTAGTATATAAAAGAATCAAAATATAATGAGACTTTTAACAATGATCACAAAAGAATATGATTCACAATTTGCCCATACAAATTAGTGAATCACATCAATAAGAGCATAATCGTTGAAAAAAAGAAATAAAAATACCTATACTAGAATCTATACAAAATCAATACCAAAGTTCATGCATTTGAATTCAATTACCTTAGCATGATATATATATACATCAGATAAATATGAAGGTAATGAAGACAAAATACTTGAGAAGGAGAAATTCAGTCGACTTGAATGCTCCCCTGCAAAGTATGATCAGTCTAAATATAGATAATCATGAACTTTGAGATAAAATCTCAATAAAAAATGCCAAAAGTAATTTTAAACTCAATCAAATAAGGATAATTAAATATATTTTTGGCAAGATAACTTTTAGAAACTCGAATGAGAGAATTAAAAATAAATAATAATAATCATATATTCTCTCATCTAATACAAATCCAAATATCATGAACAACTTCAACAAGATATTTAAATAAGACAATATGTCAATGATGAACTAGGTATACCACATATTAAGGGCATAAAAGAATTAAAACAATTAAGTTGCTCCCCCTTAAAATATGCGTATATAGTTCAAAAATAATTTATATGCATAAAATAGATAAACTAAATAATCACAAGATCTAAGGGATATCCAATATATGAATCTTTTCTTTCCTTTGATCAAATGCATATAAAATTCCAAACTTAAAACAAATATCATCTTTAGGCAAGAAAAATAAATATCCAATAAATAAATGCTTAAAGATGAACAAATAAAATATATCTCCAATATATATATAAAAGAAATATTTCAAGACATTAAAAGATTTTGAAAACTGTCTTTAATAATAAAATTTGAGTACCAGACAGATTCAATAAATCAAAAAAATCAAAAAGGATTTTCAAAAATGTGGAATATATTACGAAAAACTGTCTTAATAAATGTTCGAATGCGTCCATTTAGTCCTTAGACTGAAAGCTAGCGATTCGAATCACGGAAACAATTTCAATAAAAGAATCCACAAATCAGAAATAAATTCATTTGAACAAATAAACATAACTAGATAAATGTCCAAAGAAAAATGTATTCTAGATATATGGCATGTCAAGGGGCTAATTGACTTGAAACAATTAACTTCTCCAACTTTACATGGCTATATCCAAAAAATAATAATATTGACAAAATTTTAAAATAAAATTCAGAGACATATTTTCAAAAGTAGAAAATTAATCCAAAAATATTAGGTCTTCTTATCAAAGTTCATTTCTTCTCTTTTAAAGCCTTAGCACGGTGTTCACTGACAACCGTAGGGTTAAAGAAAAGAAACGCTTTGAGAGAGAGATTCAATTTGCATGACTTCTCTCCGCAAATAATTACTGTTATAGACAGTAAGCAACTTGAATAAGAAGATAATAATATAAAGCTCAAAATCATTAATATTACGAATATTACACAAGCTAAAGATAAAATCATAATACCATAATATTCAATGATTAGTCACGAATACGAAAAATAATCATCTTTAGACAAAAGAAGAAATATCCATTAAATGAACATTTAAAAATAAAACAATCAAAAGATATTTTAAATTAGTATGATGAATAATCGTATAAGTTAAAAGATGACATAAATTGATCTATGCTATAGAATCTCACAATCGACAAGATAGATCAACATATGCTACCTTTTGTGAAAATAAATCATTAAATAATATTATTCATCAAATCTAAAATTTAAAATCCATCAGATAATAATTGCAACTAGATCTCAATAAATCTTTAGTTTAAAAAGCGTCGATCAATCTTGGGTTAGCTGTAGAGGTACTGTCCCAGCTAACGGAGGTTCACCGGGGAACACTTAAGTACCGCTTCGCTTCGACCGTAGTCGTGGTGACAGACAGACCTTTTGTAGGCTTGTACCCAAAATAAATTTCTTCTTTAATAACCGAGGATTTAAAAAGAATTAGTACAATATGAAATAAATTATATTCTATGGACTCAAAAATCTTAGAACAATGTAGCATATGGTATAAGATGTATGAATTACATTTATCCATATGTGCTACAAAATCATTGGGTAATAATAAAATATAAAATATTTGTAAATCGAAATGTAGGACCTAGATACGTTGATGTATTTTGGAACCTAGGGGACTGGGTTCAGTACCTTGGATCCAGAACTAGACGATAGTTGCAAGTACACCTTAATAAATCTTAAGTCTATAAAGTATTGATCACTTTGGGTTAGCTGTAGGAGCCGATTTCCAGCTAGCGGTAGTCCGAAGACTAGTACACCGTGTCGTTTCAGGCTATTTACACATGTATGACAGAAGAACCCTTTCGGCTTATTTCCAAAATGATTTCTACTCTTAAGAACTTAGATTCAAAGGAATATATGCAGTATCATCGAACATCGTCGAAATCCAGAATCCCTAAAAGTAAATACCCAAATAATGGTTTATCAAGATCAAGATATTTAAAATATCATGTATCCAAAATGTCTACCAAAAAGCCAAGAAAAACATAATTAAAAAAGGCTTTGAGGAAGAAGCTGATAAAGATAAGAACATAAATTTTTTAAAAAAAATCAATAACTTAAGTATGAGATAAGCACAAGTTTGAAACTACTTTTCAAAATAATATAATATAGAACTTGAACTTAACTCATATATCCCTATAAAGATATTTATACAAAAAAAATATATAAGAAACATATCAGCAATATATAAATGAAAATGAATTATTCATGTATCCTTAACAATCATAAAAAAATATCACAAGATCAAAAACATGCATAAATAAACTTTATCAGACAAAGATTTAATTGATTCATAAGAAGTTAATCAAAATAAAATATGAGAATCAATAGTGAATATATTATGCAAGCACAAGGTTAACATAAAAATATATGTATATACTTTTCAAGTAAACAGGAGACTTGTGCTAAACATACATACTCACAAAATACTGATCAAAGTAAATACGACATGTTAAAAACAAATCAGTAAGAAGTGACCATTAAAAAAAATATTAAAGACAGAGAGTCAAAACATATTCACCAAAACAAAAATTAAGCTCCTATGCATGCTTCAAGAATAAAGATTAAAAGTAAAGAGCATACATAGATAAATGTGTCACACTAATAGAAAATAAACACTATATAGTGTGAACTAAATATTTAAGCTAAACAGCTTGTCAAGCTAGGATTATGTCTCACATTGATTCAAATAATAAACAATTTAAAAGATATCAATAAAAGCTAATAGCAAGACATCAAAAAAAGAACATGCTAGATATTAGAACTATTTAGTAAGCATGTTACCGAAGTGGTTCTAGTGACCACGTACTTATGTTGGTGCAATTGCTTGGAAGATAGCCTTTGTAGCTTTGCAATCACCAACATGCTCCATGGTTCTATTTGATATGAGAAGCTTCACCTGCAATATTAGGTGAAGACTTTGGTATCCAATACTTGGATCCACATGTGTTAGCTTTGGGAACCCATTTGCACAAGTTCATATCAACAAGTTTTTTAATCTGACAACGATTAGAGACGTGTCCATTCAAACCACAATAATGACAGAAAGAATTAACATTAGTACTATGTACAGCAGTATGAGAATGTGCAGTAGTGTGATATGATGTGCATGGATATTTGTAATAGAAAGTATGGTTATGTGAAGCTTTAGCTTTGCTTGCTTCCTTTGTAAAAGATCTGACGTGTGTGACTTTGTTATGTGCTAAGTGTTTTGTGTTAGAATGAGTCGTAGGTTGTACTACCTACTTTTCCAGTCTAATCTCTAAATTTTTAGAGTTAGCACAGATCTCATCATACTTAGCAGAAAGAGCATCAATTCTACATGAAGCAATAGAATACTTCTTCTTTTCTGATTCTAGTTCCTCCTTAAGCTTAGCATTTTCTTGAGTGCTTTTCTCAATGCAATCAAGTGCCTCATGCAATCTAAACTCAAGTATGGATATCTCAGTAGAATTATCAGAAGTAGAAGTATCTCTAGCATCATTCAATAAGCAAGTAAGCTTCTCATTCTCACGCTTATAGGATAGAATATCCTTTTTAGCTTGCTTATATTTATCTAATACTTTCTTGTGTTCTTCTAATAGATCACTGAAAGCATCAGATAAATCATCATAAAAAAATTCACTATCTTCAGAAAAAGAATTACTTTGTACCTCGTTAGATAATGCCATTGAGCATAAATTTACAGCTTGATGAGGTCTCTCTTCTTCTGTGGAATCGCTTGCTTCACTTTCACACCATATGCTCGTGCTAGTGTCCTTGTGAGACGATGATCTTCCTTCATTTGATTGTTCGTATTGACTCTCCTTTCTTGTAGTAGTACAATCTTCTTGGATGTGGCCTACCTTCTTGCAGTTGTCACATACAAGCTCTTCTTCGTATAGGGGATTGTGTTGTACCTTAAATCCTAATTTTGTCATGTACATATTTGCATCATTATGAAGACTATCCTCCTCTCTGAAGTTGCTAGCTTTGCTTGCATACCTGCACTCATAAGAAGCTTCAAGAACTTTCCAAATTTTATGAGATGTTGTGCAAGTATTAATAAGATTAAATACATTTGTGTCTACAGCACAATAAAAGATATTCCTAGCTTTTGCATCAAGGCTAGCTAACTTCTTCTCTTCCTCCGTGTAACTATAATAAGGCTTATTGATTATAGAGGATGTGAGAATAGAAGTGATAGTAGGCTTCTTATAGCCATTGACAACAATTGACCATAAGTCAAAATCTAGAGACTTCAAGTAGAAGCTCATCCGTGTTTTTCAGTATGTGTAATTTGTACCATCAAATAGTGGGAGTCTATTTGAGGATTGCTCTTCAGTTGTGAAGTACATACTTGCCATATGTGATACTGTGATCTATGTAACAGCTATAATAAATAAAAATATAATAGCAATGTTACCTCGCTTTACCTGTATGACCCGTTCTGATACCAATTGTAGGAACAATTGAGATCAGAATATATTACCTCTATAAAGAGAACCCGCTCTGATACCAATTGTAGGAGCAATTGGTATGAACAGTAATATCTATATACCAAGCACCCGCTCTCTAGTTGTAGCATTGGCTCTGATACCAATTGTAGGAACAATTGGGATCAGAAAATATTACCTCTATAACAAGCACCCGCTCTGATACCAATTGTAGGATCGATTGTAGGAACGAGTTATAAAGCGCAATACTCTAGAGGAGGGTGAATAGAGTAGGCAGCGGAAATTAACTATTTAAAAATGTTAGTAACAAGATCACAGATATGTAAATAAAAAGTAGAGAGTAGAGAACAAACGCAAACACAAGGATGTATACTGGTTTCCCTCTTGTGAGGACTAGTCCAGTCGGAAGAACTCTAGCTTCCAGTTGAATCCACTGTAGAAAATCACCACAAGTTTTCATCCGAAGTTCTTGCAACTTCTACAACGCGAGCTTTGATCCGAAGTACTCGACCAACTTCAATTGTGAAGTGTGTACCTTCAATCAAGCCTCTGATTACAACCACTCTGAAACTTTTAGACCGTACCGTACTGGCAAATCGACTAGAGGATTGTAACTGGCTTGGGATTTGAAAATGAACAGCTCAGAACTTTGGAAGAAGTAGTAGGCTTATAGAGAAGAGATATGAAAGTGAATGAGTGAGTTAAAATGATCGAAAACCTTCTCTATTTATAGTTTTTCCAAAGGCAGAATTCTGACATAATTCGGCCAGAATTCGGACAGAACTCTATGAGAAAATCTCGTTGGGATCCGTAACTGCAGGAAGACCAAGTTCAAAAAGCAACATTCACTAACCGAACTCTGGCCGAATTGGGCCGAACTCTGGCCGAATTCTCCTTGAGTTCTATTGGAGTTCTGTCAGGGTTTTGCAAATTAGTTTTTGGGCTTTTTGAAAAGTCAGACAGTTAGAAAGTAGTTTGGGCTTTTGTAAGTGGGCTTGTTTTCAAAATGAAAGGGTATTTTGAAAATGTTTCTTGGGTAGCCTATTTGCCAGTACGATGCAGTGTACATCGTATTCCTAGACTCAATAAATATGAAAAATACATTGATAAAATAGGAAAACCAAGAGCCCTTTGATGACGCCTTTCTTCAAATATTTGAGCAGACTTGAAGACACATTTTTCCTTGACGGCGGTCGTCCAAAGATAAACAGATCTGGAAATCTGAATACCTTTCGGGGGCTTCACCAACACCGTCTTTGGCCCAACAATAATTCTCTATTGTATATGTCCTGGTTTGACAAAGCTTGATCATGCTTACTGCATGTCTATAAGAACATGTTAGACAAACAGAACAATATGATACAAGCATAGCAATATAATATAGAACATTTAGGACAATGCTAAGTTTAAGTAGCAACATGATATAGAACATTTAGGACAATGCTAAGTTTAAGTAGCAACATGATAGTGATTACATGAATATTAGTGATGTCATTATGGTAAACTTAATTGATTAGCCATATTCAAAAACATGATATAATCATTGGGCTAACAAAATGCTCATCTTTAACTTATGTTGTAGGTGAAGAATCCTTCTCATGCTAGAAGCAAGTGGATTCTCGATAGCGGTTGTTCACGGCACATGACCGGTGATGCTTCACTATTTATAACGCTATCGATGAAGAAGGAAGGACACGTCTCCTTTGGTAACAATCTTAAAGGTCACATTATAGGAAACGGTAATATCGGTTCCCCTCCTTATCCTTGTATTAAGAATGTGTGTCTTGTTACAAATCTCAAACACAATCTTCTTAGTATTAGTCGTCTCACCGATAATGGTTATGATATTAAGTTTGTTAAACTCAAATGCTTCATTACCGATAGCTATAGCGGACCTATTATTTATAAAGGCATTAGAGAGGACAATATATATGTTCTATATCTTGTTGAAGGTACTAACAATGACAGGTGCCTAGTTGCAAAGAACGATGAAAGTTGACTTTGGCACATGAGGCTCGGACATGCCAACATGGATACCATCTCTCGTCTTGCAACCAAGAAGCTTGTAAGAGGACTTCCAAGTATCCCTTTCAAAAAAGGATATGGTGTGTGAAGAATGCGAGAATAGTAAGTTGACCAAGTCATCTTTCAAATCCCATCAACTCTGTGAGTACTACTAGACCACTTCAACTTATTCACATGGATCTTTTTGGTCCTAGTAGAGTAGCCAGTCTTGGAGGCAAGCTTTATGCTTTCGTTTTGGTTGATAATTTTTCGAGATTTACTTGGATTATTTTTCTTGCTTGTAAAAGTGATACTTTTCGTGAATTTGTTGCTTTTTGTAAACATGTTCAAAATGAGAAAGGCATTTCTATTAACAAGATTAGAAGTGATCATGGATGAGAGTTTGACAATGCTGATTTTAAAAGATTTTGTGAAAAGAATGGTTTTGGTCATGATTTTGCTTGTCCTCGAACTCCTCAACAAAATGGTGTTATGGAGAGAAAGAATAGAACCTTTGGTGATATGTCCCAGGTTATGTTAAACCAATATAAGCTCTTCCAATATTTTTGGGCAGAAGCCATTAACACGGTATGTCATGTTATAAATAGGGTCTTGATTAGACCTATTTCTAAAAAGACTCCTTACGAGCTTTGGTTTGATAAAATTCCCTCTATTGAATATTTTAAAGTTTTTGGATGCAAATGTTTTATTTTGAATACCAAGGACAACCTAGGTAAGTTTGAAGAAAAAGTCTATGAAGGAATTTTCCTTGGCTACTCAATACATAGCGAAGGTTTTCGTGTTTTTAATAAAAGAAGTCTTGTTGTCGAAGAGTCAATTAATATCTCTTTTGATGAACTTAACTCTTCTACATCCTCCTCATCCGATGATGTTGATGACATTTCGTTTGGTTTGGAAAACTTTTCTATTGGAGATCCTCGTCCTTCTTCATCTAACAATGAAATTGTGACTCCTCCAACAAAAGATTCTCCGTCACTCGAGCCTCCTCAAGAGGATCTCCCAAAGGAATGGAGATTTGTCCCTAATCATCCTAAGGAGCTTATCATTGGAGATCCTTCTTCTCGTATAGTACTAGATCCTCCACTCGTGATCTTTGTGCAAACGTGGCTTTTATTTCTCAAATAGAGCCTAAAAATATTAATGATGCTTTTCATGATGAATTTTGGATGATAGCGATGCAAGAAGAGCTAAATTAATTTTAGCGAAACAAGATTTGAGAACTTGTCCCTAAACCTAGCAACCACCCCATTATTGGCACTAAATGGGTGTTTCAAAATAAACTTAATGAAGATGGGTTAGTGACTCGTAACAAAGCCGGATTGGTTGCTCAAGGCTATAACCAAGAGGAAGGCATTAACTACGATGAAACCTATGCTCTGGTTGCTCGTCTTAAATTTATTCGTATGCTATGTGCTTTTGCTTGCTTTAATGATTTCAAACTTTTCCAAATGGATGTAAAAAGTGCGTTTCTAAATGGTATTATTAAAGAGTAAGTTTATGTTAAACAACCTCCTGGATTTGAAGATTTTCAATTTCCTAATCACGTATTCAAACTCCACAAAGCCCTTTATGGCCTCAAACAAGCTCCCCGTGCTTGGTATGAGCGCCTTAGCTCCTTTCTTGTTTCTCATAATTTTTCTAAGGGCAAAGTCGATACGATACTTTTTATCAAATCACATAATGGCACTCTCTTATTAGTTCAAATTTACGTCGATGACATTATTTTTGGTTCTACTAACAATGCACTTTGTGTAGAATTTACTAAAGTAATGCAGGATAAATTTGAAATGAGCATGATGGGTGAACTATCCTTCTTTTTGGGCTTGCAAATCAAACAAGGACCCAAAGGAACCTTCATCAATCAAGCAAAATATACAAAGGATCTCCTCAAGCATTTTGAACTTGACTCATCCAAATCAATGAGGACTCCTATGGCAACAACGACAAAGCTTGACAATGATGAAGATGGCACTTCGGTCGACATTCGTAAGTATAGAGGTATGATAGGTAGCCTACTTTATCTAACTGCTAGCTAACCTGATATCATGTTTAGTGTATGTATTTGTGCCCGATATCAAGTGAATCCAAAGGAATCCCACTTATGTGCCGTCAAGCGTATTTTTCGATATCTCAAGGGTACCGTTAATATGGGCCTTTGGTATCCGAAATCTTCATCCTTTGAGCTTTACGGCTTTTCGGATGCAGATTTTGCCGGATGCAAGATTGACCGAAAAAGCACTAGCGGCACATGTCAATTCCTCGGAAAATCCTTAGTGTCATGGTTTAGTAAGAAACAAAATTCTGTTGCTCTTTCAACCACTAAGGCCGAGTACATAGTGGCCGGTTGCTGTTGTGCACAAATTCTTTAAATGTCACAAACACTTGTAGACTATGGAATTTCTAATACTTGCACCCCTATTAAATATGATAACACTAGCTCGATAAATCTTACGAAAAACCCGATTTGTCACACACGCACGAAATACATTAAAATTAGACACCATTTTCTTCGTGACCATCAACAAAAGGGGGATATCCGCCTTGACTTTATTGACACTACTTATCAGTTAGCCGATATTTTTACCAAACCCCTCCCGGAGGATCGTTTCATTTTTCTTTGCCAAGAATTGGGCATCATTAATTTCGACACTTAGCTCATTTCCAACGGCACACCGACGGTATACGACGGCATGCCGATTTTGATTCCGAATTCAATTCTGTGTCAAAAATTGGTATACCGTTGACATACGTCGGCATACCAACGGCATGCCGATTTTGATTCAGAATTCAATTCTGTGTCAAAAATCGGTATACCGTCGGTATACGTCGGTATACCGACGGTATGTCGTTTGGAGGCGGACTGTTGTGTCACATCTGCTCGGGCCCCACCCCTCTTCCATTCTCTCTTTATTCCTTTCTCCCCTCTTAACTATCCATCACATCAATCATCTTCTCATTAATACCTATCTCTTCCTCTCCTCTTCCCAATACCTTAACTTTCTATCCTACCTCTTCCTCTCCCCAATTAACTCCTCCATTATCTCTTTTTTAAACCATCACACTTCCCCACTTCCTCTTCTATAACCGTTCCCAACCCTTCATCTTCCCCACTCTTCTTTAAAAACCCCATTCTCTTCTTCATCCTCCTCCACTTTTCAAATCATCTCTCCTCCTTCCACCTCCTTCCACTCTTCCATGGCCACCCACAAGCATCCTCGCTCCTCCACCACCATTACCAATCCTTTCACTCCTGTGCCTCTCTTTTATGCCTATGACCAGCGGATCTTTACCTCCTTCTTGGCTGCCGACGCGTGGTTCCAGTATTTCGTGCACTACAACGTCTACAAGGGCCGTGCCATCAACTGGAACCTCTTCACCGGCCATCTCTCTCTCTTCGAGGAGGCCGATCTCTCTTCTCTCCTTCGGCGTCAGGTGACTGTCTACCCCACCGCAGTACGCCTGTTCTACTGCAACATTGTTTTTGACATCGAGAACGGCGCCATTGAGAGATGGTGAACGAGTGCCACTTCCGCCTGACGACTCGTGACATCGCTGGCATTTTCGGCGTCTCTGACCGAGGAGAGGCTCTGCCGGCCTTGGCTGCTCTTTATCCTTCGGCCGAGGTCTCTTTCGATGAATTCTGCAGAATCATCTGCAAGGGACCGAATCCTCCGGCCATCCTGACTCTTTCCTCGCAGTTGGAGCCGTTCTATTACGAGCTCCACAGGATCGTCTGCCACACCAACTATCCCAAGGGCAAAAACTATGATGCCATCACCGCTGACGCCCTGGTTTGTATGTACTTTCTCTATTCGAAGAAGCCTTGGTCCTTTCCCAAGACTCTTCTCAATACATTCTTCGGCGTCCTGCCCGCGGGAAAGCAGTCTCTGTACTATGGATCCTTCATCACCCTCATCTTGGAAGCGAAGAACGTCGACCTCTCCCTTTGCCAGTCGAACGACGTCCCATCCTTCCTTGCCCTTTCCCGTTTCCTCGGTGGTGCCTCCTCATCTCGTGCCTCCTCCTCCCAAGAGTCGCCGGCCACTGCTCTTGCTGCGCCCACCTCTACTCCTCCTGCATCCGGCCGTTATATGCCCCTGAACCAGCAGCATTTTGATATGCGCATGGCTCAGGCGGAGGAGCAGATGCGGGCCAACACTCGTGGCCTTGGGACCCTGATCCAAAGCCGTTTTCATGACCAGGCGTACTTCATTCAGTGTACCCTCCAGGACCGGGATGCATTTCTTGATCTCAATCTTCAGGATCCTATGTACAGGCCTCCCGCTTCTCTGATCCCAACGCCTACGGCTTTATGTACCCGGACGGCATCGATCCTTTTGGTGCTTTTTACCGGGCTCAGGATGGGGATGATGATCCGGCTGACGATGTCACGACCCGCATCCAGTGAAAGGGCACGAGAAGTGAAGTACGTCCAGCCTACGCCGCAGTGTCGGTGGTAGAACGCTGTCCTGAGTCACAATATCTAACACAGTCTAGAATATGCTCCGAATGGAGAATAAATAATAAGTAACTCAATCACAACAACTAAGATGGAATAGAAGAATAAATCTCAAGAGAGTCACAGATATAAATAAAAGTCTAGGTGTAAACCACCAGAACAAATCTCAAGTACAACTCATAATATCTCAAATAAAGACAATAAAATACTAAGTCTCAGCTTGACTATGGGCAAATCCTCAGCGACTGCTGGATCCTCCTGAGGGTCCACGTCACCAGTGTCATCTAAGCCAATGCCATAATAAATAGGACAGAACTCTTCATCATCACCTGTAAAATTTTTAACATGCCCAATCAGGACGGAACGAGCACATATCTCTCACAACAGTTCATATCAGGATTGGACATATAAAGCAAGATATAAAAAACTATACATAAAATGCTGTAAAGAAAATCAACAAGAGAGAGACTATCAGGATGAGATATAAATATGATAAATAGAGAAATGTAACTATCTACGTGATTTAGAGCATGAATTGGTTATATAAACGGGTTGGATTGCACATGGATAAATTATAGAGTTGCACATACCTACTGGGGATAATGATCACATAACCAACTACACTCTCCCTGCCCCTACACAAGGATCAAGGCATGATATGTTATTGCACATGGATAACAACTACTTTATACATGGAGCTCATATGGTCATGAGTGTACATGAATAACATATGAGTGTACATGGATAAATATGAATACATGGAGTACATGATGAATACGATAAAGTACATGAATATGATATACTCGATGTATCCGAGGGGATAACATCGCATGAAAAAATCCATAGGGTACTAATTCGTGTGAACATCGTGTCAGCATCAAGTATACTAGTCTATAACAAGAGAACATATCCAAAGAAGTATGAAAAGATCAGAGAATGTACTCGCCTGGCAAATCAAACTGCTGGTGATGAAGTGTAGCTAAACTGGGGCAATATAAACCTATTTAAAGTATACACATGTCACAACCAAGTCTACAATATCAAAAGAAATAGCTACAATGCAAGACTACATGCTTCTAGGTCCCTTTTGGTCAAAATCAACCCTTGGTCAACTCTGGTCTAACCTAGTCAACACTGGTCAAACCCGGTCAAACATTGGTCAACTAGTCCGTCTACTAATTTTTAGGTCATACACAAAATTCTAGGTCATTCGGAGTTCGTTTGAGTTGAATTGGATCAAGTTTGACCCAAAGTTGACTTTTGTCAACTTGGTCAACTTGTCGGCCAATTCGACTAAACTAGGCTCAAAATGACAAACCAAATCTGTCCTAGGACTCCTATGGTTACAACCACAACTATGATCTATTCTAAAAAGGGGTTCTCAAGCATAAATAACTATACACATATAGGTATATATACATACACATGTATTTACAATACAAGCCTACTCTTAATTCTAACAAATGGTTATGTGGGTGTGTGTCACCTGTAAGTTACTAAAGTGAGTCAAATCTGAGATTAAAACATCAAAACACAACCATGGTATACCTCATTTTAATATACTATTATATACATATAGACAAATAGGAAAACTATATATATATATATATATAGGAAGCGGATCAAAGGCCCCGCCCGCGGAGCCCCGTCGAAGCCCCGCCCCCCTGCACCATCGGATCGCGCGGGACCCGCGTGGGGCCCGCGCAAGCCCGCGCGATCCAACGGCTAAGGGGGGGCGGGGCTATATATAAAATATATATATATATATATATATATATATATATATATATATATATATATATATATATATATATATTTATATATATATATATATATATATATATATATATATATATATTTTATATATATATATATATATATATATATATATATATATATATATATATATATATATATATATATATATATATATATACCAATGCTCAAATGGAAGAATTGACAATGGTTTTGAAATAGTTTTAATGAATCAAAATCTGGGATTAATTCCCCTCGACCCATTCTCAACCCATATATGCTTGCAATGGGCTTCAACGGGGTCTTACATATATATATATATATATATATATATATATATATATATTAAAAATATATATATATATATATATATATATATATAAAATATATATATATAAAATATATATTTTTTTTTTATATATATAAAATATATATATATATATATATATAAATATATATATATATATATATATATATATATATATATATATATATATATATATATATATATATATATATATATACATACATAGCTACAAAGAAAAGCACATATGCTCATAATTGATTGAAAAATATGAAATAAATCCAAGAGTTGGTTCCCACAAGTCCAAAACCTCATAGACGTACTAAAAACTCAGATTTTATAAGTTAAATTATTGGAAATCAAAATTTCATATTCAAACTCAAAATTTGCATTTAAAGAAAAACTAATTTTTCACACAACAACCCAAAATGAGATATACACAAAATGAACCCGCGAAACTCGGCATACACGTTGGTCTCAACCCATGTGATGCGCTCGTGTACTCTCGGGTTCGAAATCGTGTCCATGTCGTGTCCACAGAATGTGTATCGGAAAAAACCTGATACCGCGTGACAACGTGTACGTGTGCGTGCGTTCTCGCTCGATTGAGCGCCGCACACACAACGAAAGGCTCCATGCTCGTGCACGTAGCTGGGGGTCCTGGGGTAATTCTAGGACACGTCAACACAGCGACACGTCGCGCCGAGGCGACGCCACGACTCGGGGTTGGTCCCTCAGGTAGTCTAGGTATAGGTCGATGTGTCCCAGGTCCTGGAACGGGTCCTCGTCTCATCGAGAGGGCTTACGAAGTCCGTTTCAGCGATAAAAATCAGCCTGAATGTACAGTACGGCTGAACGATGCACGTCGGATTTCTCCGCGCTCGCTCAACGAGAAGCCATGAAATTTTACGAGCATGGGGGAAGAGGTTTCCCCCATGTGCTCAAGAAATTTCTGGTAAAAATAAGGTATGTGCATCGAGATACAATGCACTGACGGCAGGGCATGCACGGCCTCGTGCACGGGATCCGTGCACGTGCGTCCGATGCCCGAAACACCGCTGAAACGTCATCAATTTCAAATCCGTCTTCACAAAAGTTTATTAAAATGATATTATCTAAACATCCATGAAGACAGAATCGAAAAACAGCAACTTTCTATCCCAAGCGGCATTTCGTCGAACACGTGCCGTAAAGGACCGACACGTGTCCGATACCGCCATCAAACGAAGTCAAAATCCAACCAAACTTCATGGGCAAGTCTAGGGAACCTATATGGATGCAAAAATGAAAGAAATCTAGAATAACTATGGTAGAATAGGGTTTACCTATTGAGTGTCGAAAACTCAATAAACGGAGTCCCTCGGTTATCGTGTCGGCCGATTCTCCTCCAGCAATTGCCTCCGCCTCCTCGTTAGCAATGCTCCAGCAAATCCTCCTCTCCTCGACGAGTGCAACGGAGTTTGTTTGGGAAGAAACGGACTCCGGATGAAGAAAAATGGAGTTTTGGAGAAGGAGATCTCTTAGGGGACGTTTGGTTCAAGTTTTTGAGGCTTGGGAATGGGATTTGAATTCCTTACCCATGTTTGGTATGTTTAGAATTGGGAATAAGGAGGGAATATGAGGGGGTTAGGTGGGAAAGCTATTCCCATGGATGTGGGAAAGCTATTCCCAAGCCCCCCTGGGGAATAGATTTGCTTTTCTAGGAATGATGTTTGACTATTTTGTTTGGACGGTTATACCCTCGCTTTATTTTCAAATTTTCAACTCTCATCCCAAACATGTGAATCATCATGAAATTAGTGAAAGGGTGTTAAAGTAAAACTAAATAAATTAAGATTCCTATCCATGTGTGAACCAAACATGAAAATAATTTTTTTTAAAATTTTGAACTACTTATTTCCAATCTAACCAAACATGGGTATAGGAATGTTGAATTCCTTTCCCATGGGAAAGGAATTGAAAATCTATTCCTAGGAATCCAAAAACTTGATCCAAACGAGCCCTTAGGGTTCACTTGTGGAGGCTAAAACTTCACAAATGAAAAGAAGGGGGAGGGTGTACTGTTGTGGGCGGCCAGAGTAGGGGTCTCTAGGGTTAGGGTTTCACTTGGGCTAATTCTTTCTTAAGTAAGAATAAGGCCCAACTCAAAAAGGCTAAAAAGGCTTGCATGAAAAAGGCTTAAAAATCAATTAAAGCCTTAAAAAAATAAACTCAAGCCCTAAATAAATTCTAATAAGTAAAAATAATAATTCTAAGGCATGTTTAGGCTCCTATACAATATCCACTAAGGTTTAACCAGTTGCTAGCACAACACAAGTCAAAATATCTAGAAAATCACAAAAAGGCCAAAATGACTAAAATGACTAAAATACCCTTCTATGAAAAGTGGATGCTACAAGTCTACCCTCCTTAAAATAATTTCGTCCTCAAAATTAAAGACAAACTGTATGATTAAGAAGGACAGAATCATACCTCAAGACTGGAAAAGATAGGGGTATCGCTCGCGCATCTCATCCTCTCTCTCCCAGGTGGACTCTCCTGGAGAGTGATGCCTCCAAGCTACGCGAACTAAGGGTATCGATTGGTTCCACAACATCTTCTCCCGTCGATCCAGAATCTCTACACACTACCAAAATATGTCCATTTAGCGACGGCTACATCCGTCGCCCATCCGTCGGGAATTTGTATTAGCGACCGATCACTGACGGATCTTGGCCAAAATAATCTGTCGGCAATCAGCTCGTCGCTAATAATGATCCGTCGCTTAGTAGTCGTCAAGCGACGGAAAAGCGACGGCTTTTCGACTTCAAAATACGAAGTATTAGCGACGACATTTCGACGGGCTTTCGTCCATTTCAGGTATTAAATACTGAACTGTGTAGAAACTAGTGACGTAATGGTCCGTCGATAAACCGTCGTAATAGCGTATCAGAGTGTATCGTTCTGTCGCTATTCAGTCGAGCGTCATCGCTATCAAAGGCGACGGAATACTAACGGATTATCCGTCGACCATGTTCTGGAAATGCTTGGCATTTCCAGAACCATGGCGACGGATGAGTCATCGCCATTGCGTCGCTCATCCGTCGACGAAGCGACGGACTAGTGACGGATAATCCGTCGCCATGGTTCTGGAAATGTGATGCATTTCCAGAACCTTGGCGACGGATATGCCGTCGCTATTCCGTCTTACTATAAATTTCCAGGACCTTGGCGACGGATTATCCGACGCGAACCCGTCGATCACCCGTCGCTAACTGGAAATACTTTCAAATCTCCAAGTAGCGACGGATATTCCGTCGAAAGGTAGTCGAAAACTGGAAATATCCGTTGCTACGCGGTCACTAGTCCGTCGCTAACCGTGATTTTTTTAAAAAAAGCAGAGCTTTCCCTGTTCACACAAATATGCATAAACCAAACAATCACATAGACCAAACAATCAGAAAAATGCACACCAATTATCCAATAATCACATAGACGAAATATATAATGCACACCAATATAAAATTATCACAAATATTCTGAAATTCCCATAAATATTCCAATATTCCCACAAATATTCTAAATTTTCTTAATTACATTACTTTAAGGAGAAGGAGGAGTTCGATTGCCCGGTGGTGGTAATCCCTGCTGCGACCGACGAATATACTGCTCCAGTAGGTACGGCGGCAAGTCGTCGTAGACACTGCTCGGAAGTCGGCGTAGCTGTTCTGACGACATAAGATCAAGGAGTGTCATCACAGTCGGAGTCGGTACTAGAGGGGCAGCAGGGTTGAAAGAAAGATGACCCACGGAAGAAGGATTGACACCAGCACCAGCAGAAGACGGACCGACACCAGCAGCAGACGGACCGACACCAGCAGACGGAGGCAGAAAGTACGAGGCAATTTGCTCCCGCAAGGACGACACCGCCTCGTGCAGCTGCGTAAGCTGCGACCTAACATCATCATCTGTCGGGGCTGCGGGAGGAGGCGGTGTCGGTGGAAATCTCTGAGTCACCATGTGCAATGGCCCTAGGGAGCCGACTCCGTACAGGAGCCCTTTCTTAAAGCCGCCGACGGTATCTACGAACAAGTCGTTACGAGCGGCCAAAGAAGAGGGCGTCCGGGCGGGGGTCGTTTCACCGACATCCTCGGTGTCAGTTAACTGAGCCCGACTAAGGGCCTCACGATACGCAGCCTATCAAATGAATGTGTTTATATCATAAGATTTATCTAAGTTGTAATCTAAATCCTATGTTTCACAAAGTTAAGTGTGAATCCTAAGTTTATCTAAGTTATACTCAGAATACTTTTAATTCTAACGTAAATCTCATAAACATAAGTACTTACATCAGTCTCCTTGGCCCTCTCGTCGACGAAGCTCCCACCCTTCCGTCTTTTGTGCGTATGCTGGAACACGTCGTGCATGGTGACCGATTCTGGCGCCCTTTCCTCCTTCATCGCCCGTTGGGCCTGCATACGAAATTTTTGTAGAACTTAATTAACTCCGTATATTAATAATACCAAATTCAATAGTGAAATAAATTTACGGTATCTCACCAGATTTGCAAGCGTCGCTGCGTGGGGCCTTGATCCACCAGTATGAAGCCCCGCGGCCTGTCGGTTCGCCTTCGCCTTCTCTGATTTCTCCTTGTAAGCAGGAGTATTCATCATATCTAAGAGGTCCTCATAATACTCCTGCCGGATCCAATTCGGCCTCGTATGTCCTATTTTCAGGTCATGAATCATATCCCGTATCTTCTTCGAGGCAGCACTTCTGTAGGTCCTGCGGATCGCGTCCTCGCGATGGGGGGCTACCAGTACGTCGTCTAACATACAAATTCAATTATCACATAATTTAAAAAATGGTTGATTAAAGAGCAACTAATAATTAACCAGAAGATATAGATATATACCCTCAACTCGTCGAGCCAGACGTACTTCAAGTTTGGGGGCACCGACGAAAAGTTGAGGTAGGCACCATGGAAGTTAGCCCTGATAATTTCTCCAAGAGCCCTGGCAACATTAAACGGAAAAAAACCTACAAAGAAGAAACGACTGGATTATTAACTTGAATAAATGAAAGAAATTTAATAAATTATCTTAAATTTACTTACGAAGTCCCCGCGGGCCATAGCTCTCGTCGAAACTCGTCTTCCGGCCTCTCTGGTGCCGTCGGAGGATCCGCGGGTCCGCGCATGTACTCCCCAGTAACCGGATGGAACCGAGTATGGGGGTACTCCGGGGTCCACTGTGCAGTAACTGGGGGATCCACTGGTGGATCCGCTGGTGGGTCCGCTGGTGGGTCCGATAGCGGAACGGATCTGCTAGCAGATCCAGACTCATGCCTCGATGAAGTAGTCGATCGACGGCGGGATGCGTCTGTGCCCGGGGTACTTTCCGGGTCGGGCTCGCTGGATGGGGTCACATCTCGGGAAGATTGAATTATGTGACCATGACCACCAGCACCATTACGACCACGACCACCACCACCGCCAGCACCAGCACCACGACCACCACCAGTACCACGACCACGGCCAGCCATCATGACCTGTAAATAGAACACATAAACATAATTAACAATATAAAAGTGTAAATGAATATAAAATTCTAAACTAAATTATATATACCACCAGTAGGGAGACGAGTGCCGCCGCGACGAAAAAGACTAGGAGTGCCATCTGCAATAAGTAAATAATCGAACGAAAAAACATTAATTCACGTAATTGGAAGTGTTTTTAATATACAACAATATTTAACCTAATCATCGTCTTCGTTCTCATCCTCGGCCTCGTCTTCATCATCATCCTCCTCCTTATCCTCATCCTTATCTTCATCGTCGATTTCATTCTGTATCCTCATCCCCATCAAATTCGTCTTCTTCTTCCTCCTCCTCTTCTTCTTCTTCTTCTTCTTCTTCTTCTTCTTCTTCTTCTTCTTCCTTAATATTTAGGACAAGACGCCTCTTTCTCCCCTGGTTGACAGCTGAGTCTTGTGTATCAACCTCTTCCTCCCCTCTATTTTCCTCAACAATATCTTCAATATCCATTGTATCCGAGTGTTGTCCCAAGTATTGGGACTTTTCGATCTGGTCCTCTTGGTATGCTGGGTCTCCAACGTTGAATGTATTTCTAGATTTAATCTTGCATACTGTCCACCAGTCAAATCGATCTCTACGACGCCTTGGGTAGCTTCTATAGTAGACTTGAACAGCCTGATTTGCTATCGCAAATGTATCGGACCCTCTATACCTCATGCGATGATTTATATCAACAAATCCAAATTGTTTATCGATTCTCCAACCGATATTTGGTGTCATATCAAACCACTCATATTTGAACATTACAATATACATATCATATGGGCCAGTATATTGTAAATCTACAATATTTCGAAGCACTCCATAATAGTCAAAGTCCGGTTCGTCGTCATAGATGGTGCCTCTTATGCAAACATCAGAATCCTTGGTACTGATGCCGTCATTGATAAATTTGACATTTATAGCATTCTGAGTTGCCTTAAACCTGAATCCATTAACGACATAGCCTGGCCAAGTCTTTGTTTGCCTCTTCGGTCCCAATGCCAGATAACGAACACTCTCATTAGTGAGTGTTGTTTCAGGCAATAAAACCTGTAAATAAATATCTATAATTTAAATATTTTAGATTATATATTTCTAATCTCAGTTACTTGCGTATTTTATAAGAATATATAAAATCAACCTCAATTATAATCTCAGTTACTTACGTATTTGCGAAACCATGACGGAAATGTACAATCAACCTCTCTTTGAAGTCCCTCATCGGTAATATCGGGTGTCCTCATTTTGACTTCATCTCTAAATATACTATTAGAGAAAATAAGAATATATAAGTGTAGTCACTTACTTCATCAAATTCGAGATTATAACGAGTGCAAGTGTACTGACTTACTTCTCCAAATCTCTCACTTCTTGTATGTCACAGTTTAACAAGATATATCGGTGAGCGGCATCATACTCGTCGTCAGTCAACCACCGTTTTTTACTAGCCCCAACAGGCTTGCCCCTTACATTGAATATTCCTCCATCCTCAACGTCCTCGTCATTCCTTTGAGGTATATTTTGATTTGTCTTAACATGAGTATCGAAATAAATGGAGCAGAAGTTTGACACCTCTTCGATAAGATATGCTTCGCATATCGAAGCCTCTATATGAGCCTTGTTGCCAACTTTCTTTTTTAGATGGTGTAGGTATCTAGAGAGACAAATTATCTTGAGAATTAAGAAGAAATTTTAAAACCCACTGAAATTCAACTTAAATTATATCGATTTTTATGTACCTTTCAAATAGGTACATCCATCAATAATGAACAGATGCATCAACACGGAATTCGTATGCTAGATGAATCGGTAGATGCTCCATGCTGTCGAAGAAGCCAGGAGAAAATATTTTCTCCAACTTGTAAATTGTTAAGATAATCTTCTCCTCAAGTTCAACCATCTGTTGCACAGTCAACTTAGTTAAAAAAATCCCTAAAGAATATTGATAGTTCAGCCAACGGAACCCATACAGCAGAAGGCAACAACTCTTTCAAAGCAATGGGCAGTAATCTTTCCATAAACACGTGGCAGTCATGACTCTTCATTCCCGTTAGCTTGCGTTCATTGAGATCAACGCATCTAGACAAATTCGACACATAGCCGTCGGGAAATCTTAAAGTAGATACCCACTTGCAGATTATTAATCTATCTTCCTTACTCAATGTGTATTATGATATCGGCTTAGTTATTTGTCCACCAGCTCCCCTTTGTATTAAGTTCAGATAAGGATGCTTGTATATCTCGGCAATGTCTTGTCTTTCTTTTGGATTGTCCTTCGTCTTTCCTTTAATATCCATGACGGTATTGAAGACATTTTCGAACACATTCTTTTCGATATGCATAACATCAAGATTATGTCTTATAAGATTATCTTTCCAATAAGGCAAGTCCCAGAACATACTCTGTTTGGTCCAGTTATGGGTTTGTCCGAACCCATCGACACGATTGTTCAATGGATCTTCCATTACAGTGGGCAAGTCCTTTACATCTTCCCAAATATCGTATCCCGACAATCTGGCAGACGGATGAGAAAATTCTTGTTTTCCAGCTCTGAACGCGTCCTTGTTCTTTCTCCAAGGATGACTCGCGGGCAAAAATTAACGATGACAATCAAAGAAAGAAGTTTTTCCTCCATGCTTAAGGCGGAACGCCTTACTATTTTGAATGCATATCGGACAAGACATGGTTCCGTGAGTACTCCATCCCGACAGCATACCGTATGCAAAAAAATCATTAATTGTCCACATCAGTGAAGCTCTCATCTAAAAGTTCTGTTTCCTGGAAATATCATAGGCCGTGACGCCGATCTCTCACAGCTGTTTCAGCTCATCCACCAATGGCTGTAAATATATATCGATATTCTTTGTCGGATTTTTGGGACCCGGTATGATAGTTGTCAAGAACATATAAGGAGTCTTCATACACATCCATGGTGGCAGATTGTAAGGGGTCAGAATGACCGGCCAGCAGGAGTATTGAGATCCCGACTGCCCGAAAGGGGCGAAGCCATCAGAACATAGCCCCATGCGTACATTTCTAGGCTCTGCAGCAAAATTTGGATGGCGAAAATCGAAATATTTCCACGCCTCTCCATCCGAAGGATGTGACAATTCTCTATCGTCCTTTGTGCGTTCTTCGTTGTGCCACGTCATATGTTCTGCTGTATTCTGAGACATATACATCCTCTGTAAGCGCTTCGTGATCGACAAGTAATGTATATACTTGTAAGGACGTTGTTTTCTAGTTGACTTTCCTTTTTCCCTGACTGGCTTGTAACGATCCGTATTACAGAAGCTGTAACTTTCTATATCCTCGTTCTCCTTGTAGTACAACATGCATCCGTTGCGACAACAATCTATCTTGTCGTACCCCAGTCCCAGTTGTCGGACCATCATCTTCGACTTGTAGAAGTTTTTTGGAAGCTCTTTTTATTCCTTCGGTAACACCTCCTACATTAGTTGTGTAATCCGATCATAGCAAGTTTGTGGCAAGTTAAAATCGGACTTTATGTTCAACAACCGCATCGTCACTGACAGTACGGAATGTGGCTCACAACCAGGATATAAAAAAGTTTCAGCATCCTGAAACATATCATAGAACTCCTTCGTCTCGGGATTAGGATCCTCCAGATCAAAATTAGGCCCTGCCCCATCGTACACCATATCTCGTGCAAGGTTCTGCACGTCTCCATAATCAACAGAGCATTCGTCGTCATCGACGACAAAATCCGCTGCAGCATTATCATCAAAAGCATAAGTAGCAGCATTCGTAACCTGTCTTTCCGCATATAGTTCACCTTGCGATGACCAAAGGCCGTAATCACGTACGAAACCCTTACGGGTCAAATGATCTCTTACACTCACCACTTCTTCGTAACGTCTATTGCGACAATTACGACATGGACACTTGATTTTGTTACCGTCCATAAACTGAGCTTTGCTCATGGCATACTTAAGAAACACTTCTACGCCTGCCTGAAAATCGTCACTCACACCTATTCTGCTCTCGTGTTGTCGTTTGTACATCCATGTACGATCAACGAAATAACGATCCATCACAGATTGGATGTGAAAATCTGTATAGTAAGACAAACTAAACAGAATTAGTATATAATCATGTAACTGGTGGATCTGCTGGTATTCTAGCTCGAGAAGAGAAAAATCTAAGTACAGTTGTTACTAATAGTTCGATACCGATAGTTCGATACCGATAGTTCGATACCGATACCGATAGTGCGATACCGATACCGATAGTACGATACCGATACTGATAGTCCGATACCGATAGTGCGATACCGATACCGATAGTGCGATATCGATAGTTCGATACCGATACCGATAGTCCGATAGTCTAATAGTCCGCTAGCGATACCGATAGTTCGATACCGATACCGATAGTCCGATAGTTCGATACCGATACCGATACCGATAGTCCGATACCAATTCTTCGATAGTCCACTAAGTCGAAATGATTCTTCTTAAGCGTCGAGCATGTTATGCACGGTTCAACTTGACGAGTCAGTAAATATTTTTGTGGTGTTGTATGCTTGCAGCAGCAAATCAAGTTTTAGAGTCATTATAGGTCAATTAATCGAACTGAGTCAATCTATCTATTTCTAAATTGCAAGAGTCCACTTCTAGGATATGGGAGCTATATCCTAAATATCTAGGCTAAAATTAACTTGGTTAGGATACTAGAGTGTCCTTACTATCTAGCAAGCACTACCTTAGTCTAGTTACACTAGCATTACCTATATTTCCTACCATGCCTACACTCACACATTACACCCCAAGCCGTCCTGCATGCTAATAGGCATAGTAGGCCTGCCTTCATTCCTCACTCTCTAAAGCACACATACACATATGTATATCACAGTTAGATGTATAGATATATACATCTATATAGAAGCACACAACTGATAAACTCTAAGGGTCAGTTTTCCAGGAAAAACTTTACTTATTCAGTGACTTTGGTGAAGCGAATGTCCCAAGGATATTCTTAACAAAGAAGGCAGATGAAGAACTCGCACTGTCCTTGACACAGTGAACATATACACCATGAACCCAAACTCCATATTCACATTTACTAATCCAAACACCACCAAACTAATGGATAACACCCAATATGGATAACACATTATTTAGCCAATATATAAACTCAAATGAATTTGAGAAGCAAAGCCCCCCGTCGCCCCCGACCAAAGCCCGCCGCCCCAAGCCCGCCGCCCAGCCCCCGACGCCCCCACCCCAAGCCCGCCGCCCAGCCCCTGACCAAAGCCCGCCGCCCTAAGCCCGCCGCCCAGCCCCCGACGCCCCCGCCCCAAGCCTGCCGCCCAGCCCCCGACGCCCCCTCCCTAAGCCCGTCGCCCCCCGCAGCCCCGCCACCCACAACCCCCTACCCACCGCCGCCCCCCGCCGCCCAGCCCCCGCTGCCCCTACGATACCGCGAGAGAGAGAGGGGATTACCTTCGGAGAGAGAGAGAGGAGAGGACGCTGACGCCGATCACCGAAGCCGCGGGTGAGAGAGAGAGATAGAGGAGAGAGAGTGAATTTAGGGAGAATATGAAAAGTTCCCTCCGTCGTTTCAATTTAAGTCTGGAACGTATATTTAGCGACGGACTATCGACAGATTTTTATCCGTCGACCGTTAATCGCTCTTTTTGATGCTTGCCGACGGAATATCCGTCGCTTCGTAGTCGAAGAACTGTCCCGCCAATTCTCCCCACAATTTTTGCTAAATAATCGACTGCATAGCGACGGATAAACATCCGTCGCTATATCTCCGACGCCCTAGCGACGGATGAGCGACCTTTTCTCCACCTAAAAATAAAATAAAAAATGTAACGGCTTGTCGTCGGTACTCCGTCGGCTAGTTGTCACAAAGCCGTCGCTATCGTCGACGAAAATATCCATCACTAATGTTCCGTCGCTAAATCGACATATTTTGGTAGTGACAGGCCGCTCTGGATAACTGAGAGTAGGGCCCACCTCAATCTCGAAATGGTCCAGTACATGGCTAGAATCTGCCACATACCGTCTCAACTGCGATACATAAAATATATTGTGGACTCCCGCTAAGGAAGAGGGCAAGTCCAGTCTGTATGACACGTCACCGACCCTTCCGCTGACAACGAAAGGTCCGACATAGCGTGGGCTAAGCTTCCCGCCTCCACCGAAATGAATAGTGCCTCGAGTCGGTGAAATCCTCAAGAATACCATATCTCCAACCTAGCACAAGCATGGTCTCAATTAACTAAAAACAATCACATAATCAAGAAAATCACAAACAACAAGATTCTAATCCTAAGTCTAAACTATACCTCAAACTGCAAAGGTCTCCGGTGGCTGTCGGCCCAATGCCGCTGTCTGTCCTGTGCCACGCGAAGTCGATCCTTGATGAGCTTTACCTTCTCAGCTGCATCAACAACCACCTCAGGTCCCAATAAAGCTCGCTCTCCAACATCATCCCAAGACAAGGGAGTACGACATCTACGCCCGTAAAATGCCCCGAATGGTGACATCCCAATACTGGCCTAAAAACATTTATTGTATGCAAACTCCACCAAGTGCAGGTGATCCTCCAAAATCTAGAACACAAGTCCGCAGCATGTCCTCGAGAGTCTGAATAGTCCTTTCCGACTGTCCGTCCGTCTGAGGGTGGTATGTAGTACTGAATTTGAGCTGAGTGTCCAAACTAGTCTGCAGACTCTGCCAGAAATGGAAAGTAAAGCGACTATCCTGATCCAAGACAATGCTCACCGGAACTCCGTGTATCCTAACAATCTGTCGCATATACAACTCTGCTAGCTTCTCAGTAGACGTCCCCACTTTGAATGGCAAAACGTGGGCCGATTTGGTCAACATGTCTAAGATGACCCAAATCGCGCCTTTCCCTCCTGGTGAACGCGACAATCCAGAAACAAAATCCATCGTGATGTGCTCCCACTTCCACTCCGGAATGGACAATGGCTGCAACAGTCCTCCTGGCCTCTGCCTCTCTGCCTTAACCTGCTGACAGACTAGACACCTGGCTACGAAGCATGCTACCTCCCGTTTCATCCCATACCACCATACATGCTCTTTCAGATCTCTATACAGCTTGTTGGCACCTGGATGCATAGTGTACTGAGAGCGATGGGCCTCCTGCATAACCTGCTCCCGAAGCTCTCCGCAGTCTGGAACCGTGCCTCAATGTGCCATCCTCCGCAATGACGAACTCCACATCCATCAATCCTGCTCGAACCTGCTCTCGGATACATCACAGAGTAACATCGTCGAACTGAGCTGACTTAATCCTCTCTATCAAGTCTGACTGAATCTGAAGGCCCCACATCTGCATCTGAACTCCTGGCACGATCACCTCGATCCCCAAGCTCTCCAAATCTACTAATAGGTGACGATCCATCGTCAAACACATAGCTACCGGATACCTACTCAAGGCATCGGCAACCATGTTGGCCTTCCCTGGATGGTACTGTAATGAAATATCGAAGTCCTTCATCAACTCCAACCATCTGCGTTGCCTCATGTTGAGCTCTTTCTGTGTAAACACATACTTTAAGCTCTTATGGTCTGTGAAGATCTCCACATGCTCTCCGTATAGATAGTGCTTCCACAGCTTCAGAGCAAAGATAACTGTCGCCAACTCCAAATCATGGGTAGAATAGTTCTTCTCATGCAGACGTAACTGCCTAGATGCATAGGCAATCACCTTCCCATGCTGCTGCAAGACACAACCCAAACCCTTCCCTGAGGCGTTACTGTAGATAGTGAACCTGCCTGATCCTGATGGCAATGCCAAAATCGGGGCTGTCGTTAGTCGCTTCTTCAACACATCAAAAGCAACCTGACACTCCTCTGACCAGACAAACTCTGCGTCCTTTCGGGTCAGCCTAGTCAATGGCTCTACAATTCGAGAGAAATCCTGAACAAACCTCCTGTAGTATCCTGCCAATCCTAGAAAGCTCATGATCTCTGTAACTGAACTCGGTGCTATCCACGCCTTAACTGCTCTGATCTTCTTCGGGTCAACTGAGATCCCATCTCCGATCGCTACATGACCTAGGAAATCAACTCGATCCAAGAAGAACTCATACTTTGAGAGCTTGCCGTAAAGTTGCTCCTTCTTGAGAGTCTCTAGAACCACTCTCAAATGCTCATCATGCTCCTCTGGGGTCTTCGAATACACAAAAATGTTATCGATGAACACCACCACGAACTTGTCCAAGTACTGGTGGAAACCCTGTTCATCAAGTTCATGAACACCGTCGGGGCGTTAGTTAACCCAAACGGCATTACCATGAACTCAAACTGGCCATACCGAATCCTGAAAGCTGCCTTCGGAATATCCTCCTTCTTCACCTTCACCTGATGATATCCTGACCTCAGATCAATTTGGGAAAATATCTTCACTCCGCTCAGCTGATCGAACAGGTCATCGATCCTCGGCAGCGGGTACTTGTTCTTGATCGTGAGGCTGTTGAGTGCCCTGTAGTCGATACACATCCGTACCGACCCATCCTTCTTCGGTACAAAGAGTACTGGCGTACCCCACGGTGAAGAACTCGGTCGGATGAAGCCCTTGTCCTGCAACTCATCCACCTGCTTCTTCAACTCCATAAGCTCACTGTTGTTCAATCTATAGGCATGCTGAGATATCGGCTCTGCGTCGGGTACCAAGTCTATAGAGAACTCCACATCCCTGTCCGAAGGCAACCCTGGCAACTCCTCCAGAAACACATCCATAAACTCAGCAATCAGTGGATGTGGCACACTCTGCTCCTCTGCTGAAACTCCATAAAAAACTCCGCTGCTCTGCTCTGACTCTGACTCCCTCCTGTGAACTCAAACTCTGGCTCTCTTGGCATGCTGAAAAGAACTCTACCACCGCGACAACCTATACTGGCATGGTGCCTGCTCAAGCAATCCATACCGAGTACAATATCGTAGTTCGGTAATGGCATTACGAGCAGACTCACATCCAGTTCTCGGCCTTCCAAAACTACTCTCCGACCCTTGCAAACATCACTGACGAAGATAATACCACCCCCAGTCATGATCTTGTAAGTCCTATACAAAGGTTCAGAATAAAGCTGGTGTCTAATGGCAAATGATACAGACACAAAGCTATGGGAAGCACCCGAATCAAATAATACGAATGCGAGAAAAGAGTCGATAAGAAAAGAACCTGCTATCAGATCGCCTACTGCCTCGGTATCCTCCGCTGCCAAGGCGAAAGCTCGCCCTTGCTGGCCTCCTCTAGTCTGCTGCTGGTGCTGAACAAATTACTGCTGCTGTATCAGCAAGGGTCCCTTCTGCTACTCTACTGGAGCCTTGGTTCCTGCTCCCTGTCCTTTATGCCCGAAAGCCTCAGGATACTCCCTCAACTGATGCTACGATGAACCACAGAGTAGGCACTTGCCTAGTCTCTTCCTGCACTCACTCCACCTGTGCCCTGGCTTCTTGCAGAAATCACAAATGGTGGCCTGCTGCTGTCTTGGTGCCTGCTGACCCTATCTCTGCTGTGCCTGCTGGAATGGCCTATGCTGCTGCTGGAAAGGCCTCTGCTGATGCTGCTGCTGAAAATAGGGTTTCTTAGTCGGTCCTCTACTACCACCGGCTGTATGTGAATCACGACCTCGCATTTGTTTCATCTCCAGATCATCCTCTGCTGCCATGGCTCCCATCAAAATCTCCTCAAATGTAGCATTCATGTTACTCTTGGTTAAGGACTTGACTTCCTTAACCAAACCCTTCCTGAATCTCCTAGCCTTCGCTGTCTCGCTAAGGCCCTCCACAAATCTGTTCAGGCGGCAGAACTCCCCAGCGTACTCCTCTACTGTCTGGTTCCCCTGAACCAGGTTCTCAAACTGCGTCTCCAATGTGCCAAGTGCAGTGTCGGGAAAGAACTTCTCCTTGAAAAGCTTCTTAAAAGCCTCCCAAGTTTGCCCCGTATTACCAACCCTGGGTCGGTCTGGTACCAAGTGTGGGTAAGGTCCTGCATCATGCTGCCCGCTGCTTCCACCTGGAGTCTAGTCGGTATCTCCGCGAGACGAAAAATCTCCTATATGTGCTCGATCCAGTCATCCACGTAAAGGATACCCTCCGTACCCTTAAAGTCTCACGGCCTCATCTTCTGAAAATCCTGAATACCTGGAGTCCTCGGCTGGTTTGGCTGAATCTGCCCTTCTTGGGGTTGGGCAGTCACCTTCTCCACTGCCACCATTGCTAACTGGTGGGCATTATCAATGCCCTGCCTCATGTCCTCTGCCTGGCGCCGTTGCATCTTCATCATCTGCTGCATGAAGGCGAAACACTGCGCCACATCAACTGTCCCCTGGGACGGTGGTGGTAGCATCCCCTAAACTCCTGGGGTAGTCCTCGAAACTGGTGGAGGAGCACCCCCAAAAGTTACAGATGGGCCCACTTGAGCTGAAATAAGAGGCACTGTGGTCCCTGGGTCCGGCTGAGTCGGACGAAAAGTAGCAGACCTCTCAGTGGTATCCCTATGACCAGAGCGCTACAATCGTGTCTCCACCATCGTGAAGACAGATCAAACAAGGAATCAATTACTGAAAAAGAAGCAAAATTAACAAAGGAGGACAGTTGTTTTCAAAAGGAGACAATTAACAGCAAGAATCTGATAAGAGTTTTCCTAATGTGATTGAGTACCTTAACTTATATCTTATATCCTACTGCAGGCTGTAATGATACTCTAGTTCGAGTATCACTACGAAATCATACTAGTTGTAATTTGGACCTGCATGGGCCACCACTAAAAACGTGTCACGATCCGCACCCAGTGAAAGGGCACGAGAAGTGAAGTACGCCCAGCCTACGCCGTAGTGTCGGCGGTAGAACGCTGTCCTGAGTCACAATATCTAACACAGTCTAGAATATGCTTCGAATGGAGAATAAATAATAAGTAACTCAATCACAACAACTAAGATGGAATAGAAGAATAAATCTCAAGAGAGTCACAGATATAAATAAAAATCTAGGTGTAAACCACCAGAACAAATCTTAAGTACAACTCATAATGTCTCAAATAAAGACAATAAAATACTAAGTCTCAGCTAAACTATGGGCAAATCTTCAGCGACTGCTGAATCCTCTTGAGGGTCCACGTCACCAGTGTCATCTAAGCCAATGCCATAATAAGTAGGGCAGAACTCTTCATCATCACCTGTAAAATTTTCAACATGCCCAATCAGGACGGAATGAGCACATATCTCTCACAACAGTTCATATCAGGATTGGACATATAAAGCAAGCTATATAAAACTATACACGAAACACTGTAAAGAAAATCAATAAGAGAGAAAGACTATCAGGATGAGATATAAATATGATAAATAGAGAAATTTAACTATCTACGTGATTTAGAGCATGAATTGGTTATGTAAACGAGTTGGGTTGCACATGGATAAATTATGGAGTTGCACATGGATACCTACTGGGGATAATGATCACATAACCAACTACACTCTCCCTGTCCCCAATCAATACACAAGGATCAAGGCATGATATGTTATTGCACAGGGATAACAACTACTTTATACATGGAGCTCATATGGTCATGAGTGTACATGAATAACATATGAGTGTACATGGATAAATATGAATATATGGAGTACATGATGAACACGATAAAGTACATGAACATGATATACTCGATGTATCCGAGGGGATAACATCGCATGAAAAGATCCATAGGGTACTAATCCGTGTGAACATCGTGTCAGCATCAAGTATACTAGTCTATAACAAGAGAACATATCCAAAGAAGTATGAAAAGATCAGAGAATGTACTCGCCTGGCAAATTGAACTGCTGGTGATGAAGTGTAGCTAAACTAGGGCAATATAAACCTATTTAAAGTATACACATGTCACAACCAAGTCTACAATATCAAAAAAAAATAGCTACAATGCAAGACTACATGCTTCTAGGTCCCTTTTGGTCAAAGTCAACCCTTGGTCAACTCTGGTCAAACCTGGTCAACACTGGTCAAACCCGGTCAAACATTGGTCAACTAGTCCGTCTACTAATTTTTAGGTCATACACAAAATTCTAGGTCATTCAGAGTTCTTTTGAGTTGAATTGGATCAAGTTTGACCCAAAGTTGACTTTTGTCAACTTGGTCAACTTGTTGGCCAATTCGACTAAACTACGCTCAAAATGACAAACCAAATCTGTCCTAGGACTCCTATGGTTACAACCACAACTATGATCTATTCTAAAACGGGGTTCTCAAGAATAAATAACTATACACATATAGGTATATATACATACACATGTATTTACAATACAAGCCTACTCTTAATTCTAACAAATGGTTGTGTGGGTGTGTGTCACCTGTAAGTTACTGAAGTGAGTCAAATCTGAGATTAAAACATCAAAACACAACCATGGTATACCTCATTTTAATATACTATTATATACATATAGACAAATAGGAAAACTATATATATATATATATATATATATATATATATATATATATATATATATATATATATATATATATATATATATATATATATATATACCAATGCTCAAATGGAAGAATTGACAATGGTTTTGAAATAGTTTTAATGAATCAAAATCTGGGATTAATTCCCCTCAACCCATTCTCAATACATATATGCTTGCAATGGGCTTCAACGGGGTCTTACCTATATATATATATATATATATATATATATATATATATATATATATATATATATATATATATATATATATATATATATATATATATATACATAGCTACAAAGAAAAGCACATATGCTCAAAATTGATAGAAAAATATGAAATAAATTCAAGAGTTAGTTCCCACAAGTCTAAAACCTCATATACGTACTAAAAACTCAGATTTTATAAGTTAAATTACTGGAAATCAAAATATCATATTCAAACTCAAAATTTGCTTTTAAAGAAAAACTCATTTTTCACACAACGATCCAAAATGAGATATACACAAAATGAACCCGTGAAACTCGGCATACACGTTGGTCTCAACCCACGTGATGCGCTCGTGTACTCTTGGGTTCGAAATCGTGTCCGTGTCGTGTCCACAGAACGCGTATCGGAAAAACCCGATAGCGCGTGACAACGTGTACGTGTGCGTGCGTTCCTGCTCGATTGAGCGCCGCACACACAATGAAAAGCTCCGTGCTCGTGCACGTAGATGGAGGGTCCTGGGGTAGGCCTAGGACACGGCAACACAGCGACACGTCGCACCGAGGTGACGCATGCAGCCCCGTACCTGCGCGCGACCTGCTGCGCGCGCCCGCGCGCCCTTGTGCGTGCGGTTCAGCCTCCGTGGCTCGCTCGTCGGGCCAAGCCACGACTCGGTCCTGGAACGGGTCCTCGTCGCGTCGAGAGCGCGTACGAAGTCCGTTTCAGCGACAAAAATCAGCCTGAATATACAGTGCGGCTGAACGATGCACGTCGGATTTCTCTGCGCTCGATCAACGAAAAGTCGTGAAAATTTATGAGCATGGGGGCAGAGGTTGCCCCCACGTGCTCAAGAAATTTCAGGCAAAGATAAGGTCTGTGCATCGAGATACAACGCACTGACGGCAGGGCATGCACGGCCTCGTGCACGGGATCCGTGCACGTGCGTCCGATGCCCGAAATGCCGTTGAAACGTCATCAATTTCAAATCCATCTTCACAAAAGTTTATTGAAATGATATTATCTAAAGATCCATGAAGACAGAATCGAAAAACAGCAACTTTCTATCCTAAGCGGCATTTCGTCGAACACGTGCCGTAAAGGACCGACACGTGTCCGATACCGCCATCAAACGAAGTCAAAATCCAACCAAACTTCATGGGCAAGTCTAGGGCACCTATATGGATGCAAAAATGAAAGAAATCTAGAATAACTATGGTAGAATAGGGTTTACCTATTGAGTGTCAAAAATTCAATAAACGGAGTCCCTCGGTTGTCGTGTCGGCCAATTCCCCTCAAGCAATTGCCTTTGCCTCCTCGTTAGCAATGCTCCATCAGATCCTCCTCTACTCGACGAGTGCAACGGAGTTCGTTTGGGAAGAAACGGACTCCGGATGAAGAAAAATAGAGTTTTGGAGAAGGAGATCTCTTAGGGTTCACTTGTGGAGGCTAAAACTTCACAAATGAAAAGAAGGGGGAGGGTGTACTGCTATGGGCGGCCAGGGTAGGGGTCTCTAGGGTTAGGATTTCACTTAGGCTAATTCTTTCTTAAATAAGAATAAGGCCCAAGTCAAAAAGGCTAAAAATGCTTGCATGAAAAAGGCTTAAAAATTAATTAAAGCCTTAAAAAAATAAACTCAAGCCCTAAATAAATTCCTAAATAAATTCTAATAAGTAAAAATAATAATTCTAAGGCATGGTTAGGCTCCTATACAATGTCCACTAAGGTTAAACCAGTTGCTAGCACAACACAAGTCAAAATATCTAGAAAATCACAAAAAGGCCAAAATGACTAAAATGACTAAAATACCCTTCTATGAAAAAGTGGATGCTACAGATGAGTAGGTGGTGGATTCCTGGTGTTGATGGTGTCGAATAATTGGTTGGTTGTTTTAGTGTGTCTTTTGAGGTCCTTCGGGGACCAGTGTCTTGTTAGTGTCATGTGCAGTCCTTCGGGGACTTTTATGGGTTTTCATCTTGTCTTGCCAGACTCTCATAGAGGAGAGTTTTCTTATCTTCTGTCATGTTTTATGAAGTGTCCTGCATGTACCTAATTCCTATCTTTAAATATATATGCATTCTTCTGTCTATCTTACTGTTTACGCAAATTCAATGCTATATTTGTTTTATTTTCCATCTTTGACTAAGTGACAAAGGGGGAGAAAACGTATTGAGGGGGAGTTGTCTACCTACGGGGGAGTCACTCCCTGAAGATAATATCTCTCTATTTTGTCAATTATCAAAATGGAAAAGATTGTTGGCACAGTTTATTTTGATAACATTGACAGCATCTTCGTAGTCTAGTTTTCTCTGTTTTCATATTGATATTTATTCAGAAGCTCTACTACATAAAGTCTATCCATTCAAGACAAGTCATCAAAGCCTTGAAGACTAAAGCAAAGATCGGCGATCCTTGAAAGATGGCTCTCTACACTTCAAGATTTCGAGTCTGTACAAGGTCTAGGTCTTTCTGTAAACACTTAAAGTTTGGATGACAAAACTAAAAGCTTTCTAGTCTTTCAGTCAAAATCAATGTCTTAGAGAAACGGCATACCGACGGTATACTCCGGCATACCGACGGTAACCGTTTTCATTGTCCAGAAAACGTTCTGTGACAAATATCGGCATACCGACGGTATACTCCGGTATACCGACGGTATACTCCGGTATACCGACGGTATACCGTTTTGCATGACACAAAAATATTCTGTGACAAATATCGGAATACCGACGGTATACTGCGGCATACCGACGGTATACCATTTTGTGAGCCATAAAATGTTCTGTGACAAACATCGGCATACCGACGGTATACCGTTTTGGTTAGTCACAAACATTCTGTGACAAACATCGGTATACCGACGGCATACCACGGCATACCGACGGTATACCGGTTTACGAAATTTAATTTTTGAATGAATGTATACTAGCATTAAATGCTCGTAACGGATATAATTTTGACCGTTACTGTTCAGAACGGCATACCGACGGCATGCCGGTACATACCAACGGTATGCCGTCTGGGCTGTATCCAGAGCATTAAATGCTACCTACTCTTGGTTTCTTTATAAAAGGAAGTATTCTCTCTCATGAAGACTCATCCACTCTTTGCCATAAATTTTCCAACGATCGAGCTCCACCATTAATCTCTACACAAGCTTTAATTGTCATCTATTCCCAAAGTGCTAGAGTATTCAAGAGTTGTGCCTTTCGATCTTCAAGTGTTAGAAGATCAACAAGTTCTCTTCCTTTCCTTTTGAAGTTGGTGAGCCTTCGTAAGAAAACTCGTGTGTAAGAAGTTGGCGAGTTCTTCGGATCCAAACTCGTGTGTACTATTTTACTAAATAGTGGATTTAAGCCGGAGAGAGTTCTGGGACTGGATTGCCTCAAGAGAGGATACCAGGATACATCGTGCGTTTGATTTTCTCTCTCTCTTTTTAATTGAAGAATATTACTTGTTGTGTTTAAATTATTTTATTTCCCTATTCACCCCCCCCCCCTCTAGGGTTCTTCAAGTTTCAGTTATGATCAAGGTAGAATCAAATTTGAGTATAGCACGATTGATAGAATCTAGGCTCGATAAGATCAGAGTTAAAGTCGCACAGGCACGATCAAAACCAAGACTTGGTATAACCAAGGATAAAAATTTTACACGATTAAGATTCAAAATTAAAGTCTTATAGGCACGATCGAAATCTAATGAACAAGATTAATTAAGTCGTAAATAACGATCAGAGCTCGGACGTGATTAAGAATTTGAAAATAATTCAAATCCAATTGGCATGATCTAAGATGAGGTTATGAAAATTAAAATCTAGGCATGATTTAGGAATGAATCCTTAGCACGAGCAACTATAGAATCGAAATCTAGGCATGACCAGAAAATTATTCAGATATGATCAAAAATCAAATTCTGACATGACTAAGTTCATATATAGTCGTGATCGAAGATCAAGATTTTAGGCACGATATAGGGAGAAAATAATACGTATAGTCACGATCATTAGAATCACGACCACTGGAATCAAAGTCGTCTAGTCATGCAAGGTCTTTTAAGCATCACTAGCCATAGAAATTTGGACATAATCAAGATTAGTAATAATTCCAATCATGATTAGGACGGAACTCAGATGTTACTAAGAATTCGTTCAAAGTTTTAGGTACGAGTAAAATAGGATTGAAGTCTAAGCACGATCAGGATTAAATGCATTGAGTATAGTCAAGAATCAAGAACCTTGGCACGATAAGATATTCAAAATAGATCGATCGCGATCAAGTGGATCAAGATCAAGTGTTATTGAAATTTAGGAAATGATTCAAGGGTAAGGAAATTAAATCTCTTTTACTAGGATAGGAAATCTAAGGATAGGATTTTTCAGAAGGAAAGCCAAGGTAATCATCTCACTCTACCTCTCACTTTACTTTAACTACTACCAAGATTATCCAATCGCCATGTCCCCATTTATGCTTTTGTCTTACAAGCTCGGATATACCACTACCAATAATCAGGATCTTCAACCATGAAGATCAACTTTCCTATAACTACTTATAAGGCATTTGACCTTTATTCCATAGGCACTACTTTATGAAACATTCTCTTGTTGTAACTCCTCAATTCTTTTTTGCTCCCCTTATCAACCTAGTCGTCTCGAAAGTCCAAAGTCCTCCATCTCATTTTTAATTTGGATCCGAAATCCCTGAATCAGAGTCCATAAAATTTTTGAATGTTGTCCCAATTTCATACCCCTTGTATTACCTAGATATAATGCCACTGCCATATAAAATTTAACTTTCATGTTTCCTTCAACCTCATACCTTCAAATATTATCCTTTTTTTAAAAAAAATTAGAAGTCCCAAAAATGTTTCTTAATTCTCTGTAAAAAAAAATTCTTGCTCTACCAGTTCTTAGTTCCTACCAATCCTTTACTCAATTTTGTACCGTCTTCGCATGCCATTATAATATATTCTTTCATATACTTTGGATTCCAAATTTTAGTATCCTTGCCTTAATTCGATAATGAAATATATCAAGAATCAGCAGCATAAAACATCTATGTTTTCTTAAAAATTAAATCGTCCTTGAATATCCTCATCAGGTCTAAGAATACAACTCCGGAATGTTATAGTTTCCAAATTTATAATCTCTCGTATTCCTCCTACGTTCTTTCTTTCATGAAGTAACCCACAATCTAAATAATTCTCTAAGTATAACCATTTCCAAGTTGGTACTATCGGTCCATGATTTTGTTATCATTCTCAATCATGTCCTTCTCCCATTAATTTCTATCTCAATGTCCATCATTTCGTATTCCTACCAGGATCACCATATGATAACTTCCGTCCTTTCTGAGCGAGATGATTACGATACTTCCTCAGCCTTTCCTAAGTAAAGAGATACTAAAATTCAAGATAGATAAAGATAAATAAAAGTATAGCTAATAAGTTTAGATATGAGGTAGTTTGATGGATGTAAGTAGGACAGAAATAACAAGATGAAGAAAATAAGATTAGGAATTTGCGCTTGCTCATCTAGTCATAACGAAGTCGTTTTCCTTCCTTTTTCTTGCACTTGCCCATATTCAACAAAATAAATTTCAACCTCCAAGTTGTTCACTTTTGTCTTAATAATCAACTCTCACTCACCAATCCCTCTTCGTGACTCCCAGTCACTAATTATCAACTACTGAAAATCTGTTGCCTAATCTTCATCCCTAACGTTTATGTAAATTCTTCTAGGTTTCCACTTTTAGATTTGTCAGTGTCCTCTTATATAAAAAAAAACTCCATCGCTCTTATCATCCACTATTGTTAACCATGTGTCATTGGAATTTCCTAATAATGAGATCATAGAACTAAGCAACTTCTAACATTGTTCATAAGGCTTAGAATCAATTGTTGAATCCTCCTTCCGTAATTATTCACAAAATTTCTTGTGTCACATTTGCTTCCAAGTCTTATATGATCCTCTTGCCTTGACAAGTCTTCCAATAAGTTGTAACCCGTAAGTATCTCTAATCTGATGCTCAGTCATCACTCATCAGTCCTATAAATCTATACCAACCCTTCTACCATTTTTTTCTCAATGATTCCTTATAATTTTGGAATTATATTCCTTGTAGAATATTCGTATCTAGTGCTACTTTCTTGGCTAAGCAGGCAAGAGAGACAATTTAATATCTCTCTCAATGGCTCTTACCACTGTAAAAGTCATATAGAACTTCTCTTTAATAATTATCTTATCATAAGTCCATATAATACTATCCTCTTAATTTTCAACAATTTATAATACATATATAAGTAATTTTTAGCTTATTCGTACAATCCTCGTTCCGTTCCTCTGAGTTCCTTTGTGGCCTCCCATTTATTTCTTAAACCTATTTCAACAAATCCTAAAGCCCCAATTGTAATATCTTGGTCAAATTTAAGTTTCTTGAAGGTAACCTAAAATAATTCTCATCCCTCATGTATAAGATATTGCTAATCCTCTTCTCTTCTCAACCCGAATGGTTATAAGTTCAACTTCCACTTCCCTGCTCCTTCTAGAGTCCATATACCTTATGTTAATGCAAGAATTGGGTTCGACAACGGACAGATATTCAAAAGTCGGAATGAGCAAAAGCATGTGAAAATAAGCTCAATAGAGTTTCGAAGTAAGATTCTCGGGGGTCATCCCTAGAATCTATCAAGAGATCCTAATATGTGATTGAGTACCAAATCTCCTAAAATATTTTATGACTCTAAAATCCTTATCCTAAGGCAGGCTCACAGTAGTACGGCTAAGCCTAAGTACTACTACGACTTCGCACTGGTTGCGAAGACTGACCTGCATGAGCCACCATAAAATCTGCCTTGACATTGTAAATCATCGAAAATTATTCCAACTATATCCATAAGAATTTCAAAGGAGCTTATAAAAATTCAAACAAGTCGATCATTAGAAAAAAAAGTGTAAGTATTTGTCCTTGAAGTAAAAGTATCAATTTTGAAAATTAAATGATCGATTAGGAAGAAAACGATCGAAGATGAGAGAAATATAAATCAAATATATCTTGAATTTAAAAAAAATGACTCAGAATAAATATATGGATAATTGAATCAAGTTAAGATCCAAACTCAATAGATAATAATAGAATATTGACTCTTAGAAGAAAAAAAATTACTATGGCCAATAGGAATTAGGTACAGACTTTACAATAGGATGATAATAATTAGAGGGGAGAAAATAAGATTGCACAAATGATCAAGATTAGGAATCGAATCCTATGAAGTCCTAATTTACCAAGCGAATAGTCTACCCACCTTTGATCCTACCATCGTATCGAAACACAATAGTACATTCCTCTAGGAAAATTCCTCAATTTATCTAATATGGTTTAGAATTAAATAAATCCTTACCTAAATCATATGGTCTATATAGCAATTTTAACTACCCAACAGTCAAGTTGAATAAGGGACTCCTATTTCTAGTCATCATCCTAAAAATCAAATTAATCTTAGTTGTGAATAAGCATTTTCTAGTCGCAGGCTCGCAATAGTACGATTAATATATCACGAGTTTACACAATTTTGTGAAAACAGACCAGTATGAGCCACCAAAAAAATTTGTCACGACCCGCTCCCATTTTTTGGGATACGAGTATGTAGACAAGTCCAGCCTACGCCGCAGCATTGACGGTAGTACGTTTCTAGGTCTCAATGCCAAACTTAAATATAACAAAACAAATCTAATTGCTCATTCACAATAATTATTTTATTTACAATTCCAATAATATAAAAACTTGCTAAATATATAAATACAAGAAGTTTCTACTCTATCTAGAATCTAAGATCGACCTCTAAGATCTCTATCTTCCGAGCATAGTCTATAGCACAAAAGTAGGAAGCACTCCAAGTCACCTGCAATGATCCAGTCAGAAAAGGATCAAAGTACAACCCTATTACATTTATGTAACTTAATACAAAATAAGCTTGACAGTAGAGATGCAGTAGAACAATAAAAAAAATATGTGTATGAACTGGAAACAATAAACATGTACAAGAAACTACTAGAAAGAATATGGGTGAAGGAGACATTAGCAATGAACATATACAATAAACAAACAGTGCATTTGAAAAACTTTTTGACATATGAACAGCTGGGCTAATATGACACATCATACGATGGCTATCCACGATAAAAAGCTACGGCTAACCCATATGTGTGGTGTATGACTTAGCTATCCACAATAACAATAGTTAGATTTGTTCACATACCTACTTAGCATTTCTCCACCCAACTCGCTAAACAATCAATAAATGAGAAATGATACAATCAAGTCCTACCGTGTCATAATCGTGTCACAATCTGGATACTCAATGAAACACAGTAAAAAATAGCATTATAATATAAGAAGCACATATAGTAATAGTTTATTTGCCTCAAGTTAAGTTGCAGTTGACATGTGCGACACAATCTCGATTTAGTTAAAAGTTATCATCGTTATGGCTAATCGTGACCAAATCGGTGAATTATCGCTCAAATTTGAGTTCAAAAAATTAAATAAAATATTAAATAAATTTATAAATTTTGGAAAATTTATATGTTGTAGATCTACGTGTCAACTTTCCAAAACTTCAAACGGATCGCAAAACGGAGTTCGGGATCTCCCGAAATATCGAAACAGTACGACGCGTTAATTTTTGGACAACCGACACTCAAATAAATCTCCAAAAATTCATGTAATAATTATAGAAAATAAAATATAGATTTAGAAAACTAACCTCGATACGGTTCTAGCAAAAAAAACTGGAGGTGAAACGGAGTCCGAAGTTGGTCGCAACGGTCTCGCAAAGTTTATATAGCTTAGAAAAACGAGGCTGAAATTTATGACGAATTTTGGCTTATTTTAGACGAAAAATAGAGGAATTTTGGAAAAGAAAATATGGGAGATGACATAGATTCAATAGGTTTATATAAAGGATAGTCATTACTTAATTAGGATTAGATTGGAAGGGTTGTGGTTTTGGAAGAAGAATAAAAACTCTTTAAATAGATGGAGATTGAGAGACTGACTCATAATTTCCTAATTTGGAAGGGTCAATAATCCAATGAATAAATCTTTCCATTAAATTCAAATCAAATCAATCTTAAAACTATATGGATCAAATCTGAATCCATAATTGATCATAATAATAATTGAGTTTGTGGGAAAAAGCAAAGAGAGGCTTCCATTTATATAGGAGATGGAAGATTTCCTAAAGGAAGGATTATATTTAATGAATTAAATCCTTCCATGAATTAAATTATATTTGACCCAATCCCAATCCATAATTAATCACAATAACATTACTTTAAAATAATATCTAACATTTTAAATAATCTTTAAAATAAATTTCATAAAATCAAATATCAAAAATATTGATAAGAATAATTCAAATATTCCTAAATATATATTTTCATAAATACAAATCTCATCTAAATAATATAGCAATAAATTAAGAATAAATACAATCATAATTTAAAATTGACCACATCTAAATCCAATAATATCTAATAATTCAATAATATTTAAAAATAGATTTCTATAAATATAAACTTAAACATAATTGGTAATAGAAAATTAATAAGTTTAAAAGTATATCTTTTTATAAAAACAAAATCAAATTTTTTAAAAAAAAAAGTTTGACAAATTCCTTCGTCAATACAAATATCTTTTATAGAATTAAGAAAAAAAAAATCTAACTAGAAAATATATAAAACTAAAATAAGATAAAAAAATTAAAAAAAAAATCGAGAAATGGGCTTACATCCATTATATTATTCGGGGGATTGGAGGAGTTATTAGAGTTTATGTGATCATAACCAAACAACTTGTGCATAGCTCACCCTCATTACATGGAGGGTGTAGCCTGATATTATATTACTTGTGCATAGCTTTCCATGTATGGCCGTCCTGATCCATTACTTGTACTTGTGTATAGCCGGACATATGGAATAGCATGATCCCGTCCAAGCCGATCACATAACACTCTAATATCTCAAGGCACCGTTTAGATTGCATGATATATTTTGATTACATGTTATACCATATTCCTAATTTACTTACATGTTCACATTACCATGATATGATTACCTGTTTATCCTATACTTCTTACTGCTCAATTTTGCTATCCATCGTGTATCTCATTTACATATTGTTTACTTATAGAACTTGTCAATTTAATGAAACTGTTGTTAGTGTTTGTACCTCGCTCCAATTCTGACTGGATAATATTTTTTTAGAAGAGTTAGAGGACTTTTGTCCGACTTACTATGGATTGGGGATAGATGAGGACGTTGCTCAGGAGTTTCTCGTGGAGTCGATGCTCGTAGAGGATGCATCTCCAGTAGTGACTTAGTTATTAGCTAGGTTTAGTTGGATTTGTCTCCAGATTGATACATTGGGTCTGTTATAATATTCCAGGATATGTATTTATTTGACTTAGACTTCTAGACTTATTTTTGTTGTGAATCATGCTACTTTTCAGTTTTATCTTCATTATCTTCTATCCATATATCGTGCTTTATCTTTCTTAGATTATGTGATTGAGTTATATTATAGATCTTATATTATTCCTCCGTGCGGGGATGACAGGTTATATTCCATATATGTTAGATGTTATATATTACAGTCGACCTATACAGCGTTCTACCGCCGATACTGCAGCATAGGCTGGACGTACCCACGTACTCGTGCCCCTAAATCGGGTACGGGTTGTGACACTCAACCCTTAGGACACACATACTCATGTCAGTGGACTAACTGAATCAAGAACCTAACGAAGTATCATACATGAGGCTAAAGAGCACAGTAATCAGTATCCCCTGGTGTCTGATACCTCTATTTTCGTGTCCAGAACTAAGAGAGACTAGTTTGGATAATGTCAAACACAAGACATGCAAGAACAGAGGTCAAGCTCAGATAGATTCCTTTGCTTGCTTTGATCAAAACTCAAAGAATTCGAAGAAAGAAGGATTCAGAGAACAGATCTAAACTAAGAATAGAAAAAATCTTACCAATTCAAATTGAATTCCTCATTCGTGACCGATCAGTTCGTCTACGAACAACGGATGTTCGAATCTTATCAAGAACGTACCAATTCAATAGTTCAAGAGTAATTTGATTGGTCTACAACTCTTTAAAAGGGAAATGAGTAAAACATCTCACCAGTTCGATCAAGCAAGAGGTCGATCAAAGTCGATCCTCTACTGAACCGATCCTGAGCAAAACAAAAATCATTCATCAAGAACCGATCGAGACATCAAGAACGAATCGAGGAACAGATTATCGATAGAAGTACCTATAATTTGATCTCACAATAAAGAATGACACCTCGCCATGACTGTAGAGATGTAGAGAAGAGATGCCACCTTGGGAGAGTTCGTCGGCCCCGGAGTTCCAGTCGTCTACAGATCCACATATCGTCGTCGGGAAGACTGCTTGCTGTTGCAGGTCACCGCCAGGAAAATGAAGTCGCCATGTCTGTTGGTTGAAACTGGAGGAAGAAGAAGAAAGGGTGGGTGAGGATTTTAACATGGCTTCACCTATGCTCGTGGAATGAGGAAACAGAGTTTGAGGGGTTCTATTTATAGGCGCGGCGAGGAAGGATCGAGAATCATCGATCGTTAGTAATGGACGACGATGATCGCCAGAGGTAAGTCGGTGGAGACGAACGGCTAGGATGAATGGAGTGAGGTCGGTGGAGATGATGCTTCTGGACTTCTCGAAAGTGGTCGAGGGAGAGGTTGGCCGCACCGTCGCGTTGCGCAGACTAGGGCGTTGTTGTTCTGCTACCGGCCAAGTGTCTTCGAATTTGAGAAGAATGGAAAGAAGACTGGCTCTGGCCAGAAAGCTTAAGTTAGGGTTGTAGGTTTAGATTCAATCCGGGTTTGACCCAATCTGTGGGCTGGGCTTTAATAGATAGGTTTGGTCTAATAGATGGGTTTTGACCCAATAAGGTTTGCTTAATTAAAATCAGCCTATGGGTTGAATGTAAAGGCTTCTAAACTGCATAGAATTTCTAAAATATACTAGATGAGAAATGGTTAAGTCTTTATTTAGAGAAGGTGGGGTTACAGTTCACAATAAATAAACTAGATTAGCCTTATGGTATATTATATCATGTAGAGATTGATGATATTATTAGTTATGGATATGGTTTAAAGATATATACGTACTCATGTACTAGTATCCCAAAAGTAGAACCGAGTCGTAACACAAGATACACTATCTAGTACCTAATTCTCAGACATATTGAAAAAAATCGGTTCACCTACGATATACCTTGCAGTGTTCCACTTTTCTCAGCATGTTACAGTTTAGACACTATACATTGCCAAATGCAAACAGATTCACAAATAAAACCTATACTTAGGTCTATGACCCTATTATGATCTCTATAAACTCAAAATACGTACGAATAACCACTACAAGAGCTATAACATGATCAAGGCAAGAATTGAGCTAATTATGATTCAAGATAAAACAAAAAAAATGTATAAGTGAGATAAAAAAATTCTAAATCGTAAACTAAGCATGCTATATAATGTGAGGAATAGTAAATACAAGTTATCTACTAAGTCATATCTAAGTAATCAAAAAATGAGATCACATATCAAGAAAACATGTAAAACACAGATAAATATGAAATAAAGAACCAAAATCTACTAATAACAAATCAAGCATAACAACGTGTATACTATAATGTACACTAGGTGAGGGATGAGTCTCGATCAAAGTCGACAAGAATATGAGTGAAAACTATCTAACTAATGTAGTATTCTGCATTGGTTCTATGCGAACCCATATACTGTTGGTAATACTGGTTGGCACAATAATTGTAAAAATCTGCACTTGGAGCTCGAAAATCAGGGTTGTTCTCAATCGTTTCTTGTCTGAATCACGATCTTTATCAATTAGAATTAATATATAATATGAGACTAATGAGAGCTAAACAAGAATCATGCGATCACCACAAGTATTGGACAAGTTACAACTATTTATCCGAGACCTAATATTTTATTCCATTTTTATTGAAAATAAATGTAAATCGAATTCACGAAATATAACATGTATACTATTTCTAACAATTCAAGAATACACATTGAGGCAAGAACTTATAATAAAAACTAATTTGCGCACTACGCTATCAAGAGAGCAAAGTGTACTTGCCTATATCTTGAACAATGTAAAGGAAAGGAAGAAGAAGCTAGGGCCTCTCTAAGGTAGCTAGCACCACCAATACCACTACAAAGACCCATTTCTCCTCTTAGGTCAGCCTCCCAAGATGAAGAGTAAGAAGAAGAAGACAGTGAATGATAAAGCAATAGAGTGTGAGTAAGTGAGTGAGAGAGAGAGATAGCGGGATGCACATCCCCTTCTTAGTTGCTCCGTCTAGTCAAGGGTTGGGTTCCAAGTGTTTCCCTTACTTCCTCAACCAAGCACCACCCTCCATTCACAGCAACCCCCAATCAATACTTCCCACCAGCCAAAGTCATCACGACCGACTGGCAGTATTTAAGTCCATTTATATACCAGCGGTATATGGGTGCTCTGATTCCTAGTCAGTTTTATTGACTTGCAAGGCTCCTCATCTATGAACCAAATCCTAACAACGTCTAGGGTACTGGTAACGACATCTACAAGTATATGTAGTCTTTATATCGATTCGCAACACATAGAAATCGAAAATATTAATTGTTGCATAAGGTTGTTAATAAGATTAATTAACTCCCGCATATCCTACTAGGGATACACTCGTACGATACTTGAGATACGATTTCTGAAATCCATGAAAATAATCTCAATACCAGAAAATCAATACTAATAATGCCTTACAAGATCAAACACATGAATACTAGATATGAAAAAGACATATACACTAAACTATATGTACTAAATATAGTAACAAAAAAAAAGGTTTATAATTACATGGTAAAAAGACATTTCAATTATAGTAGTTACTTTCACGTTCGTTGCACGTTAAAAAAAATCTACTTTATTATTAAAATATAAAAATTTAAATTATATTATAATATTTTAAATATAATTTAGATATATTTTAGTTAGGATTTAGTATAAATATATTTTTAAACTTTTGGATATGTGTTTAGTAAGATAATATCATTTAGTTAGTTTAAATATAATTAAAATTCTAAAATATTTTAGTATTTATATATATTCATGCTGTTATGAGGATTTTAAGTTTTAATTTTAGTTTAAACTACATGAGAAAATAACTGCGGTTACGGGACGTATTATTATATTTTAAACGAAATGGTTGATAAAATACACACAGCTTAGACGGCTCAATTTTGAGCCGTTTTGAAGCTCCCTTATATTAGTAGAGATAATTTTATCAAGTTATTAGAAGTTATAAGTTAGAAATGTCAAAGTCCCACCTTCTTGCACAAAATTGTATATGGAACCAAAACAAGAACAAGAAGGAAATCAAAAAAAATAGTCTTCTACATGAGTTTGGTGAGAGTTCAAGAAGGTACCACGGATAGAAGCACAATTTTCGTAAATAGTAGAGGAAGAACGGAGAATACACAAAATAGTTTTAAGAAATTAAAGATTTATACGAGAAAATTTTAGAAGTTTTTATAAGTTACGGAGCAATGGCCCCTAGTACTAGGGGTGAGCATTATTCAGTTTTGGACCGAGATTCGGTTTGGTTTTAAACCATTTTGGTTTGGATTCTATTTTGAAAATACTAAAATTCCTTATTCGGTTGTGGATTTGGATTTCAATTTAGGTCCAAAATTAGAAACCGAAAACTAATTGAACTTATGAGACTGAGTAAATACCCTCAATTCTATGTATATCTTTGATTTAAAATATGTATATTCTGAAAACAATAATTCTATATGTCTTTTGAAGTCCAACTTTAATAATTTAACAATTAGTCTAACTTTGGACCTAACTTTAAAATACAACAATTGTATAAAAATTATATTATTTTAATACAATTTAACCACAAACCAACTTTGAGTTCAGCCCATTAAACAGTGAAAAATAGTCTAACTGAACAAACCGAATAAACTAAATAGATTATATCCGTTCAATTTGGTTATGATTAATTTCAGTTTGGTTTTAGATTTTTTGATTATTCAGTTTTGATTATTTCAAAACATTTGAAATCTTAAAAACCGAATGCTCATCCCCTGACTACTACCGTAATATTGATGTCCCTAGAAGGTAGTTTAAGCAATTAAACCACCATCACCATATATTTATGGTTTAACTCTAATCCTACATAAGGAATATGTCCTATCAATTTAGGGCATGTTTAGTAAATTGTAAGTGGAGGAAGATTTAGATTTGCACTTTTAAGTATAGAAAATATATGGGAATCCATGCACTTTTTTGCCCCTCTAGTAGGGGTCAAATATATTTGGCTTTGATAAAAAAGTAAGGAAGTGAAAATTGAGAGGGTATAATTAATAATAATAAAAATAATAATTAGTTTAAGAAATAACGATGAATAGTAGTTTTAATTAATTAATATTAATTAAAACTTTTGGTTAACTAATTAATTATCCTAATTATATAATAAAATAAATATACTATTTTAACTAACAATTAATTATCTTATTTACTAATAATTAGATAAACAAAAAAACTTATTCCAAATGTAGGAAGTACATACACACCAAAACTATGGTCTTGTTGTGTCGAACATGTATTAAAAACTTAACAAATAGATATGAGACATTTTATGGACACGCCAAAATAATGTAATGTCTATTGTGACATTATTTATTATGTCGTATTGTATCCGTGGTCATGCAACATAAGTCCAAAAATTAATAACTAACACCAATTTAGAAAAAAAAAACACATTAAAAATATTAACTAAATATCAATTAATTATTGATTTGTTATTGAGTTAGTTTAATGGATAATTAATGTTGACTAAATATTTATTAGAAATAAAAAAAAAACACCCCAAATCTTCACACATCTGGATTGTAGAAGTGGATGTATAAGAGCCACTTCTCCAAGATGACATGATTTGGTTATGTGGTCCTCACTTCATGTCGAAAATCTGACCCCAACCAAAGAAAGAATTTGACAACTATGAATCATTCATATCAAAGAAGGATTAATTGTTACCAAACTGCCCCTATGTATCTTTCCTCAACATAAATGCGTCTTTCTCCTTAGAGTTATTTGTATTTATCCCTTCATTTACTATTCCAAACTCCATTATCCCACATTCTTAAATTCACTACAACACCCCACCCCATTTCATACATTTACCAAGTGTTATTTGTATTTACCTCCATTATTTAACTCTAAATGGGGACAACTAGGTAATTACCAAATCCATCATTTCATTTTCCTAAAGTCTTTTAGTCTTTCTAAATAATCTTAATAAATATAAGAATATTACAACAACTTTTAGCCTTCCTGATAATCATGCAAAACACGTGCATTATACTAGTACTAATAAAATTAAGAGTGGAGGGTAACAAAGTACTAGTACTATAATAAAATTAAAAGTGGAGTGTAATAGAGTTTGGAATAGTAAATTGGGGGGGGAGGAGGGGGTGTTTAAATACAAATAGTGCTGGAATTTAGATTTTGAGACCTAGGACAGACTCTAAAAGTGGTGTCCTCAAAGCTTGATGTTCATATTATATATTTTTTTTTTGATACAATAATATTTTCCAAAAGTCAATAAATAAATTAGTAAACAAAATTTAATACCCAGAAGAACATATATTATAACAAAATACTAAGAAAACATAAGATGTTCCTAATAAAAAAAAACTGATACTCCAGACAAATAAATAAAATAAGCTAACAATATTTGTTGTAGTTCGTAATATCTGGGACAAGAATAACTATAGGCATGAGCAAGAACAATTTTTTTAATAAATTATAAGTCAACCACATATAAGTCAATAACTAGAGCATGGAAATAATTATACAACGACCTAAGTTATTACTATGAAACCCATTTTCTGTGAATTAAACTATTATTAATATTTCTATTATTATTATTAAAATTATTATGATTTTTATTTGAGTGTAAAAAGTTTTTAAAAATTAAAAACATGGATTTTTGAGTTCAAACCCAGACCCGAGTCCGAACCCAGACCCGAGCCTGAGCCCGAACCCAATTCCTTTTAAATTCTGATTGGTTTAAATATATATATATATATATATATATATATATTTGGAGAGCTGGTCCCGAAGGACCAGCACACATGCACACGTTCAAACCCACCAATTTCTCTCCACTCTCTTCTCCTCTCCACACAAATCAATCCACCATCTCCTTTATTAACTCACACTCTTCTCCCTCTTGCTCAAAACCACTCTCAGAAGAGAAACTACTATTTTCTTCTCCTCTCGAGCACAGCACTTCACCCCCACTCTCTCAACTCTCCAACCCTCTTCTCCCGAAGCTCCCCCGAAGCTTCGCCCTGACCCGACGTCGTCGCCTCCCTCCGGCCGGCCAGCGCCCGACGCCAGCTCCGACTCCCCTTCGGCGTTCCCCGCCGGCCCTCGCGCCCCCTTGCGCGCCCGTTGGCCGAAGTCCCCCGTGCCCGACCCCCTCCGCGAGCCCCCTGGCCGCTGCCTCCGGCCGACCCCGCCGGATCCCGTAGCCGCGACCCTGCGCCCTGATTCGCTGTTCTGTGGCAGCGTTGCTGCTGTTCGCTGTTGTCCCAGCTCCCCGATCCGCGTTCTGGGACTTTCTGTTCCCGACCATGAGCTGGATTCCAGTTTGGACGCTGTCCCGGGATTATTTTGCTGTCCGGATCCCCAATTCTTTCTATTATTTTTCATCTGAGAGCTCTAGCCGAGCAACCTGAGGTATAACCCCTGTCCCGTCTCTTTTTCATATAGTCTATGATGAGAAATGGTCTCCGATTCCCCTTGGGAATTCGGTTTTAGCGACGTCGTATTTTTCCGGAACCTTCGGAAAGGTTCTGTGGATTATTTTGGATTTTCGGAATATTTCGGGAATTGGTTCTTGGTATGTTTTGGCTTTCCGGATTTTTTCGGTAGCGTTCTATGAGTTTTTGGGTTGGAATCGGATTTCCGAAAATTATTCGGGTCGTTCCGATTATTCTGTGGATTGGTTGTGGATTATTATATATATACATATTTGGGTTTCCCTGGTTTGGGATTTGCAGGAAAGTATCGGCGCTATTTCCCAATTTTTGGGTTGACCAAAAACAGAGGAGATGCTGCCGGATTTTTCCGTAAATTCTAGATTATTTTAAAAATGAATTTAAAATGGATTTCGGAATTTTATTTGATATTTGGTTTTGGGCGACGACCGTATCGGTCAATGGGCCCGGCTAAGTGCAAACGAAACCGGCTTCGCCCGGACGTTGAGGCATTAGCCCAGTTGAGGATTGGACCATATCTGAGACTCTATATTTATCTTTATTTTTACTATTTAATTCTGATCATATTTTATTCATATTTAAAGTTTAGGACTAACGGCAGTTTTGTCTTATTTCAATTTATGTAAATAAATTATAATGGACATAAGCCCAGCTGGCTGTGGTCTGTAACTGTAATTAGTAGCGTAGATTTTAGTTATTTCTGGTTTTGCGAGTTTTTGTATTAAACGAGTAAAATTGAATAAAAAGTATTTTCGTATAAAAATAATTAAGATTTTCTCACCTAAAATCTATCAGTTTTTATTTAAAAATCATGTATTTCTCACTAAATAAGAAAATTAGCTTTATATTTATAAACTATGAAAATACCAAGTTTTAAGAATTAATCTGGTATCGACGAAGTTTTCCGAATTTAAAAGTTTAAAATGATCTTTTTCCCTTGTACTAAATCAACGCACAAATAATCGTGTTTTCGTGTTTTGTTAATTAAAAGAATTAAAATTGGATTAGGACACAAATAGAGATTTCAACTAGCGTAGCTAGATTGGTAAACCTGGAATCTGAGTCAATTTCTCGAATATAGGAATTCGAGGACGATTCTGATTTCCTGTCTCGAAGTCTTCTACCTCTCCAGTCAAATCCTTTGAGGCAAGTATAGTTTGTGTTAGTTTACAGTTATTTAATTAATTGCTTTACTGCAAGTTTAAACCACGATGCAAACACGAAACTCTCTCTAAGAGCACTGTAACTACTGGGGACTGGGGGAATAGTGTAATGAGTATGACCATACTGTAACAAATCCCCTATCCTTTACTGTAACAAACCCAAGCCGGTCATATTTCATTGCCTGTTCAAATCATACTGTTTTACTGTTGAAAACTGTTCATATTTAAACTGTTTAGAACTGCATGATTCTATTATTTAATTTAACTGTTAAATTAGCATGAATTGTACTTTGCTCCCTCCTGACTGGAGATACATTTTTAGGGGACATTGAGGATGCTAAGCTGTTAATCAGCAGCTACTACGACCCTGTGTTGTACCCGGTAGTGCTGCCAGAGTCCCCATTGGAGGACGTTGGGACTGAGGCCGATGAACCGGCTGATAGATAGTTTTCTTATTCAGCATTGTTGTTTATTTTCAAACTCTGTTTATTTATTTCAGAACATCTTTCAGTTGTATTTAAATTTCAAGTTTAATAAAGTTTTAATTTCCCGATGTTGAGTTGTGACAATTATAGTGTTGTTGTATGGTTACCTGCTACTGGAACAGCTTACTGCCGCCGTCTCAAAAACGGTGCAGGCTGGGCATGATCCGGTTCGACCCAATTATTTGGGATCGGGTCGTGACAATTACAATTTATGCAATTGCTATATCATATAATTAAATTTTTTCTATGAGAAGATTCAAAATCTTTTGCAAATAAAATATAAAAAACACGCAACAACAATTTACATTATTATATATAAAAATATAAAAAAAATTAAAGACTCACCTGAGGAAGGGCTGATTCGTGGCTCTAAAAAAGAATTCTAGCCATATGACTCCCTCTCTAAAATATTAGAAAGAGACAAAATAGTAAATATAAGTCTAGCCGGCCACAGTAGACAAGAGTCTCTCTTTCCCTCTCTCTAAAACCTAAAAAAATATTCTTTGTTCCTAAGTTTAGTAGTAGGTCCGTGCTTCTAATATTTCCTTATTGATCGGATCATCTGCTGCTTTGCAGTGGGCTTGACTTACAATCAGAACATAACTAAGCCATGCCATATGCAGTGGGCTATATATACTATTTTTTTGGCGCTCTCTAACATATCGAATCTAAGGTAAGTTTCTCATAGGTCTCATATTAATTCCGGACCTAAATATAAATAACTCTTTATTTTCATATGTATGAATATAAGGACGAGACTTTTGGCTTCACTCAAAGCCTAGTGCATACATAGCTAATTCTAAGGACATTCCAACTTTTGTTTAGGACTAGCCCTTACTAAGGGAGAATCCAATTTGATGGAACTTTTACTCGGGACAACCTAATTTTACTTGGGGCTAGCCCAACCCCCAAAGAATTAGAATTTATCTAGAGGCGGAAGCTGCGCGGACGCCGCCGGGGGGCACGGACGCCGGTAGGGGCGCGGGTGCAAGGACGCCCGCGGGGGCTCGGGGGAGCGGACGTCGGCGAGGGGCGCGGTTGAACTCTGGGAGGGGAGGGGAGGGGGAGGAGGAGGAGGAGAAGGCAGAGGAGGCGGAGGAGGAGGGGGGAGGAGGAGGAGGAGGAGGAGGAGGAACCCTAATCCTAGTCCTAAAAAAAATTGGACTAGTCCTAAGCAAAAGTTTAGATGACAAACTTGTATATAATTTTAGAAAAAGTTGGACTAGTCCCAAGCAAACGTTGGAGTGCCCCTTAGAATTAGAGCATCTCCAACCCTATTGTGAGTTTAGAAAAAATGGTTGCCACATAGGAATGACAAGCTTTCATTTAAAAATCATTCTCCAATGCAAATGTAGATAAATCATGAAGTTGACATGGCAAGGACAACGTGAAGTTGGTTGTCTAGATATAGACAATCTACTTCGCAATGACTTTGTCTCCACATCATCAATTATAAATAGAAATATTTATAAAAAATGAAGAAGTGGAGGAGTTGTCTTGGAAGTTGAACAATATACTTTTTATTGTCTTCTCAAAACTTTTGCATTGGAGAACACTTTTTTATCTTATTGTCTTTTGTGAATATCATCTTGCCACATAGAAAAGACATTGTCTTGTGCGTCATGCCACATAAGAATCACAACATAAAACAAGACAATAGGGTTGGAGTAGGGATCGGTATTGGGCCGGGCTGCCCAAGCCCATAAAGTACGGGCTCGGGCCGGGCATGGACCGATTTTTTTTACCTAAAGAAATTTTGGGCCGGGTCGGGTCGGGCTTAATTATTATTTATAGAGTCCAAGCCCGCACACAAGAGTCAGACTTTTCGGGCCAAGTCAGATCGGGCCGGGCTTAATTGTTACAAATCAAAGAACTGAACAATGTATCTCGATTGCTTTAGGAATGAACAAGAATAGAAAACAAAAAGCGCCAAACAATATTTAAGGTAAGAAAGAGTGGCAAAAAATTATAATCAAATAATATGGGCCAACCATTTCAGGTTTTTAAACAAATTCGTAAATCTTATTGGAAAAGAAATGCTTGTCCATGGTATAAAACATCATCAGATCCCACTAGGTTTGTTCCAGCTCAAAATCTCTTATGTTTTATTTTCATGCATTCAACATATGAACACAATTTGAAGCCCAAAGTACTTTAAACAAACATTACCATAGTCTAAGTTTACCAATGTTACTACACATATGAACACAATTAGGTCGTAAATATGCTAGTTCTAGTAGATAATGTTTACCAATCCATGTGTAGGATATGGCATGTACCAGTACCATACAAAGTCAGGTTTAACCTGTCAATATGGTTGGTTAATCCATATGTTTCTTCTGTTAGTGTCACGTCCCGCTTCCCGGATAGAATGGTGACGTCATAAACACATCCCCAGGCTACGCGCCGAAATCGCAATTGTCGCCCGTAGTCATCAGCAAAATAGAAAATACAAGGAGTTTACATGGTATTAAATATAGTGTAGCTATTATACAGGGAACTTTTCCAATAATGCTTTTACAAGTTTATTACAAAAGTAATTTACAAGATCACTACGATAGTGCTGGTCATAACTGTAGGTAATTCGGACAATTTACTCCTCGTTGTAGTGCGGCGATACTTCGGCGGAGGCGTCTTCTTCTTCTTCACCTAGTGAACAAATACTAGGTCGTTTAGAAAATGACAAGCAAGTCCTCGGCCAAGAACGGTGAAAGTTAAGCAAAATAATGAAATATGTAGTTTTTCTTTTGAGAAAAGACAAGGATATGCCAACTTACACTACTATATATATATATATATATATATATATATATATATATATATATATATATATATATATATATATATATATATATCTTTGCTTTAGTAAATCAAAGAATGTAAACATCGTCCTACTCCATGAATAGTAAGATTTTCGAGCTTCCCTTGAGCTTTTAGTAGGATTTGCTTCCCTTGAGCAAACAGGAAAGCTGCCTACCTAAAATAGGCAAAGTTGTTTCTGGAGTAAAATAGAATTTAATGCAATGCAGTTTTAAGAACAATACTCTGAATAATCCTCTAAATATTTCCCGTAAACAATCCCGTTGACCTGGGATCAGGCTGTAAATTCCAAGCCTCCCTTGGGCTAAAATCATCGATTTGATGTTACTGTCAAAATAGATGCATTGATTTCCGAGATTTTCGAGCCTCCCTTGAGCTAGTACCCTCTATTTGAAAATAGATGTACTGATTTACGAGATTTTCGAAATACTGATCAGCTTTTGTTATTATGTTACGGGATATCTAGGGATATTCAGTTGTTCTCCCCGCCCAATGCTTCCTAGATAAGAAACTTTCTAAAATTTTCGAAAGTCAAAAATTTGTCTATCTTCTAAATTTTCCAAAAATTTTGGCAGAGTCTTCTTTGTATTTAGGAACCCCAAAAATTAGCAAAGATATATATATATAAAAAAAAATCGGGTTCGCCGACCCCTTCGGTGGAGCAAACCTCAACACCGGACCACGCAGTTATGAACAAAAGAAAACTTGAGACTCTTACCTGAGCAAGCAATTTTTACCTTTCCTTTAGCAATTTAATCGGGTTGCGGCTTGCGAATTGTTTTTCAGTTATCAGAATAGAGCAATACTTAATGTTTATCCAAATTATACTAGTTAATATGCAAAAGCTTAAAATGACAATGTTTATATATATATATATATATATATATATATATATATATATATCATGTAGATAGTATGCAAAACCAAATCAAAACAAAATCCTTCCATATCCATATATCAATCCTTGAAGGTGCACGAAGCAGAAAAATGTAGAAACAAAATTTATTTCTAATTATGAACACACAAAATTGAGCACTTATTTGTAAGTAGAGAAATACAAGGTCCTTGTACTTTTTACCTTCCCGGTGTGCGGTCCAGTTGTTCAGTTCCTATGTGTATGTCAGACTTACCTTTGGAGAGTCCCATATGTCCACATGTGTTCAATTTGTTCATAGAAAATTCAAGTCCAAATAATTCATGTCCACAATCGGTTCCTTCCTTCAAGTATTATTTGTGTCCAAATGCATATAAACTTATCCGTGTTACATCACATATAATTATTCCAGTGTCTAGGTATACAATTTTAATTCCTTTATCTATGTTTATCAAAATTGAAATTTTTACTAGAAAATAGAAATTTCAAAAGTTTTAGAGGTCTCAAATTAGTTAAACAATATCAAAATTTCAGAATTTGAAGCTAAACAACAAGTAGAGGAATTATCTTAACTTATAATCCATATTATGTTCTTATGAATAAAGAATTTGACCTCTAATTTGTAATTTCAGATTTATAAATAAACCTATACATGTTCAAAATTAATCTAAAGAATCAAAATGGAGTATTCCTAAAGAAAGAGGAAGAGGGAAAGAGGACTTGCCTTGGGTTTGAGATGACCTAGACTTTCCTTCACAATTCCTAAATTGAACCCAACCATCGTTCACAATTGGATGTTATTAGTAAAAACCTAACCTAGAATTTGGAAATTTGAAGGAATTGAGAGAAGGGAATGGAAAATTTTTACCTTGGGTTTGGAAGTAGAATGGAAGGAGGAGGAAGAGGAAGGAAATGAAGAAGATGGAGTGGTGGAGGTGGCCGGGGAGGGGCGGCCGGCGGCTGCTGGCGGCGGCGGGCGGCGAGCGGACGGCTAACAGCAGCAACAGTAGTAGTAGGGAGTGGGGTGGTGGTGAGTGTTTGTGTGTGTGGGGGGGGAGAATTTATTAATGGGGGAAGAATAGATGAGGTGTCCCCCCCCTCCATTAAATACAAGGGACAACTACCCCCCTTCTCCACTCTTCCAAAGGACACATGGCATGACATGTGTCATGCCATGGAAAATTCTCTTTTCTTTTTTTTCTTTTTTTTGAAAATAATTAATAATAATAATAATAATAATAATAATAAATAAGAGTATGACAAGTCTACTCCCCTTAGAAAAATTCCGTCCTCGGAATTTGAAATAACTAGTACAACAATTGATTGCCAACCTTGCTTAGGAAATAGATACGGATATTGCCTTCGTATATCTTCTTCTTTCTCCCAAGTTGAATCTCCGGGAGAATCCTTCCTCCAAGCGACTCGTACTAATGGGATGATCCGATTGCGGAGTACCTTCTCCCTTCGATCCAAGATCCCAACGGGTTTCTGTTCTATCCGTAGTGGAGGTCCAACGGTGATTTCTGAATGGTCGAGTATATGGCTCGGATCCGACACATATCTTCGTAACTGGGAAACATGGAATACATTGTGGACTCCCTCTAGCGTTGGTGGTAAGGCAAGCCGATATGAAACATTTCTTACTTTCTCCAATATGTCGAAGGGTCCAATGTATCTCGGACTCAGTTTTCCTCTGGTCCCGAATCTGATGGTCCCCTTAGTTGGTAAAATCTTCAGAAACACATGCTCTCCAGGTTGAAACTCCAGTATTCTTCGATGCTTATCAGCCCACATCTTCTGTCTATCCTGGGCTGCTTGCAGGTGACTTCTTATTGCTTTGATTATATCCACAGTTTGTGTTACTATTTCTGGTCCCAGTAATTATCTCTCTCCTACGTCGGTCCAACATACCGGCGATCTGTACTTTCTACCATATAGTGCTTCAAAAGGAGCCATTTTGATGCTATCATGGTAACTGTTGTTATATGAAAATTCTACCAAATGTAGATGATCATCCCATGCTCCTCCAAAATCTAAAATACAAGCTCTCAGCATGTCTTCTAGGGTCTGAATGGTTCTTTCAGACTGGCCGTCTGTTTGGGGATGGTAGGCGGAGCTAAATTTTAGTTGAGTGCCAAGATTTTCTTGCAAGCTTTTCCAGAAGTATGAAGTGAATCGGGTATCTCTATCCGATACTATACTCACTGGCACTCCATGCTGACTGACAATTTGTTTCATGTATATTTTTGCCAGTACCTCTGTTGACTATCCAACTCGAAAGGGCAAAAAACGAGCGGACTTGGTAAGTCTATCTACAATGACCCAAATAGCATTATTACCCCTTTGGGTCCTAGACAATCCTGTCACAAAATCCATTGTGAGATGCTCCCACTTCCATTCGGGTATGGGCAACGGCTGAAGAAGTCCTGCTGTCCTTTGATGCTCTGCTTTCACTTGTTGACATACGAGACATTTGGATAAAAATCTGGCGACTTCTCTCTTCATTCCGTGCCACCAAAACGTTTGTTTCAAATCTTTATACATTTTAGTGCTGCCCGGATGAATGGAATATTGTGAGTTGTGGGCTTCTGACATAACCTCTGTTCTTAAATCTCCACTGGGCACACATAGTCGATTTTTGAATCTTAGCGATCCGTCCGGATGCTTCCTTATCCCGGTCTGGAGCCCTGCTTCTGTTTGTTTCCAAATTTTCTGAAGTTTTGAATCACTTTGTTGGGCTTCCTTAATTCTATCTATTAAGGAGGATTGCACTTGTAAGTTTTGCCATATCCCTTCGGTTATCGGGCATATTACTTCAATTCTCATTTTCCTCAAATCCTCAAGGATTTCCTTGGGTGTATTCATAAAGAAAGCTTCGGGCCTTCTACTTAAGGCATCAGCCACCTTATTAGCCTTGCCTGGATGATATGTTAGCTCCATATCAAAGTCTTTCAGTAACTCCAACCATCTTCTTTGTCTCATATTGATCTCCTTTTGCGTGAAGACATACTTTAAGCTCTTGTGGTCTGTGTATATTTTGATTCTTTCTCCGTATAAATAGTGTCTCCATAACTTGAGTGCGAATACCACCGCTGCAAGTTCGAGATCATGAGTTGGATAATTCCTTTCATGTGTCTTTAATTGTCGGGATGCATATGCTATGACTCTTCCGTGCTGCATCAGTACACATCCTAGACCCTTTCCTGATGCATCACTATATATCTCATATCCACCCGAACCAGATGGTAATGCCAGTATTGGGGCTGAAATTAATCTTTCCTTTAATTCGTCAAATGCTGCTTGACATTTCTTCGTCCAGTTAAACTTTTCTTTCTTTCGGGTAAGACGGGTTAAAGGTTCTGCAATTCTTGAAAAGTTCTCTACGAATCTTCGGTAATAACCAGCCAGTACTAAGAAACTTCTGATTTCTGCTACGGACTTAGGTGTCGGCCAAGACTTAACTGCTTCCACTTTCTTTGGATCTACCGAGATACCTTCTCCGCTGACAATATGCCCTAGAAATGGTATTTGGTCCAGCCAAAATTCACATTTACTAAGCTTGGCATATAATTGTTCCTTCCGTAGAGTTTGCAGCACTATCCTTAAGTGTTTTTCATGCTCCTCTTCACTTTTGGAGTATATAAGAATGTCATCAATGAATACAATCACAAATTTATCCAGATATTGATAAAATACTCGGTTCATCAGGTCCATAAATATAGCTGGTACATTTGTCAACCCGAATGGCATAACTAAGAATTCGTAATGCCCATACCGAGTTCTAAATGCAGTCTTTGGAATATCTTCCTTCTTTACCTTCACTTGATGATATCCGGATCTCAAATCAATTTTTGAAAATACCCTTGCCTCTCCTAACTGATCAAACAGTTGATCGATCCTAGGTAAGGGATATTTATTCTTGATGGTAACCTCATTCAAGGGCCTATAATCAATCACTAGGCGTAGGGTATCATCCTTCTTTTTCACAAATAACACTGGTGCACCCTATGGCGAAGCGCTAGGCTGAATAAATCCCTTGGATAATAATTCCTTTATCTGTTTATTTAGCTCAGCTAGCTCCTCCTTGTTTATTGGGTATATCTTTTTGGCTATGGGTGCAGCTCCAGGTATTAAATCTATAGAGAATTCTACAGCTCTATCTGGGGGTAGTCCTGGCAATTCTTCTGGGAATACGTCCTTAAATTCTTCCACTACCCTTGGAAATAATTGCTCTGCTACTCCTTGCAGCAGTACTGGTAATTCAAATTTCTCTAGTTCTTCTGCATTAAATTCATTCTGGTCTCTTACAAATTCATAAAATCCTCCGTCAGGAAGTTGAAAGGAAACTTTTCCCTGACCGCAATCTATATTGGCTAATGTTGCAGTTAGCCAATCTATACCCAATATTATATCATAGTTGCTTGTTGGAAAAACGAGCAACCGGGTACGAAAAGCTCCTCCACCCAATTTTATGGGACATCTACTACATACCCGACTGACTTCTACTACTCCATTACCGGTGAGGACTTTCAGTGATTTAGGCAGAGGTTGTGATTCTATTTCACGTTGTGATATAAAAGAAGATGCTATAAATGAATGGGTAGCCCCGGAATCAAATAATACTGATGCTGGATACGCAAAAATTAAAATAGTACCTGAAATTACTTCTCCAGGGATATTTGCATCTTCAGTTCCCATTATAAACGCTTCTCTTTGCCTATTCCTCTTCTTGTTATTATTTTGGGCTTGAGCCGCCCGTTGTGCTTGTTGAAACTGATATGCCTGAGGTGCATAGGGCAGCATGTGCTGATTTCCATAAGCCATACCTGCTTGTGATGTTGGTGCCTGCACCATAGGTCGAGGTTGGTTTCCTTGAGCTGGAGGTCGGTATCCTTGATTGAATCTTTGTGTGGTTGCTCCAGTTGCAGGCAACTGGGGGCATTGATTGGTTGGATGATTTGCTGCTCCACATTTCAAACAAAGCCCCAATCTTTTTCTACATACATTTATTTTGTGTCCTGGTTTGTGGCAATAATTATAAATAATGAACCTATCCGGGTTACCATTCTGATGACGCTTAGGCGGTCCATGCCAATGATTCTTGTTGGAGGATGCCCCTTCCTCGAAGGTTCTCTTAGGTTGCGATGACCGGAAAGGTTGCTCCTCCTTTAGTATTCTCTCTTGGTCTCGAGCAGCTTCTGTTGCCTCGGAAAAGGTTTGGCACCGATAAGATGCGACCCTACTTTTCAGTTGGGTCCCAAGTCCTTCTACGAACCTGGATATTTTCGTTTCTTCATCCGCTATCATGTTAGGGGCAAATCGACCAAGCCTGGACAATTCCGCAGTGTACTCATCAACTGTGCGTCTCCCTTGTTTCAGATAGTTGAATTGTCGTTCTAATTCTATCCGTACTGACTTAGGATATAATCTTTCTTCAAATTTCTTCTTAAATTCAGGCCATGACATGTCCTTGTCAGAATCTTCTGGATACTCGGCACTCCACCAGTATCCAGCAATGTCTTCCAGCTGGATGCGGATTGCTGGTACCATATCCTCGGGTTTAACTTTTGCAGCCTTCATTAAACCTTCAATGGTTCTTAGCCATTGACCCGCTTCCATTGCATTTTCAGTTCCCTTAAACTTGGGTGGCCTAATGTCACGCCCCAGAACCAGAATACTGGAGAGCGGGGGCAGACACAGCCAGCTACGTATATTGAAATGGAAACCACCTCGATATACGGTTACGGCGGTCTAGAAATATGAGGGTTTTCTACAAGCCAACGGTCTCTTATGGTCAATCCTATTGTCTCAATCTCAAGCAAGTAATATAATTACAAGATGTTTGACCACCAAATATACAATAAAAGGCATCCCAAATATTACATATCAGCTGATCATGAAGCTAGTCGTACAAAATGCTGGGACTAGCAAGAGTTAAGTCATACATAATCAACACTAGGATTTGTTAATCATGTTTACAGCCCGTAGGCAGACAGTAAGTAAAGTGCATCGAGCTAACAGGTGCTCGTCGGCTAAACGCCTCAAAAGAATAGTTTTACAATAGAGTGAGCGAAACAAAATAGAAAACCCACTCGTAGCCCGAGTTCCTTCTAGTCGCCACCATTGGACTGGAAGCTTGGTAGATCCTCGGGAGCTGCTCCGAAATCTGGCCACACAAAACCAGCTGGGTCAACCCCAGAAAGAGCAAGTGCCACAAGGGGCCACGAAATAAGAACAAAAGCCAGCATTAACACAAGGAGATATAATATTTAAAACTAGAATTTATGAAAAATATGGCAGGGTGATATACGACGAGATAACCATGGGACTATTCCGATAGCCAGGTTACAACCCATAAACCAAACAAGGACCGGGGTTGTAACCCTTCATCTGAACAGAACTTGGTTTCCCACCATTTATCGGCAAGATAATAATACAAGAAATCAAGACAGGGAGCAATCTTGTACTGGATCAAGACCTGGCTAGACTGGTTATACCTCATTCAATCAATCACGGCCAAGCAGATACTACGGCTTACTACTTTAACTAACTAGGGTTATCACAGGCCTAATTACTAACAAGATGCAGTGAGATTTGTTCCACAGCCACAAGCCCTGCAGACCATCCAGGTTACCCAGGTCGAAAATTAGGGGTTGAATTCAGGTGGGTACATCGCCCAGAAGACAAATGTACCCTTAGGTGACTTAGAGGGTGCAACACGCGACGGTGTGCTAGAAATGTGCCCTACTCGACGGCAGGCTACAGATCCCAAGAGCGCCCAGGTAACGGGATTGCCTGTAGCTGTGTCATCTCTTCATGACTACTGTGTTATTCTAGTTATTAACCTTAATCCATCTTAGTAGGAACTCCTGACCGTGGTACTCAGGAGTCCCATCCTAGACATGATGCAAGACAGGACAAGTGGATTTAACAAGCAAGCAAGAAAGAACTACCACGGTGTCAAGGCAGGTCAAGTTAAGCTAGCCGTCGCAACAGCATTAAGATAAATTATGTCAGGGTACTTGTCAGGAGTGTGCCACGACGGGCCACTATCATGTCAGGTTGGTCATGTCAGGAGTGCACCACTACGGGTCACTGTCGTGTTATGCTAGTTCCTAGTCATATCATGCCATGTACAATAGTCATTCCAAACATATTAAGTAAAATCAAGTTCATGACAAAAGGCGTAAGGATATAAAATGGGCATAAAATATCTAATAAAATATCAATATACAGGGCTATAGAAAAGCCAAGCTTAAAGAAATAAGACCAAAACTCCAAGAGCCAATGGGTTAAGCAAGGGGTCAGGGGAGCAGCGTACGCGAAAGTCACGCACGCATAAGAGCTGCGTAGGTAAAAAGTCACGCACGCTGAGAGAGCAGCGTAGGTGAAAAGTCACGCACGCTACAGAGAGCAGCGTAGGTAAAAAGTCACGCACGCTGAGAGAGCAGCGTAGGTGAAAAGTCACGCACGCTACAGAGAGCAGCGTAGGTGAAAAGTCACGCACGCTACAGAGAGCAGCGTAGGTGAAAAGTCACGCACGCTGAGAGAGCAACGTAGGTGAAAAGTCACGCACGCTGAGAGAGCAGCGTTCGTGAAAAGTCACGCACGCTGAAGGGACACGCTTCCAACAGGAAGCGTACCTAAGTCTGCGTACGCAGCGCTAAAGAGCGCGCGTAGCTCAGGGTGCGTAAGCTAAACAACTCTGCACACTGCTCACTGTCTTCTCCAAACAGCAAGAACACCATGGATGAACCCAAGGCTTCAAAGCATCATAACTTGGCCATCCGAACTCCAAATCCAGATTTCCAAAGTTCCAACTTGGGTAGAATTGAATGCTCTTCCACTTGGAAACACCAAAACCTATGAAAATCCAACTTAAAGAGATCAAACCATATAAAATCCGAAAATAGAAATAACTTAGATCTAGAGCAAAGGAGACTTCAAATCTTAAAACACCAAGTTCTAATGTTGATCACCATGTCCTAATCTAGCAAATGAACCAAGAAAATAGGGCTCTCATGAAGTGGTAAGGTGCACTTGCCTAGGGTTAGGAGAGTTGGATAGAGGAAGGAGAAGAAGAAGAAGAAGAAGAAAATTAATAGTAGAAGTTATGAGGAGAGAGAGTGGTAGGTGGGGGTTATAAAGAGGGTGAGTTGTGGTGGGTTGAGGGGTAGCATAGGTTAAGGTGATCCAACTCACATAAAACCGAACCAATCCAAATAAAACTGAGCCATGCCAAAACCCAAAATACGGGAAATACCGAAATCCCACAAGTTGAGAAAAATAAAAAAATACATGCCAAAATCCAGATACGAGTATAAATACGAAATACGGGAAATACGGGAAATGAGGGTGACAACTCTACCTACCTTAAAAGAATTTCGTCCTCGGAATTTAATCAAGGAGCTAGAGATTGTCACGACAAGCTACATTAAGCACAGGCAAGCTACACTAAGCAGTCCAATCATACAATGCAAGCAAGGAAGGGAAAATATAAGGCATAAGAAAGACATTATACCTCACGAGTCAAACAGGTAGGGATATCGCGATCGGATGTCGTCCTCACGCTCCCACGTTGACTCACCCAGAGAGTGATGACCCCAAGCAACACGGACTAATTTAATAGTCTTGTTCTTGAGTATCTTTTCCCTCCGGTCCAAAATAGACACGGGCCTCTCCTCATACGAAAGGTTGGTACCAACAACCAATTCCGAATGGTCTAGGATGTGGCTCGGGTCCGAAATATACCATCGTAATTGGGACACATGGAATACATCATGTACCTCACTTAGCGACGGCGGAAGAACGAGACGATAGGATACATCTCCTACTCGCTCTAGAATATCGAACGGCCCTATATACCTAGGACTAAGCTTTCCCCGTACGCCAAAGCGAATGACGCCGCGGTTAGGCGAGATCCTAAGGAATATATGGTCGCCGACAGCAAATTCTAAGGGACGCCGATGAGCATCGGCCCAATGGCGCTGGCGGTCCTGGGCAACTCGGAGGTGATCTCTGACCTTCCTGACCACTTCAACCGTCTGGGAAATCAACTCGGGTCCGAGCATCTGCCTCTCTCCGACATCGTCCCATGCTAGCGGGGATCTGCACTTCCTGCCATAGAGAGCCTCGAAGGGTGCCATCTGGATACTGGCCTGATAACTGTTGTTGTACAAGAATTCCACCAGGTGCAGATGATCCTCCCATGAACCACCGAAGTCAAGGGTACAGGATCTCAATATATCTTCAAGGGTCTGGATTGTGCGCTCTGATTGACCATCCGTCTGTGGGTGATAAGCTGAGCTGAATTGAAGGCGAGTCCCCAAACTTTTCTGCAAGCTGCGCCAAAAGTGTGATGTGAATCTTGAATCCCTGTCCGAGGTGATGCTGACTGGCACACCGTGAAGCCTGATGATCTGCCTGAGATACATCTCTGCTAACTGTGCCGTCGACTGTCCAACTCTGAATGGGAGAAAGTGTGCCACCTTGGTAAGCCTGTCCACAATTACCCAAATAGCGTCTCTGCCGGCCGAAGATCTGGGCAATCCGGTCACAAAATCCATGGTTATATGCTCCCATTTCTATTCTGGGATCGGTAAGGGTTGAAGAAGTCCAGCGGGCCTCTGATGTTCAGCTTTAACCTGTTGGCAAACCAAACACCGAGAGACAAACCGGGCTATCTCCCTCTTCATGCCATTCCACCAGAAATGCTGACGAATATTACGGTACATCTTCGTACCACCCGGATGAATAGAATATTGCGAACTGTGGGCTTCTGCCATGACTTCCTGTCTGATATCTCCACTGGGTACACAAAGACGAGTGCCGTGCCGAAGTGTACCGTCTTCATGGATACATAACTCTGGCCTTCTTCCTGCTTCACACTCTGCTCTGAGTTGCTGGATCTTGGAATCTGTTGACTGTGCCACCCGGATTCTCCTAACTATGCTGGACTGAACCTGTAGGCTGGCCATCAATGCCACGCTGGTTGGAAGAACCACTTCAATTCCCATCTTCTGAAGATCTGCCAATAATTCTGGTTGCGCCGTCAGGAAATAAACTCCGGCTCTCCTGCTCAATGCATCTGCTACAACGTTGGCCTTCCCGGGATGATACTGCAAATCTACATCATAGTCTACTAGTAGCTCGAGCCATCTTCTCTGCCGCATATTAAGGTCCTTCTGGGTGAAAACATACTTCAGGCTCTTATGATCAGTAAAGATCTCCACTCTATCTCCGTACAAGTAGTGTCTCCACAACTTCAAAGCAAACACTACCGCCGCCAATTCCAGGTCGTGGGTCGGGTAATTTTTCTCATGATCACGTAGTTGACGTGACGCATAAGATATTACCTTCCCATGCTGCATCAAGACACACCCCAATCCTCTGCCTGAAGCGTTACAATAAACTGTGAATCCTCCGGTCCCATCTGGAAGGGTGAGAATGGGAGCCGTTATCAAACCTCGCTTCAACTTCTCAAATGATTCCTGACACTCAGCTGTCCAAATAAACGGCACATCTTTGCGGGTCAACTGGGTCATCGGCGCTGAAATCCTTGCGAAATCTGAAACGAACCGCCGGTAGTAGCCGGCCAATCCAAGGAAGCTGCGAACCTTTGCCACTGAGCTGGGTACCGGCCATGACTCGATAGCCACAATCTTCTGGGGATCCACTTCCACTCCTCCTCGGGTAGTGATGTGACCCAAGTACGAAATGCGATCGAGCCAGAACTCGTATTTACTGAACTTGGCGTACAACTGATGCTCCCTAAGCGTCTGAAGGACGACTCTGAGATGCTGCTCATGCTCTGCTTCACTCTTGCTGTAGACCAGGATGTCATCTAGGAACACGATCACAAATTGGTCCAAGTAAGGCATAAAAATGCGATTCATGAGGTCCATGAATACGGCCGGCGCATTGGTCGCTCCAAAGGGCATAATAAGGAACTCCCAATGTCCATACCTCGATCTGAATGTTGTCTTCGGAATGTCCTGCTCTCTGACTCTGATCTGGTGGTATTCCGACCGTAAGTCGATCTTCGAGAATACTGAAGCCCCTCTGAGCTGATCAAATAAGTCATCTATCCTCGAAAGAGGGTATCTGTTCTTGATTGTCACCGAATTAAAGGTACGATAATCAACACATAGCCTGGACGTACCATCCTTCTTTTTTACAAGAAGCATCGGGGCTCCCCAAGGCGATCCACTTGCACAGATGAATCCCTTGGTCCTCAGTTCTTCAATCATCTTATATAAAATCTCCAACTCTGAAGGCGCCATTCTGTAAACTCGCTCTGATACTGGTGGTCCCGGGAATCAAGTCTATAGTGAACTCAATCTTCCGTTCTGGCGGCATCCCTGGAAGCTCCTCTGGAAAGACATCTGGAAACTCTTCAACTACCCGGGGTAACTGCACTGCTGCTACTGCCATCCGCAATGCTGGGGAAGATGGCTCCACTGCGCCTCTGGAAAACGAAAACTCTGGCTCGCCGGGGATACTAAAGACAACTCTGCCAATATGGCAGTCTATCTTAGCATACTGGTTCCTCAACCAATCCATGCCTAGGACTACATCATAGTCTGCCATAGGAAACTCTATGAATCTAGCGGAGAACTCCCTACCGCTAACTACGATATGACACGAGGAAAACACTCGATCTACTCCCACAAGGCCATTACCAGTAAGTATATTAAGCCTCACTGATAATAACTCGGGCTCCAATCCTATCCGTGTCGCGAATCGTGCAGACATGAATGAATACGATGCACCAGAATCAAATAATACCGAAGCTGGAAAGGAGTTGACGAGAATAGTACCTGCCACTACCTCACCTGGTGCAACTTCTTCTTCCATAGCCATCATCATAGCCTGACCTCTAGCTGTGGGTCCCCTCTGCTGAAAACCTCTCTGCCTATTCTGGGTCTGAGCTTGGGCTTGTGCATACTGCTGGGGGTGCTGTTGCTGGAATGCCTGAGACTGAGGCGGCAAGGGCCTTGAAGGCTGATACTGCTGCTGCTGAACTGGTGCTGGGGCCGGTACTCTCACCGAAGAGCTAGAAGGGTTGGATGCTGATGAACCACCCCTATTCGGGCAAGCCCCTATCCTATGATCTGCTGCTCCACAAGCCAGGCACAATCCCTGCGTCCTATGACAGTCTGCCACCACATGCCCTGGCTTCCCGTAATGAGAACATCCCATCGCGGAAGTCTGCTTCTGCTTCTGCTGCTGCGGGTACGTCGGGGTCGAATGCTGAACCGACGTTACTGAGGCCGCCCGCCTCGGAGTTCCAATGGTCAATCCCCTAGCTGCCGGGGCTGGAGCTGATGATTGGTGCATCTGACTGTGGGATCGCTTCCTACTTCCGGTCCTATCCACGATCCTCTGGGAGGTGTACTCATGCCTCCTAGCTGCTCTCAAGACTGCATCGAACGTCTGGTGCTCGAACTGCTCAACCGCCAACAAGATCTCCAAATGCAGCCCCTGCTGGAATCACTGGGCCCTATCAAACTCGGTCGCCACCAAGGTGGGGGCAAACCTTCTGAGCCTAGAAAACTCCGATACATAACTGTCGACTGTTCTGCCTCCTTGCTTCAAGTTGGTAAATCTGGTCTGCAGGTCATACCGAGCCACAGCATCGAAATACTTCGTCTGAAATCTCTCCCTAAACACTGCCCAAGCAATGGGTGCCACTAATCCCATGGCCTGCGCCGCCCACCAATTGCGAGCTAAATCCAACAACTGCAGGCGTACCACCGCCACCTTCTCATTCTCAGGTGTCCTGGCTGCTTCGAGAATCACCTCGGTATCCTGAAGCCATGCATCCGCGGCAATCGCATCCTCGCTGTCGTCAAAGAAAGGAGGGTTCAATCGCTTGAAACTGTTGGCCGCCTGGTTCCCTGGATGTCCGCCTCGGGTCAAAGCATCTTGAACTGTCTAGTGCAGGGCGTCGCTTCGACGATCCTGGGAAGCTATCAAGGTTCTGATGAGGCCTACTATGGTACCATCATCGGGCTCTGAGGGCTGGACGGGCCGAACTGGTGACTCTCCTCCAGTAGGTATCACTCTGGAGGCGACTCCGGAATGCTGGGCTTGATCTCCGGGTTGCTGCTGGCCCACGGGAGGTGCTCCTCCTCGCTGATCGGCAGGGTCAGGTACAGTGCCATTGAGGAAGATGACACAGGGAAACAATAAGGAAGGACCAGGACAGATCAACGATACAAGCATGTAATCAGGACAAGAGTTTCAGGGATTTAAAAATATGGGCGGAGATCAAGGGCGAATACTGATTGAGACATCTATTCGATAAACCCTCACATTTCTTGATTGACAAGACCTGCATGGGCCACCACTTAAACCGTGTCACGCCCCAGAACCAGAATACTGGAGAGCGGGGGCAGACACAGCCAGCTACGTATATTGAAATGGAAACCACCTCGATATACGGTCACGACTGTCTAGAAATATGAGGGTTTTCTACAAGCCAACGGTCTCTTATGGTCAAGCCTATTGTCTCAATCTCAAGCAAGTAATATAATTACAAGATGTTTGACCACCAAATATACAATAAAAGGCGTCCCAAATATTATATATCAGCTGATCATGAAGCTAGTCGTACAAAATGCTGGGACTAGCAAGAGTTAAGTCATACATGATCAATACTAGGATTTGTTAATCATGTTTACAGCCCGTAGGCAGACAGTAAGTAAAGTGCATCGAGCTAACAGGTGCTCGTCGGCTAAACGCCTCAAAAGAATAGTTTTACAATAGAGTGAGCGAAATAAAATAGAAAACCCACTCGTAGCCCGGGTTCCTTCTAGTCGCCACCATTGGGCTGGAAGCTTGGTAGATCCTTGGGAGCTGCTCCGAAATCTGGCCACACAAAACCAGCTGGGTCAACCCCAGAAAGAGCAAGTGCCACAAGGGGGCCACGAAATAAGAACAAAAGCCAGTATTAATACAAGAAGATATAATATTTAAAACTAGAATTTATGAAAAACATGGCAGGGTGATATACGACGAGATAACCATGGGACTATTCCGATAGCCAGGTTACAACCCGTAAACCAAACAAGGACCGGGGTTGTAACCCTTCATCTGAACAGAACTTGGTTTCCCACCATTTATCGGCAAGATAATAATACAAGAAATCAAGACAGGGAGCAATCTTGTACTGGATCAAGACCTGGCTAGACTGGTTATACCTCATTCAATCAATCACGGCCAAGCAGATACTACGGCTTACTACTTTAACTAATTAGGGTTATCACAGGCCTAATTACTAACAACATGCAGTGAGATTTGTTCCACAGCCACAAGCCCTGCAGACCATCCAGGTTACCCAGGTCGAAAATTAGGGGTTGAATTCAGGTGGGTACATCGCCCAGAAGACAAATGTACCCTTAGGTGACTTAGAGGGTGCAACACGCGACGGTGTACTGGAAATGTGCCCTACTCGACGGCAGGCTACAGATCCCAAGAGCGCCCAGGTAACGGGATTGCCTGTAGCTGTGTCATCTCTTCATGACTACTGTGTTATTCTAGTTATTAATCTTAATCCATCTTAGTAGGAACTCCTGACCGTGGTACTCAGGAGTCCCATCCTAGACATGATGCAAGACAGGACAAGTGGATTTAACAAGCAAGCAAGAAAGAACTACCACGGTGTCAAGGCAGGTCAAGTTAAGCTAGCCGTCGCAACAGCATTAAGATAAATCATGTCAGGGTACTTGTCAGGAGTGCGCCACGACGGGCCACTATCATGTCAGGTTGGTCATGTCAGGAGTGCACCACTACGGGTCACTGTCGTGTTATGCTAGTTCCTAGTCATATCATGCCATGTACAATAGTCATTCCAAACATATTAAGTAAAATCAAGTTCATGACAAAAGGCGTAAGGATATAAAATGGGCGTAAAATATCTAATAAAATATCAATATACAGGGCTATAGAAAAGCCAAGCTTAAAGAAATAAGACCAAAACTCCAAGAGCCAATGGGTTAAGCAAGGGGTCAGGGGAGCAGCGTACGCGAAAGTCACGCACGCATGAGAGCTGCGTAGGTGAAAAGTCACGCACGCTGAGAGAGCAGCGTAGGTGAAAAGTCATGCACTCTACAGAGAGCAGCGTAGGTGAAAAGTCACGCACGCTACAGAGAGCAGCGTAGGTGAAAAGTCACGCACGCTGAGAGAGCAGCGTAGGTGAAAAGTCACGCACGCTACAGAGAGCAGCGTAGGTGAAAAGTCACGCACGCTACAGAGAGCAGCGTTGGTGAAAAGTCACGTACGCTACAGAGAGCAGCGTAGGTGAAAAGTCACGCATGCTACAGAGAGCAGCGTAGGTGAAAAGTCACGCACGCTGAGAGAGTAGCGTAGGTGAAAAGTCACGCACGTTGAGAGAGCAGCGTTCGTGAAAAGTCACGCACGCTGAAGGGACACGCTTCCAACAGGAAGCGTACCTAAGTCTGCGTACGCAGCGCTAAAGAGCACGCGTAGCTCAGGGTGTGTAAGCTAAACAGCTCTGCACACTGCTCACTGTCTTCTCCAAACAGCAAGAACACCATGGATGAACCCAAGGCTTCAAAGTATCATAACTTGGCCATCCGAACTCCAAATCCAGATTTTCAAAGTTCCAACTTGGGTAGAATTGAATGCTCTTCCACTTGGAAACACCAAAACCCATGAAAATCCAACTTAAAGAGATCAAACCATACAAAATCCGAAAATAGAAATAACTTAGATCTAGAGCAAAGGAGACTTCAAATCTCAAAACACCAAGTTCTAATGTTGATCACCATGTCCTAATCTAGCAAATGAACCAAGAAAATAGGGCTCTCATGAAGTGGCAAGGTGCACTTGCCTAGGGTTAGGAGAGTTGGGTACAGGAAGGAAGAAGAAGAAGAAAGAAATTAATGGTGGAAGTTATGAGGAGAGAGAGTGGTAGGTGGGGGTTATAAAGAGGGTGAGTTATAGTGGGTTGAGGGGTAGCATAGGTTAAGGTGATCCAACTCACATAAAACTGAACCAATCCAAATAAAACCGAGCCATGCCAAAACCCAAAATACGGGAAATACCGAAATCCCACAATTTGAGAAAAATAAAAAAATACATGCCAAAATCCAGATACGAGTATAAATACGAAATATGGGAAATACGGGAAATGAGGGTGACACCTAAGATCCCTGAATTCCTTTAGGGTTTTATCCTTGGTATTGTTAGAATTCTGCATTTGTTCCAATATTGTGGTATTTGTTGCATGGGCAGCATTGGCCTGCTGACTATTGGATTCCAATAGTTGCTGGAACAAACGGAATATATCAGCCATGGTTGGTTCGGTTGATGCTTGAGGTGGTGGATCGTTTGGTTAATCATGGTTGTCCATATCCTGAAATTAAAAGACACAATCCTTAGGGAATATTTGACTCACAATGTTTATTTATAACAAGGTGTACAGCAAACCATATATTTCATTATAATGAGAGTAATACAAAATATTGTTTCTACTCCCAACTTTACATTTGTCTACATTCTTCTCACCTAGCCTACTCATGTCACTCAACTTTCCCAAAATGTGACATAGTAATCTATTCTATCCCTACCTATCCCTACTCATATACATATCTGCTGATTTCTAAAATACCATACAGCAAACAAAAAAGAAGTACTCCTTCTTCACTATATATACATGGTTAGGTTTTTCTTATGATATAGCCTCGATGAGGATCCTTTCCTCAGTGAGGATGTCGACCTCTGGATGGAGTCTTTCAAAGTCGTCTAGTGTGCCCTCATAGCCATGTAGTCTGATGTAAATGTGGTTTGAATCTCGGACATACAAGCAGTAGGTTGTATTTTCAAAATATACTTCAGCTCCGTCCTCGATGTCCCTGATAATGGGACGCATGATTACATAAAACACTTGGTAGACATGAACGTCGTACCAATCGGGTGCGTTCCATATTATTCTTGCATAGCGTTGGTATAAGTACAGAGTGTAATCGCTCCCATCCCATTCCAAACTCGGCATAAACAGGTCCATACCTACATTCATAATATCCTCAAGTAAGAAGTACTTACAAGGAATACAAGAATATAGGAAAAGCATATTTTATTTATTGGTAGCACAATATGCTCCTACTACATACATTCATACATTACATCCCTACTACATACATTCATACTTTACTTACATATTGGGGATCTAATACTTATTTTACATCCTTTACATAACTAGGGTTCTAATACTTATTTACACTTCTATATTTACACATCCTCCACATCCTTGGGATCTAAATCCACATTCACCTTATGTTATAGATTTTTGCCTCTGGGTACGTCTGCTTCCATTCCTCCAGAGTACCGTTGCGATCGGTTTTTGGACCTTCAGAGGGTTCTGCCTTGATCAGGACATAGTAATGCACCGTATTATAATATACTTTTCTTTCATCCACTATATCTGTTACCACCGAATATTCCAGCTTGTAATGTACCCCATAGGCCTCTATCATCCCTTTTGGTGCCACTCGCCACATCTTCTTTACAAACGCATAATATTCGTCCAGGTTGTGGCTGTCATTACCTAGTCTTGCAAAAGGTGCGAATCGGGACATGATCTACACCAAGAATTCCTTGGGTCAGTATCCCTTTACTAAGATTAAAATAATTGGTTAGAAAAGAGGTAATCATCTACTAACTATTGACACTTCCTTCTCAGGGATTCCTAGGGTGTGATTTGGACTCGAGGTGCTCCTTATAATTCTAGAACCTACGTTCTATCCGAACCTATGTTCTATCCTAAATTTCCCATTCTTGCTGACCTGCATGGGCTACCACTTAAAAGACGTGTCACGTCCTGCTTCCCGGATGGAATGGTGACGTTATAAACACATCCCCAGGCTACGCGCCGAAATCGCGATTGTCGCCCCTAGTCATTAGCAAAATGGAAAATACAAGGAGTTTACATGGTATTAAATATAATGTAGCTATTATACAGGGAACTTTTCCAATAATGCTTTTACAAGTTTATTACAAAAGTAATTTACAAGATAACTACGATAGTGCTGGTCATAACTGTAGGTAATCCGGACAATTTACTCCTCGTTGTAGTACGGCGATACTTCGGCAGAGGCATCTTCTTCTTCTTCACCTAGTGAACAAATACTAGGTCGTTTAGAAAACGACAAGCAAGTCCTCGGCCAAGAACTGTGAAAGTTAAGCAAAATAATGAAATATGTAGTTTTTCTTTTGAGAAAAGACAAGGATATGCCAACTTGCACTACTATATATATATATATATATATATATATATATATATATATATATATATATATATATATATTGCTTTAGCAAAGAATGTAAACATCGTCCTACTCCATGAATAGCAAGATTTCCGAGCTTCCCTTGAGCTTTTAGTAGGATTTGCTTCCCTTGAGCAAACAGGAAAGCTGCCTACCTAAAATAGGCAGAGTTGTTTCTGGAGTAAAATGGAATTTAATGCAATACAGTTTTAAGAACAATACTCTGAATAATCATCTAAATATTTTTCGTAAACAATTCCGTTGACCTGGGATCAGGCTGTGAATTCCGAGCCTCCCTTGGGCTAAAACCATCTATTTGATGTTACTGTCAAAATAGATGCATTGATTTCCGAGATTTCCGAGCCTCCCTTGGGCTAGTACCCTCTATTTGAAAATAGATGTACTGATTTACGAGATTTCCGAAATACTGATCAGCTTTTGTTATTATTGTCACGACCCGCACCCACCGGGAGGGTACGAGTACGTAACAGCGCCCAGCCTATGCCGCAGTGTCGGCAGTAGAACGATGTTCTAGGTCATGAACTATAACTACATAACATGAATATACTCTCCAAAAGGAGGCCAACACAGAGGTACAACTCAATCACAATCTAAGGCAGAATGTAGCACGATGGAAATAGATAAGAAATCCTCAACTGAGGTACAGCAGAAATAAATAACAAGTCTCAACATCTATAAAATATATAACTCTGAAAATAAAGACAACAGTTAAACATAAAAAGAAAGGACAGTCTAAGCTATCTACACTATATAAGGTATCATCCTGAGCAGCTGCCTGAACCTCCCCAGGGGTCCAGGTCGCGAGTGTCAACTAGGCAAACTCCAAGTAAGGGTGCAGGGTTCCTCATCATCCTCTGTAAAATTTTCAACAGGTCCAGTCAGGACGGGAGCGAGCCCAAAACATCTCATACAGTTCATATCATGTTAGGAAATATAAAGCATGCAATAGAGTAAGGTACATGAAACGCTGAAAGAAGAATGTATATGAAAACAGCAGAGATTTGATAATGGAAAATATCTATATATGATAAGTACGAACTGTAAGCAACATGTGATTTAGAGCACAATATGGTTATGTAAACGGGTTAGGTTATACAATAAAATGGGACTCCTTTGTACATGGGTGTACAATGGATATATATAATTTCTTATACAATAGGATTGATCACATAACCATTTTTACTCTCCTTCCCCAATCAATACACAAGGATCCAATTCAGTTACGTTACCTTATACAATAGCTTGTACAATAGCTTGTACAATGGCTCAATGTGATAATGAGAGTACAATATGCACAATGAGTGTACAATGATAAGGATATTCAATAAATATAATATGTAAGTGAAACGCACATCACAATATGTATTTAGTGAATACAAGGAGATAACATCTCAGAAGAAGATCCGTATAGTACCAATCCGTGATAACAACGTGTCAGCATCAAGTACAGTAATCTAGAGCAAGAATATAAATCCAGACAAGTATAAAACGGTCAGAGAATGTACTCGCCTCGTATCTGAATGTCTGAAGTAAATGTACTGTCCGAGATGAGGTACCTGACTCCTAGTTAGAGCAACACAAGTCAAGATGTACACAGGGAATAATAAATATAATCTACAATACATCTGCATGCTGTCTAGGTCAAACTAGACTAAAGTCAACACTTGGTCAACTCCAGTCAACTAGACTAGTCAAACTAGGTCAACTAGGTCAAATCCTAGCCCAACAAGTCTAATAAGTCTCACTTGGCCTAACCAAGCCTAGTCTAGCAATCACACACCAATCACAAGGCTATACAAGCCAAACACAAGCCATCACATTCAATATTATACATAAGAGAAAGGAAGCTAACATGTAAAGCTATGTGTGTGTGTGAACATGGAGGTGTACATGAAAAGAGAATTCAACACTAGGCCCTATATCACATATATGTATATATAACTATAGGAAAACTCTATTTACCACATTAACACATTTAGCCATGTATAGTACATATATATATATATATAGAGAGAGAGAGAGAGAGAGAAGAGCATGTGTTTGTGTTCATGGGTGTGTGTGTGTGTCATGAAAGTACACAAGAACATGTGTGTGTTATCATGGAATGAGTGTTAGGCAATGCGTGAATGAGAGTGTCAATGAGTGAGGGTGTGAGGGTTATATAGTGTAGTATGCATTGTGTGTGGAGTGATAGTGAGGCATGACAGTTGTGTAGCAAAGTGTCAATAGGAAGTTAACATTCACATATATGAGTTCTCATGTATCTCTTATTTAGTGAAACAAAACTAAATTCCAGTTTTATTCCTAACAAGGCTACATATATTACATCTATTATTACATTACATTCATGCTTGCATTCATTCATCATTCATTTATTCTCTTGCACCACTATATGCACCATACATTACATACTATGGAACCTACATATTCATTACAAGCCATACTTATACATGCTTACATTAGATAGGATACTTACACCTCATACATCAATTATTTAAACATTTACACATGCTTGCATTCTCTATTTAATTACATAATGTATATACATTAACATGGGTTAAAATCAAATTGAACATTATATTACACACAAGGGTGCACAGAATACATATGCCGAATAGTAACTCCTACTAATAATCAATACTGTACCATCTCAGCATGAATTAAAATCTAGGATTAAAGTATGTTATATATCTATGTGTTAGCTTTCCGAAACTTCAAACGGGTCGCGTTTTCGTTTCCGAAAACTCCCGGAATCGCAAAAATACCGAGAACGCGTTTGTCTTTCGTACAGCTGACACTCAAATAATTCTCCAGAAAGTTTCAGAAAGAATTAGGCCTATTAATATATGTTTTTGGAAAGCTAACTTCAATACGCTTCTTTTAAAAAAAATAGGAGATTAAACCGAGCTTTGAGCTAGAAATTATGACATTTCTAAGTTAGGGCTAAAATTAAAAACGTGGATAAAAATTATGACGAATTTGGGTAGTTTGAGACAAAAGAACACAAGTATATAACATAATATATCAAGAACTCACTCTCTACACTAATATATATATATGAGACACTATAGAACACATCTCCAATACAAAAATATGAGATTAAACATGTAATAATTCATTCATACATAACAACAACACATAGTGTGTCCAAATTTGGGATTTTCCCACATGGACACAACCACAACATAAAGGACACTCCTATGACCTCCAAATAGACACAAAATGGACACAAATGGAGATACAACCATGGGAGTCATTCCTATGGGTTCAAAATAGACCTATATGCATGAGGAAATGAAAAGAAGAAGGGATTTATATCTCCCGGTAGATCGAATCGAAGAAAAGTCTTCCCGGAGCGACACCGACACGTAGAGATTCCAAAAGGACACGAACGAGCTCGAATCCTCCCAAACTTGGGTAGCTTCCTCCTTGGCTAGAATGGAGAAGGAAAGAAGAAGATTTGGTGGCAAAATGGAAGGATTTGGTGGAGAAATTGCTAAGAATTGCTCTCTAGAAATTTGGGGAAGAACAAGAGAGAGAGAGTGTGGATGAGAATAATAAAATGAACTTGAGCCTATCCTCTCCCAAAGTGGCTGGCCATATGGGGCTATTTGTCCTATTATGGTAAGGTCCAAAATGCCCCCACTAACCTATTCTATGAGTATTAGGAAAGGGCTAATTGGTTGGGGATAAATTAGTCATTCTAAAGTCTCTAATCACACTAACCTTATCCATAATAATTAATCTAACCTCTAACTAAAATATTTCTATCATGTGGACTAAATTTAATATCATGTGGGCCATGCCTAACTAGTGTGTGGGTCCCACTAGAGTCAAACTACCCCCGGGTCCCCGTTTCAAGTCGGATTGAGTTGAAATTCGAACCCGACTCAAATAACCCCAAAACAATATCATAAATAATAAAATGATATCAAAATAATTCGAAGAGGTCAAATGTAAAAATATTCTTAGGCCAAAAATGATATTAAAATATTATAATCACATGGTTAGGCTCTAGGTCAAACAGTCTCTAGGGTTTCACTAGCAAAACGTCAAAACCACAAGTCATGAATTTAAATAGTTTAAAATAATTTAAAAATCACTAAAAATCATAATATGAAATAATTATCAATAAATAATAATTATAATTACAAAATTTCAAAATTACCCTCATCTGGAAAATTGGGTGTTACAATTATGTTACGGGATATCTAGGGATATTCAGTTGTTCTCCCCGCCCAATGTTTCCTAGATAAGAAACTTTCTAAAATTTCTGAAAGTCAGAAATTTGTCTATCTTCTAAATTTTCCAAAAAATTTGGCAGAGTCTCCTTTGTATTTAGGAACCCCAAAAATTAACAAAGATATATATATATATATATATATATATATATATATATATATATATATATATATATATGAAAAAAATTGGGTTTGTCGACCCCTTCGGTGGAGCAAACCTCAACACCGGACCACGCAGTTATGAACAAAAGAAAACTTGAGACTCTTACCTGAGCAAGTAATTTTTACCTTTCCTTTAGCAATTTAATCGGGTTGCGGCTTGCGAATTGTTTTCCAGTTATCAGAATAGAGCAATACTTAATGTTTATCCAAATTACACTAGTTAATATGCAAAGGCTTAAAATGACAATGTATATATATATATATATATATATATATATATATATATATATATATATATATATATATATATATATCTCATGTAGATAGTATGCAAAACCAAATCAAAACAAAATCCTTCCATATCCATATATCAATCCTTGAAGGTGCACGAAGCAGGAAAATGTAGAAACGAAATTTATTTCTAATTATGCACACACAAAATTGAGCACTTATTTGTAAGTAGGGAAATACAAGGTCCTTGTACTTTTTACCTTTCCGGTGTGCGGTCCAGTTGTTCAGTTCCTATGTGTATGTCAGACTTACCTTTGGAGAGTCCCATATGTCCACATGTGTTCAATTTGTTCATAGAAAATTCAAGTCCAGATAATTTATGTCCACAATCGGTTCCTTCCTTCAAGTATTATTTGTGTCCAAATGCATATAAACTTATCCGTGTTACGTCACATATAATTATTCCAGTGTCTAGGTATACAATTTTAATTCCTTTATCTATGTTTATCAAAATTGAAATTTTTACTAGAAAACAAAATTTTCAAAAGTTTTAGAGGTCTCAAATTAGTTAAACAATATCAAAATTTCAGAATTTGAAGCTAAACAACAAGTAGAGGAATTATCTTAACTTATAATCCATATTATGTTCTTATGAATAAAGAATTTGACCTCTAATTTGTAATTTCAGATTTATAAATAAACCTATACATGTTCAAAATTAATCTAAAGAATCAAAATGGAGTATTCCTAAAGAAAGAGGAAGAGGGAAAGAGGACTTGCCTTGGGTTTGAGATGACCTAGACTTTCTTTCACAATTCCTAAATTGAACCCAACCATGGTTCAGAATTGGATGTTATTAGTAAAAACCTAACCTAGAATTTGGAAATTTGAAGGAATTGAGAGAAGGGAATGGAAAATTTTTACCTTGGGTTTGGAAGTAGAATGGAAGGAGGAAGAAGAGGAAGGAAATGAAGAAGATGGAGTGGTGGAGGTGGCCGGGGAGGGGCGGCCGGCGGCTGCTGGCGGCGGCGGGCGGCGAGCGGACGGCTAACAGCAGCAGCAATAGTAGTAGGGAGTGGGGTGGTGGTGAGTGTTTGTGTGTGTGGGGGGGGAGAATTTATTAATGGGGGAAGAATAGATGAGGTGTCCCCCCCTCCATTAAATACAAGGGACACCTACCCCCCTTCTCCACTCTTCCAAAGGACACATGGCATGACATGTGTCATGCCATGGAAAATTCTCTTTTCTTTTTTTTTCTTTTTTTTTGAAAATAATTAATAATAATAATAATAATAATAAATAATAAGAGTATGACAAGTCTACTCCCCTTAGAAAAATTCCGTCCTCGGAATTTGAAATAACTAGTACAATAATTGATTGCCAACCTGGCTTAGGAAATAGATACGGATATTGCCTTCGCATATCTTCTTCTTTCTCCCAAGTTGAATCTCCAGGAGAATCCTTCCTCCAAGCGACTCGTACTAATGGGATGATCCGATTGCGGAGTACCTTCTCCCTTCGATCCAAGATCCCAACGGGTTTCTGTTCTATCCGTAGTGTAGGTCCAACGGTGATTTCTGAATGGTCGAGTATATGGCTCGGATCCGACACATATCTTCGTAACTGGGAAACATGGAATACATTGTGGACTCCCTCTAACGTTGGTGGTAAGGCAAGCCGATATGATATATTTCCTACTTTCTCCAATATGTCGAAGGGTCCAATGTATCTCGGACTCAGTTTTTCTCTGGTCCCGAATCTGATGGTCCCCTTAGTTGGTGAAATCTTCAGAAACACATGCTCTCTAGGTTGAAACTCCAGTATTCTTCGATGCTTATCAGCCCACATCTTCTGTCTATCCTGGGCTGCTTGCAGGTGACTTCTTATTGCTTTGACTATATCCACAGTTTGTGTTACTAGTTCTGGTCCCAGTAATTGTCTCTCTCCTACGTCGGTCCAACATACCGACGATCTGCACTTTCTACCATATAGTGCTTCAAAAGGAGCCATTTTGATGCTATCATGGTAACTGTTGTTATATGAAAATTCTACCAAATGTAGATGATCATCCCATGCTCCTCCAAAATCTAAAATACAAGCTCTCAGCATGTCTTCTAGGGTCTGAATGGTTCTTTCAGACTGGCCGTCTGTTTGGGGATGGTAGGCGGAGCTAAATTTTAGTTGAGTGCCAAGATTTTCTTGCAAGCTTTTCCAGAAGTACGAAGTGAATCGGGTATCTCTATCCGATACTATACTCACTGGCACTCCATGCTGACTGACAATCTGTTTCATGTATATTTCTGCCAGTACCTCTGTTGATTGTCCAACTCGAAAGGACAGAAAACGAGCGAACTTGGTAAGTCTATCTACAATGACCCAAATAGCATTATTACCCCTTTGGGTCCTAGGCAATCCTGTCACAAAATCCATTGTGAGATGCTCCCACTTCCATTCGGGTATGGGCAACGGCTGAAGAAGTCCTGCTGTCCTTTGATGCTCTGCTTTCACTTGTTGACATACGAGACATTTGGATACAAATCTGGCGACTTCTCTCTTTATTCTGTGCCACCAAAACATTTGTTTCAAATCTTTATACATTTTAGTGCTGCCCGGATGAATAGAATATTGTGAGTTGTGGGCTTCTGACGTAACCTCTGTTCTTAAATCTCCACTGGGCACACATAGTCGATTTTCGAATCTTAGCGATCCGTCCGGATGCTTCCTTATCCCGGTCTGGAGCCCTGCTTCTGTTTGCTTCCAAATTTTCTGAAGTTTTGAATCACTTTGTTGGACTTCCTTAATTCTATCTATTAAGGAGGATTGCACTTGTAAGTTTTGCCATATCCCTTCGGTTATCGGGCATATTACTTCAATTCCCATTTTCCTCAAATCCTCAAGGATTTCCTTGGGTGTATTCATAAAGAAAGCTTCGGGCCTTCTACTTAAGGCATCAGCCACCTTATTAGCCTTGCCTGGGTGATATGTTAGCTCCATATCAAAGTCTTTCAGTAACTCCAACCATCTTATTTGTCTCATATTGATCTCCTTTTGTGTGAAGACATACTTTAAGCTCTTGTGGTCGTGTATATTTTGATTCTTTCTCCGTATAAATAGTGTCTCCATAACTTGAGTGCGAATACCACCGCTGCAAGTTCGAGATCATGAGTTGGATAATTCCTTTCATGTGTCTTTAATTGTCGGGATGCATATGCTATGACTCTTCCGTGCTGCATCAGTACACATCCTAGACCCTTTTCTGATGCATCACTATATATCTCATATCCACCCGAACCAGATGGTAATGCCAGTATTGGGGCTGAAATTAATCTTTCCTTTAATTCGTCAAATGTTGCTTGACATTTCTCCGTCCAGTTAAACTTTTCTTCCTTTCTGGTAAGACGGGTTAAAGGTTCTGCAATTCTTGAAAAGTTCTCTACGAATCTTCGATAATAACCAGCCAGTACTAAGAAACGCTGATTTCTGCTACGGACTTAGGTGTCGGCCAAGACTTAACTGCTTCCACTTTCTTTGGATCTACCGAGATACCTTCTCCGCTGACAATATGCCCTAGAAATGGTATTTGGTCCAGCCAAAATTCATATTTACTAAGCTTGGCATATAATTGTTCCTCCCGTAGAGTTTGCAGCACTATCCTTAAGTGTTTTTCATGCTCCTCTTCACTTTTGGAGTATATAAGAATGTCATCAATGAATACAATCACAAATTTATCCAGATATTGATAAAATACTCGGTTCATCAGGTCCATAAATATAGCTGGTGCATTTGTCAACCCGAATGGCATAACTAAGAATTCGTAATGCCCATACCGAGTTCTAAATGCAGTCTTTGGAATATCTTCCTTCTTTACCTTCACTTGATGATATCCGGATCTCAAATCAATTTTTGAAAATACCCTTGCCTCTCCTAACTGATCAAACAGTTGATCGATCCTAGGTAAGGGATATTTATTCTTGATGGTAACCTCATTCAAGGCCCTATAATCAATCACTAGGCGTAGGGTATCATCCTTCTTTTTCACAAATAACACTGGTGCACCCTATGGCGAAGCGCTAGGCTGAATAAATCCCTTGGATAATAATTTCTTTATCTGTTTATTTAGCTCAGCTAGCTCCTCCTTGTTCATTGGGTATATCTTTTTGGCTATGGGTGCAGCTCCAGGTATTAAATCTATAGAGAATTCTATAGCTCTATCTGGGGGTAGCCCTGGCAATTCTTCTGGGAATACGTCCTTAAATTCTTCCACTACCCTTGGAAATGATTGCTCTGCTACTCCTTGCAGCAGTACTGGTAATTCAAATTTCTCTAGTTCTTCTGCATTAAATTTATTCTGGTCTCTTACAAATTCATAAAATCCTCCGTCAGGAAGTTGAAAGGAAACTTTCCCCTGACCGCAATCTATATTGGCTAATGTTGCAGTTAGCCAATCTATACCCAATATTATATCATAGCTGCTTGTTGGGAAAACGAGCAACCGGGTACGAAAAGCTCCTCCATCCAATTTTATGGGACATCTACTACATACCCGACTGACTTCTACTACTCCATTACCGGTGAGAACTTTCAGTGATTTAGGCAGAGGTTGTGATTCTATTTCACGTTGTGATATAAAAGAAGATGCTATAAATGAATGGGTAGCCCCGGAATCAAATAATACTGATGCTGGATACGCAAAAATTAAAATAGTACCTGAAATTACTTCTCCAGAGATATTTGCATCTTCAGTTCCCATTATAAACGCTTCTCCTTACATATTCCTCTTCTTGTTATTATTTTGGGCTTGAGCCGCCCGTTGTGCTTGTTGAAACTGATATGCCTGAGGTGCATAGGGCGGCTTGTGCTGATTTCCATAAGCCATACCTGCTTGTGATGTTGGTGCCTGCACCATAGGTCGAGGTTGGTTTCCTTGAACTGGAGGTCGGTATCCTTGATTGAAGCTTTGTGTGGTTGCTCCAGTTGCAGGCAACTGGGGGCATTGATTGGTTGGATGATTTCCTGCTCCACATTTCAAACAAAGCCCCAATCTTTTTCTACATACATTTATTTTGTGTCCTGGTTTGTGGCAATAATTGCAAATAATGAACCTATCCGGGTTACCATTCTGAGGACGCTTAGGCGGTTCCTGCCAATGATTCTTGTTGGAGGATGCCCCTTCCTCGAAGGTTCTCTTAGGTTGCGATGACCGGAAAGGTTGCTCTTCCTTTAGTATTCTCTCTTGGTCTCGAGCAGCTTCTGTTGCCTTAGAAAAGGTTTGGCACCGATAAGATGCGACCCTACTTTTCAGTTGGGTCCCAAGTCCTTCTACGAACCTGGATATTTTCGTTTCTTCATCTGCTATCATGTTAGGGGCAAATCGACCAAGCCTGGAAAATTTCGCAGTGTACTCATCAACTGTGCGTCTCCCTTGTTTTATATAGTTGAATTGTCGTTCTAATTCTATCCGTGCTGACTTAGGATAGAATCTTTCTTCAAATTTCTTCTTAAATTCAGCCCATGATATGTCCTTGTCAGAATCTTCTGGATACTCGGCACTCCACCAGTATCCAGCAATGTCTTCCAGCTGGATGCGGATTGCTGGTACCATATCCTCGGGTTTAACTTTTGCAGCCTTCATTAAACCTTCAATGGTTCTTAGCCATTGATCCGCTTCCATTGTATTTTCAGTTCTCTTAAACTTGGGTGGCCTAAGATCCCTGAATTCCTTTAGGGTTTTATCCTTGGTATTGTTAGAATTCTGCATTTGTTCCAATATTGTGGTATTTGTTGCATGGGCAGCATTGGCCTGCTGACTATTGGATTCTAATAGTTGCTGGAACAAACGGAACATATCAGCCACGGTTGGTTCGGTTGATGCTTGAGGTGGTGGATCGTTTGGTTGATCATGGTTGTCCATATCCTGAAATTAAAAGACACAATCCTTAGGGAATATTTGACTCACAATGTTTATTTATAACAAGGTGTACAGCAAACCATATATTTTATTATAATGAGAGTAATAATAAATGTTTTTTCTACTCCCAACTTTATATTTGTCTACATTCTTCTCACCTAGCCTACTCATGTCACTCAACTTTCCCAAAATGTGACATAGTAATCTATTCTATCCCTACCTATCCCTACTCATATACATATCTGCTGATTTCCAAAATACCATACAGCAGACAAAAGAGAAGGACTCCTTCTTCACTATATATACATGGTTAGGTTTTTCTTATGCTATAGCCTCGATGAGAATCCTTTCCTCAGTGAGGATGTCGACCTCTGGATGGAGTCTTTCAAAGTCGTCTAGTGTGCCCTCATAGCCATGTAGTCCGATGTAAATACGGTTTGGATCTCGGACATACAAGCAGTAGGTTGTATTTTTAAAATATACTTCAGCTCCGTCCTCGATGTCCCTGATAATGGGACGCATGATTACATAAAACACTTGGTAGACATGAACGTCGTACCAATCGGGTGCGTTCCACATTATTCTTACATAGCGTTGGTATAAGTACAGAGTATAATCGCTCCCATCCCATTCCAAACTCGGCATAAACAGGTCCATACCTACATTCATAATATCCTCAAGTAAGAAGTACTTACAAGGAATACAAGAATATAGGAAAAGCATATTTTATTTATTGGTAGCACAATATGCTCCTACTACATACATTCATACATTACATCCCTACTACATACATTCATACTTTACTTACATATTGGGGATCTAATACTTATTTTACATCCTTTACATAACTAGGGTTCTAATACTTATTTATACTTCTATATTTACACATCCTCCACATCCTGGGGATCTAAATCCATATTCGCCTTATGTTATGGAATTTTGCCTCTGGGTACGTCTGCTTCCATTCCTCCAGAGTACCGTTGCGATCGGTTTCTGGACCTTCAGAGGGTTCTGCCTTGATCAGGACATAGTAATGCACCGTATTATAATATACTTTTCTTTCATCCACTATATCCGTTACCACCGGATATTCCAGCTCGTAATGTACCCCATAGGCCTCTATCATCCCTTTCGGTGCCACTCGCCATATCTTCTTTACAAACGCATAATATTCGTCCAGGCTGTGGCTGTCATTACCTAGTCTTGCAAAAGGTGCGAATCGGGACATGATCTACACCAAGAATTCCTTGGGTCAGTATCCCTTTACTAAGATTAAAATAATTGGTTAGAAAAGAGGTAATCATCTACTAACTATTGACACTTCCTTCTCAGGGATTCCTAGGGTGTGATTTGGACTCGAGGTGCTCCTTATAATTCTAGAACCTACGTTCTATCCGAACCTATGTTCTATCCTAAATTTCCCATTCTTGCTGACCTGCATGGGCCACCACTTAAAAGACGTGTCACGTCCCGCTTCCCGGATGGAATGGTGACGTCATAAACACATCCCCAGGCTACGCGTCGAAATCGTGATTGTCGTCCGTAGTCATCAGCAAAATAGAAAATACAAGGAGTTTACATGGTATTAAATATAGTGTAGCTATTATACAGGGAAGTTTTCCAACAATGCTTTTACAAGTTTATTACAAAAGTAATTTACAAGATAACTACGATAGTGCTGGTCATAACTGTAGGTAATCCGGACGGACAATTTACTCCTCGTTGTAGTACGGCGATACTTCGGCGGAGGCGTCTTCTTCTTCTTCACCTATTGAACAAATACTAGGTCGTTTAGAAAACAACAAGCAAGTCCTCGGCCAAGAACGGTGAAAGTTAAGCAAAATAATGAAATATGTAGTTTTTCTTTTGAGAAAAGACAAGGATATGCCAACTTGCACTACTATATATATATATATATATATATATATATATATATATATATATATATATATCTTTGCTTTAGTAAATCAAAGAATGTAAACATCGTCCTACTCCATGAATAGTAAGATTTCCAAGCTTCCCTTGAGCTTTTAGTAGGATTTGCTTCCCTTGAGCAAACAGAAAAGCTGCCTACCTAAAATAGGCAGAGTTGTTTCTGGAGTAAAATGGAATTTAATGCAATGCAGTTTTAAGAACAATACTCTGAATAATCCTCTAAATATTTCCCGTAAACAATCCCGTTGACCTGGGATCAGGCTGTGAATTCCGAGCCTCCCTTGGGCTAAAACCATCTATTTGATGTTACTGTCAAAATAGATGCATTGATTTCCGAGATTTCCGAGCCTCCCTTGGGCTAGTACCCTCTATTTGAAAATAGATGTACTGATTTACGAGATTTCTGAAATACTGATCAGCTTTTGTTATTATGTTACGGGATATCTAGGGATATTCAGTTGTTCTCCCCGTCCAATGCTTCCTAGATAAGAAACTTTCTAAAATTTCCGAAAGTCAGAAATTTGTCTATCTTCTAAATTTTCCAAAAATTTTGGCAGAGTCTCCTTTGTATTTAGGAACCCCGAAAATTAACAAAGATATATATATATGAAAAAAAACCGGGTTCGCCCACCCCTTCGGTGGAGCAAACCTCAACACCGGACCACGCAGTTATGAACAAAAGAAAACTTGAGAATCTTACCTGAGCAAGCAATTTTTACCTTTCCTTTAGCAATTTAATCGGGTTGCGGCTTGCGAATTATTTTCCAGTTATCAGAATAGAGCAATACTTAATGTTTATCCAAATTATACTAGTTAATATGCAAAGGCTTAAAATGACAATGTTTATATATATATATATATATATATATATATATATATATATATATATATATATATATATATATATATATATATATATATATATATATATATATATCATGTAGATAGTATGCAAAACCAAATCAAAACAAAATTCTTCCATATCCATATATCAATCCTTGAAGGTGCACGAAGCAGAAAAATGTAGAAACGAAATTTATTTCTAATTATGCACACACAAAATTGAGCACTTATTTGTAAGTAGGGAAATACAAGGTCCTTGTACTTTTTATCTTCCCGGTGTGCGGTCCAGTTGTTCAGTTCCTATGTGTATGTCAGACTTACCTTTGGAGAGTCCCATATGTCCACATGTGTTCAATTTGTTCATAAAAATTCAAGTCCAGATAATTCATGTCCACAATCGGTTCCTTCCTTCAAGTATTATTTGTGTCCAAATACATATAAACTTATCCGTGTTACGTCACATATAATTATTCCAGTGTCTAGGTATAACAATTTTAATTCATTTATCTATGTTTATCAAAGTTGAAATTTTTACTAGAAAACAGAAATTTCAGAAGTTTTAGAGGTCTCAAATTAGTTAAACAATATCAAAATTTCAGAATTTGAAGCTAAACAACAAGTAGAGGAATTATCTTAACTTATAATCCATATTATGTTCTTATGAATAAAGAATTTGACCTCTAATTTGTAATTTCAAATTTATAAATAAACCTATACATGTTCAAAATTAATCTAAAGAATCAAAATGGAGTATTCCTAAAGAAAGAGGAAGAGGGAAAGAGGACTTGCCTTGGGTTTGAGATGACCTAGACTTTCCTTCACAATTCCTAAATTGAACCCAACCATAGTTCACAATTGGATGTTATTAGTAAAAACCTAACCTAGAATTTGGAAATTTGAAGGAATTGAGAGAAGGGAATGAAAAAATTTTACCTTGGGTTTGGAAGTAGAATGGAAGGAGGAGGAAGAGGAAGGAAATGAAGAAGATGGAGTGGTGGAGGTGGCCGGGGAGGGGCGGCCGACGGCTGCTGGCGGCGGCGGGCGGCGAGCGGACGGCTAGCAGCAGCAGTAGTAGTAGTAGTAGTAGGGAGTGGGGTGGTGGTGAGTGTTTGTGTGTGTGTGTGTGGGGGGGGGGGGGGGGGGGGGAGAATTTATTAATGGGGGAAGAATAGATGAGGTTACATGGCATGACATGTGTCATGCCATGGAAAATTCTCTTTTCTTTTCTTTTTCTTTTTTTTTTTTGAAAACAATTAATAATAATAATAATAATAATAAATAATAAGAGTATGACAGTTAGAATCAAATTTTAATGTGTAGTTTAATGATCTGATTTACTTTTATTAATCTAATAGTTGAACTAGTGTGCTAATGCTGCCATGTAATGTTTGTTTAAAGTACTTTGGCCTTGGGGCTCGGGTGGACCCATAGTCTAAGTTTGTATCGGACCGGACGGACCTCGGGTCGGACTCGGACAGACGGATGCATAGTCCAAGTCCGACCCTATACTAATATGGACCTGGTCGAACTACCCTAATGACCGGGCTCTATCGAACTTTGGTCCATCGGACCGGACGGACTCTTCGGACGTCCATGGACTTTTCGGACGTACATGGACTTCGGGCCAAATGATGATTCCTAGAGTGGAGATGCTCTTAGCCCATACATAAGTGGATGTTTTTGAAGCGAAGGGTTGGCCTAGTACTTGCTTCCTCGATGCAACCATATCTGCGGATACATCCCTCTCGTCAATTTCATCGGCGCCATCAATAACAAAGCCACACAATCTCAAAAAACTCGGAATAACCCATCCACTCTCTCTGTATAAACTCCCACAAGAAACGAAGAGGAGAGAGAGAGAGAGAGAATGGGGAACGCCTCGTCGATGCTGACTCAATACGACATCGAAGAAGTCCAGGAGCACTGCCACTACCTCTGTAAGCAAGAACCCAGGAAGCCACGACACGGACACGGATACGGACACGGGCACGGAAGGTGTTTCCTAGCCTCTGACGCAGTTGTGTTTGTCTTTAGTTTCCCAGCAGGAGATCGTATCGCTGTACAAGAGGTTCTGCCAGCTCGACCGGAGCGCGAAGGGGTTCATCTCCGCCGACGAGTTCCTCTCCATTCCCGAGTTCTCCCTCAACCCTCTATCGCAGGTTATTGCTGCAGATTTGTGTTTGGGGATGATTTATATATATATATATATATATATATATATATATATATATATATATTTTTTTTTTTTTTTTTTGATTTTTGGTTCTGAAAAATGTAATCTTTTCTGTTTTTTGGGGGGGTTCTTGCAGAGGCTGCTGAAGATGGTGGATGGATTGAACTTTAAGGATTTTGTTGCTTTTCTATCCGCGTTCAGTCCGAAAGCCACATTGGAGAAGAAGATCGAATGTAAGAGCTCCTTGGTTGATAAATATTGAATTGCTTGGTGTATTATTGGTTGGTCTCGTGATGGTTTGACATTGGTGCACGAAGACGAATATGATAAGGCACAACATGTACACGGCGACGTGGATACGGTGGGGTCCCCTAGTGTACTTCTTTTGGAGCGCTCGTGTCGTGTTTGATATGTGTCTGACACGAGATAGACAAGAAACTGCCCCGACTTTTGTGGTGACTGTGCTTCTTAGTTTTTGGCCTGTTGGTCCATGGCACTCATGGAAGTAAAAAATGTGACAAAACTAGGTATGACTTAATGTGTGGGTCCCATTTTAAGTTTTGTAGGTTCTTGTATGTAGTTCCTAAAGGCAAATGTTAAGGGCACTACAATAATTACTACAAAAATTAGGAGTGCCAAAATTTTCACAGTCCTAAAATAGTGTAAGGACCGCAAAAAAATGGCAGTCGGATATGTACATGACTGCTAAAAATGTGTTGCCCCTAAAATTCTTGTAGTGCGCTTAACATTTGCCTTCCTAAAGCTAAAGCTATGTTGTTTGGTGATGTGGATGAACAAAATATAAAGCAAAAATATGACACTATAATTTTTTTTATCATTACCCCAAGAGAACTTGATTAATTTTGGTCCAAGTTCCCTTGGGTTCTATTGCAATTCCCGACCCTAAACAGCCCCTAAATAGGGGGGAGTTTTTTATCATCAACAAAATGCAGACCCGAATAGTTTACAGTATCGGCAAATACCGATCCGATATGGCCAATACCGATACGATTTGGCATGTCCCAAACCGATACCGACTGATACCTGATACTGATCGATACCGACATTTGGGGGTCTCTTTTCCGGTCAATTTGGCAAGAAAATTTGAACGAAAAAGACAAATAAACAAGGGGTTAAAAGCATAATAAGGTTGTAAAAGCATATAAAAGAAGAAAAATTATCTATTTATTGTAAACCAATCGGTAAAGGTGACTACCATTTCATTTAATTTCAAAACTACTAATAAATAACACTAGAAATACTTAAAATTATGCCTAAATGTATAAAATATTTTTTTTAAATGTTAATATTTTATTAATAATTATTTGTTTTTCGATATCAAAAAATTCGATACTTCGATCCGAAACCGCCGATACTACCGATATCGTCGATATCGATACTCATAGGAATGGTCTGATACCGATACCGATTCCGATACCGATACTGCAAACCTTGCGGCAAATACAATATAACTACTTAAAAAGAGAAAATAAGTAAATAAAATAAGCAACAAAATTAGGGGACAATACAAAATCTTACAAAACAGAAGTGAGAAGTGGGGATTGGCTGTCGTTGAGATGCAAGTTGCCTGCAGCTAGATACACTGTCGTTGGCGATACGAGTCCTGGACCTTCATCTTCATCTTGAGCTTACTATTGTTTCCGATGTGGAACCTACTTGTGGATCCATAATGTTGGTTGAAGTTCTCTATTAGATGACAAGTAGACTCAAGGATGATCCTGCTCTCTGGCCAATGTGTGGTTCAGTCCTTTGTCAATCAAACAGCTAAGGATCCTAGTCGAGCACCCTGCCGATTTGAGACTTTGTTTTTGTGTACGGACACCATACCCTGTTGGAAACTTCAATGTGGAAGAACCTAGTTGTGGAGAGGAATAGTAGTCGAGGAAAGAGGAGTAAAAAGCTTTTCTTGCATAGTGGAAGTGTTCAGGAATTATTCTATGTTGTTGTGGTATACTCTAAATTCCTTTTCGACTAAACTTACAAGATGGCCCATTAGAAGCCGTGGCCACAACAAGTTAGCGACAAGGATTTTGAATAGCAAAATGGAGGGGTATCCTGGTAAATCTAGGATTGCCTCTCAGGGAAGACAATTTACTCAAAAATGTATGAAACCAGATGATTGAGAAGACTCGAAAATGACTAGAAAGATGGGAAGGACAAGTTATTGTCGTTAGGAATAAGATTTATGCTCCTCAACTAAGTAGAATCAACCATTCCTTTATTTGCCATGTTGCTGTAGTAAGGTGAGGAGATGGTTTCTATATTATGGAAGGGAACCCGGGACCAACACAAAAGTTACTGCTAGTCAAATGGGGACCAATGCAAAAGTTACTGCTAGTCAAATGGGAAATAATTTATAAATAAAAGAGAACGGAGATATGGGAATGGCAGGCTTAAACTATGATTAAGGCTTTCCTTACCGGATGGTGGTGGAAATTTCCCAAAAGTTCTCTACCTTAACTAGGACTCTAAAATGAAATACCAAGATAAGTGAGGAGTCTGGCGGCACAACCTCAACTTACAATACATGTTCCCACGAAGGGAACCCAAAAATGTCAAAGCATATTCTACGCTAGTGCTCGGATACGATAGGCAATGACTATAACATCAGTTTTTGGAATAATCTAGTGTGTTGTTCAGGTACCTACTCCTGGTTCTCTACAAGGATGGAATAAGTCAGATTCGGTCAACCTTTAGTGGAGAGGAGGGGCTTGAGACCGCTATTTTGGCTCTTCCTCAACCTTCAATTTCGAGCTCGTAAAGAACAACTTGTCAACTTCTTCCAATAATAGAATTATTATTGATTACCAAGGGATGACTGCAAATGGAGATGGAAAGGACATGCTTCCTTGTTAAAATTCATTCAAATTTCTCAATAATGGGGTCATAATCTGCTATTCAGTGGAGTGGTCTCGAGGATTAAAATATTCGCAAAGTTGGATCATTTATTGTCTCATTTGCAATAAAGAAATCATTACATGGGATAATCTCCTAAAGCGTCATTGCACAGGACGTGATAAATGTCCATTATGTCAAGAACATAATGAGAGTTAACCAAGCTGTTAGAAGATCAAACCCATATGACACTTCTTTACCCATAAATGTGGATACGAGAATGCCCCAGAATGTACAAGTTAATTTGGAAAGATTGGAGACTTAAAAGAGTTCAGGCTCGTGTTAGAGGGGAATGTGATCTAATTCGTGCATCCATCTTGTAGCATGCTTGAGAACATGCACGTAACTTTAACAATAAGAACAACAATTTTTTCATAAGTACTCCTCAAATGCAACATGGCATTTATGCTAATGTCATAGTTTGCATAAGTGTGGCGGGACGAGAGAAGGAACGTACGATGGACAGTGACGCAAGGACGAGACCCAAAGGAAATAGGATTACCTAAGTCACTGGATAAAATTTAGGGCAAATTGGACATTGAAGCTATAATAAATTTGTTAACAATAAACTATTATTTATTGATCATAAATAATTTTAACAAAAATGCAAGAAGACTGACATAGCACCATACAAACTTAAACTTGAAAGTAGATTTCTCATCAGTTCATTCATCAGCCTAACTCTTCATCTTTTGTAGAGCTGTTTTCATGCCTATATATAGGTGCGACAAAGCTAACTACATGATAAAGCCAAATAAAAAAAGTTCATCCATAACCATATTTTGGGATAAGCCCAAAATAGAAATCAGATAACTACCAGTTAAATGTTTTATCTAAAAGATTCCTAAAGTAACTATATAAAAAAAATTCTAACAAATCGAATTTTATGTAACCCATGGTTGATCCCACATCATATGGACTTCTACAAGAGGAGGGGACACTAAAACTCGGACCAGCATACGGTTGACAGACATTTACAAGAGGAGGGGGACACTAAGACTTGGACCAACATAGGGTAGTGTTGCATGAGTCACTTGGAGAGTTGCTTTTGCCTATGGAGGATTTTGAGATCGTGACTTGATTAAATCATGTGGTGTTTTTCTTGTGTCTTGGGGACCTCATTTATTTCTTTTTGTTTCCTCTTGGAGGATGTTTCCTTAATTTCTCTTTAATGTACACGGGGGGGCTCTCCCACAGTTTCCTTAAAAAACTTATCCACTGGCCGAATCAATACCCTTGTCCCTCTTGTTAGGTACATATTGATCTTCCAAAATATAAACATATGTACATAAACCCCGGATACCTACAAATGCATAAAACACTGTCGATCAACAGTATTATGGGACTTAATCCATGGCAACCTCCCTTGGGCGGACCTCCCACACCTAGATCACCCTCTGAGGCCTCAATCTTGCTTTCCGCCCCTAGCCGTTGGTGATAACCAGAATCCAGTACTCTTGTCTTGGTCTCGACTCCCACGCCTTATCACTGGTTGAAACCCATAGATCCAACCACTCTGCATATTTCATATTGCTGTTCCATACTTGACATCCACTTCAAAAAAGAGAACCATAAATAGGCAAATAAAAGAAAAAAAAAGAATCTGTGTCTATGAGTGCTCTGCCAAAAAAAACCTCTCTCAAGCCAACTACTAAATGTTGGGTTTTCTTTGTCGTCCTAGTGCTGGGCACTAGGAAAAATAGGGGAAATGATAGTTGTTTGGGGTTCGATGGTGTGGCCTGTGGGGATCAAAGTCGGACATCAACAGTTGTTTGGGCCTCTGAGCCACCTAAAGTTGTTCCATCTGAAACTGAACTGCTATCTAAATGCACCAGCGGATGAACCTCTGGTTCACCCATGATGGCCATAACCTGCCTATTATAATTTTATTTTCTCATACTGTTCAAAAGTAGCCTTACTGCTGCATTATAGGACCATCCATCTCTCTTCATAAGGATATAACCTGATCAAACTTGATCCCAACTTTGACTTAAGAATCACATTTAGGTAAGGTTAATGTGTGTAGAATTTTTAAGCAAATGAAAAGTTGATTCCTTTTTTATTGAATACTTGTATAATTTCTCCATATCTATATATTTATGAACTAATCCACTTGTATTGTAATTAATTTCTTATCTTTTCATGTTACAAGCCATAGAGGAGAGTGGCATTAGGTATTCAACAACATTAGTGAAACTTTTACCGATATCATGAGATGATGAGTTTATCAGTTTATGGAACAAAGAAAATGGTATTCACAAGTGCCGTATGGAGGGAAAGGATTCTCATAGTTGATTCCAAAATTAGGGAAGGATTTCTTGTACCATCGACATTCTTGTTGTTAATGTATCCAGTTCATTCATGAACTATTGACTAAAGAAATTATAATTCATAAGCCAGTTTATTCGTGATCGTGATTTATTTATTGAATAATCACATTTCAAAATCAGCCTGCTAAATTATGGAGACAACTAGAGACCCAAGGACTGTCACTTTCGTTAAGAGCAAAACATAGGGAGACAACTAAAGATCTAGGTAGTGGGTGTTAGAAAGTATCAAATGCCATATCATGGTGTCTGATGACATCTATTCTGAGTTGTAACTAGTATGAACTGGAGGACACTTCATAATTTCTTATCGTCTAGGCTTTCACTTGCATTAAGCCCTTACCTTTTCTAATAAGTATAAGTGAACTCATGTGGCATATTGAGAACTAGATTCTTGATGTATTATGATGATATATGTTAGTTGACAATTTAATGCATAGTTTGCAGTATCGGCCAATACCGATTCGATACAGTTGAGTTTGGCATGTCCCGATCCGATACCGACCGATATCGACATTAGGGTCTCTTTCCTAGTCAATTTGGTAAAAAAAATTGAAAAAAAAGACTAATAAACAAGGATGTAAAAGCATAGTAAGATTGTAAAAGCATGTAAATGAAGGAAACTTATCTATCATAGGTAAACGAATCACCAAGAGTGACTATTATTTCATTCAATTTCAAAACTATTATGAAACAACAAAGAAAATACTTCAAAATAGTTATTTGCTTTCCGATACCAAAATATCCGATACTCTGATCTAAAATTGTCGATACTGCCGATATTGCCGATACCGATACTCATAGGAAGGGTCCAATACCGATTTCGATACCGATATTGCGAACATTGATTTAATGTAGTTTCTAAGGTAGAAATGTGGACGAGAAGGTTTAGAATGTAAAGGATTTAAAATAGCAAGTTTGACAATGGGGCAGAGAAAATAAATTTAGGAAACTTACAATTAGAAAGAAGCAGCAGTTCACTTTGATATCGGAGAGATGCTTAAGGGTATAGTACTCAAAATCAAGCGTTCATCATTATGATGTGAATGAAGAAGATGTTGCTCTGTCTTTAATCAGGATGATTGAAGTAGAGACTTTTAGAAGGCTATGTTAGCATGAAAATAAGAGAAGCTTATAAGACAGGTATATACAAAATCTGTCATGTTCTATAGTTTGGAATTTACAAGAGAACTATAAACAGTAAACCCCAGTCTGGCTGATTTTTTCGTTCATTGGAGGTGGGACTACAGGAGGAGAGAAAGCTCATCAAGCATCAGCTTGTCCAAAAGAATTAGCAAGCCAAGATGAGAATATTGAGACAGACAACAATAAATAAGAGAGGATAACATGAAGAGGCTGTTTAAGACGGTTTTGACATGTGCAATGGAGAATGATATATGCGTCAACGTGCTGTGGCAGAATCATCGTTGAAGGAACTTTTTAAGACTAGCAGTACTGTGATGAACACAAATTGAGGTCACAAGAAAGGATATGGTAGTTTTGGATATTACAGTGCTGATAGATCTCAAATGAATGGAGAACAGATTAAAATTTGTGATATACGCTTTTTTATTGCAATTGCCATTTTCATGCTTATATTCCTGTTTAAAATGCTAGGATACAAGCATGGACATCTACAATTATACTTTTTGACTTCAGCTTTTTTTTTACTTTTTCCAACATCAATCTGTAGTTTGATGAATCACTGTATTCTACATCAAATGGCACATTTTATCCTCTAGCAGAAATAATTGGCCTCTAAACTTCTGATTGTAGTTTTGACCAAATGCATTTGGTGATTTGTGCAGTGATATTTAGAGTGTATGACGTTGAGAGTAAAGGGAAAGTGGGTTTCAAAGACTTGCTGGAGGTACTTCGGGATTTGACAGGATCATTCATGTCTGAGGAGCAAAGAGAGGTGATGTTTTATATTCTTATTTTTATATTTTCTCACCATTAGTGATCTATTTTAGTTTTTACATGATCTGCTGCAAGTTTGTTGTTCTTAGTCGACGTATGTAGATTTCTTCATGGCAAGTGTTGACATACGGAGAGATGGATGCTACTCTTAAGTTTCTTACTTTATGTACATACTTGAAGTGGAAACTAGGTGCAGTCTGAAACAACATTGCTTGAGAGTTCTCATAGCTGAGCTGCTGAGGTAACTAGTAGGTATACAGCCTGCCTATATTTTGGTGGAATGACTTGATGGATGGTCTTCCTTGCCGATAGTCTAACCTTGGTAACAAAACAAGACTTCTCGTTTGTGTTTTTGGAGGAATAATCAACCTCCAATTGATTTGGCATATTTCATGTCCTTTAAAGTGTTAGTCACAGATCAACGATGGTCCATCTTGGGGCCAGTTTGTCGGTTTAGTGGCATAGTTGTTGAAGTACTGATATTATATCTTTGGAACTCTTCACACGATTATATATGTGTTTAGATTAACTTCGTGATTTTCCATATGTATGGGTCTTTAATTGAGATTCACTTAACTGGTAAGTCGGTCAAATAAAGTGGATATATGGTGCCTTTATACTGCACCTAGGCGTGGAGCCAGGATTCTCATACTGTGCCATGAGATTGCTCCGAAAGTTCTTAGTGAGGTAACATGGATCACCAACTCACAGAACAATTAGTTCAACCATTCTCTTCTCCCATAACATGAGAAGTATGAGACTCTCAAGGCTCTGCATAAGCAAATGGTAATCCTGGAGCAATGCACTGTGTGATAGAATTGAGGGTATTGACATTAACAGAGTCGCTGTCATCCATACTTTATTAGCAAAAAGCTCCAGGTCCAAGTTATATGACAAATGTTAAAGAGTAAAGTTTAATTTCCTTTTTGCACACAGTTGATCTAATAATCAACAAATAAAATATCCATCAACAGAACCTGTCCAGGAGTTCAATCCTGTCTTTTATCCATTTAAAAAGTTGAGGTAGTAGTGGTCCGTTCAGTTTCTAAAGGAGCTTGCTTGTGCTTGTGCTTCTTCTTCTGCTGTCTTATATGACAAATGAACTGTTACAAGTTGTTAGTTAGTTGGATTTGGTGACAGTGGGAGGGGAAGATGGGAGAGGAGATAAGAATTAAGAAATGAGTTTGGGGATTGGGGTTTATGTAAGAGGAAGAAGATGGAGGCTGCAGATGATGGAGAGGGAAGCTAAGGATGGATGGGTAGGACTTCTTTTTATTTTGTGGAGGCTTAGTGCTTGGATCACACTATCTAGGATCCCATGTAGAAGCTACATTTGGAATCACTGGTATTCTTTGTTGACTGGTTTGAGTTCATATATATATAAAGGAGAACCTTCTTCATACAATCTATCCAGTATGGGACTAGTTTCTAAAGTAATTACATAGACCTACTAACTCTAACAACTCTAACATGAATACAAATGGATATTACATATGAAATTTAGTACAAATGTATATTGCACAGTTGAATCTAAGAAAATCTGATATTATTCTTGCAGAAAGTCCTTAGTCATTTATTGGAAGAAGCTGGTTACACAAGGAATAGCTCACTTTTGTTGGATGACTTCATAAAGGTACTCATCGTTCGGATTCTTTCATAAATAGACTTTAGGTAAATACTATAAGCATATGAAAATTTCAGAACACAGAGTAATCCTACTAGTTATACTTGTTAACATTCTGAGTATTCAATGTTCTCAAATTAATGATTATCCATTATTTTATATTCCCATTTGTCTTTTGATGTTTATATTCTTATTTGCTCCATGGTTGCATGAGCTTAACCCCATAGGGGTAGGTCTACCGGCCTGCCAAGTAGCCATCTGGTTTATATGCATGGCCCTCTCATGCTCATAGCTACCTTGGCTAGGAATTTGGTGACAAGGGTCAACGGCAGGTCGTAGAAAATGTCAATTCTTTTATGGAGATATTCATGTTAGGGTAAACATGGAGGTACTGATTCATGTGTGTGTGTGTGTGTGTGTATTGGAACATATGGAGAGTCGTTTTTACTTGTTAATGTTCATTAGGATCATCAGGGAATCACTGTTTTTCTTGCAATTTTTTCCCCCAGCTATTCATTTTCGACTTTAGTTAATGCCCCTGCAGTTTCCACTCTTTGTGTGCCTTCTCACAATAATGCCTTGTATAAAACTAGAAATTCTGCCGATCATTTTATTTTGTTCTCCTGTCAAATGAGCATAGCGTTTTAATTGAGCTTTCTCATACAATTTGTTTTTATTATATGATTTCTGTTCAATGCATTAGCTCATGAGCTTAACTAGACTGATACGGTTTAGAGGAACTTTATAGGTTCTCTTTCTAAATGCTTAAGCTTATACTGTACATTATTCCTCTATTAAGTTGGAAACTGAAACTTTATCTATACCAATTATGTGAGCTGAAGAAGCACCATGAATATTTCTCAGTTTCCACATTGTCGGTGACATATCATCCAAACTTTTATTGAAAGATAAAACAAGAAGGTACTGAGAAGAAGGAACTAATTGTACGTTGTTTGTATACAATCTGTGCAATATTCCATATAATATGCCAGCACAAAAAGAATGTAATAAACTCACACACACACGCACACATAAAGAATGTACTAAGCTTTCATTCACACACATGGGCACACACACACACACACACACGTGAAATACAGTAACTAGGTTTTGATGAGCGAATCCCTCAGTGCTTAACGTATTTTGGGCATGTAAATTGGAGTCTGCACTCTGAACATGATCTATGACATACATGTAAAATACCTTGTTATTGTCATCTAAGTCTTTGATTGTCAAAATCAGTTGATTAAGGAGCACCCTTCATTGTCAAACTTTTACATCCTGTTCTTAGGTTGACACTATCCCTCCACAAGTTGGTGCCAAAATCCTAGCTGATACATGATAACTATGTTGTTACGGGCGACGCCTAGGCGCGCCTAGACGGCCTAGGCATGCCCGGTTTGAACAGGTCGTCTCGACCTGCATAGTTTGCTGCAGTGGAAGGTGAGGGCCGCCTAGGCGGGTGCCTAGGTTCGCCTATGGGAGACAACTGCGGGCGCCTAGGCGGTGGATCTCAGGATGGGCTATGGGCTTTTTACTTTTTTTTTTTGGTGTGGCCTTACAATATTTATACAATATTTGCTGCCTTCTGCTACTGCTATTGTTGCCTTTTGCTACTGCTACTGCTGCCTTCTCCCTTCTATTGCAATCTGCTACTGCTGCTGCAGCCTTATGCTACTGCTGCTGCTGACTTTTGCTACTGCTGCTGCCTGGAAGGTTTACACGGTTTAGAGACCCAGAAATCTGGGCGGACGCCTAGGCGCCGCCTAGACGCGCCTAGGCGAGGCATGGTCTCGCCTCGTCTCGCCTAGCGCCCAATACAACATAGCATGATAAGCAAGGAAAAGTTGCCCATTTTGCCTCCAGTTCTAATTTTAGGGTAGAAAATTCTACCGTAATGATCATGTTATTTAAGTTCATGCAACCAAAACAGCAGATGTGAGTTGACATCTAAAATACCTAACACATTGTTTAAAATTCTTTCTTTTCTTTTTACACACTAGAGTTTGCAGACGGAGATTATTATGTTTTTAGATGTCCCAACCTAATGAATGTGATCCATATGTGGGTTAGCCAACACACTCAATAATTTGTGTGAACAACTGAGCTAGAGTACGGAGTACTGACCCTTCATGTAATTGGCGCTCACCATACACTAAGTAGTATGCAACAATGTATCAAACATTGTTTAAAATTCTTTCTAGGTTTTTTTTTTACGCTTTGGAGTTTACAGACCGAGATTAGCTTATGTTTTCGGAGATGTCCCAACCTAATGAATGTGATCCATATGTGGGTTAGCCAACACACTCAACAATTTTTATGCACAACTGAGCTAGATTACAGAGTAATGACCCTTTATGTAATAGGACAAACCTAGTTAGATGATGTAACTATTTTTTTTCTCTCTATTGTTGCATACTACTTGTTAAAGTCACTGCCACTAGCTCAATTGTGAGCGCCAAGGAAGCACATACACTCCAAAAATCTCGGCGGTGTCATGTCTTACACATATTGGCACTTATAGGACACGCACACACACACACACACACTCCTAAATACACTAGGACACACCAAAATTGGTCAAAATACCGTGTCGCATTGTATCTGTGTCTGTGCAAATAGAGGCACAAAAGGTTAAGTATTTATGTTTCTCCAATACAATCCCGCAGGTCAAATTCGCATTTTATTGGCGGGGAGCTTGATTCATGCAGAGATACTTCTTTTATAAAATCTTCATGAGAGAGATTTTAACTGGGTTCCTCTAACAAGTATTTATATTTTCCAACAACTTGATTCTTCCTTTTAAGAGTGGCCGATGCGAAGTAGCACTTAGCTAGAAGTCAAATGAGAAGTAGAATATTGAGATTAGTCCACCATGGTGCTATATTTTCTGAAGGTTGAGTAATTTATATTTTCCCACAACTTGATTCTTCCTTTTATATTTCCCACAACTTGATTCTTCCTTTTAAAAGTGGCCGATGTGAAGTAGCACTTAGCTAGAAGTCATGAGAAGTATAATATTGAGATTAGTCTACCATGGTGCTATAGAAATCTCCTGGGAAGCCAAGTATTGATGTTATAGGAAAAGTTCTCACTTAGAATTTAAATGAAGAAGACTAAATAAACATGTGTTAAAGCTGCAGAGTTGGATCTATGAAAGCAACATATTTCTCATTTTTCTTAAACTCAACCTACTGAAAAGAGAGTCACCCTTTGAAGCAGTGCACGAACCACCACCACCTCGATGGTGGGTGTACTTGGTGAAATTTGTAGACTAGGGTCAGCTGTCCAGTTGTGCTCTGTTGTTAATATGTATGGTGGTTATAACCGACACTATATCTTTACTGGCCATTATTCTCGCCATCTTTGAAATTGCCTATACACAATTCTGTGCAAACTTTGCCCCTGAGAGAATCTTGTGAGAAAAAAGAAGAAGATACATTAGTCGTTTGTGAAAGTTGTACTGATTATGTGAACTTTCAGATCCTTGGCAAATCTGGCATGAAGATGGAGGTCGAAGTTCCTGTGGACTAGACGTGGCCTTTTTCTCCTGTACATACATAGAGGCTTCAAATCAAACATACAGCGGCGAATCTGCCCATATCCTCTTCTGCATCTGCATAATAATCAGCAGCAAAGTGCTTGTTCATTGTAGGTTGTTGACCAAGGGGTATCATAATTACATTTGAAAGGTGTTTTAAGTTTGTACTTACGTGTTAATGCTTACTGTAATATTGCGTGTGACGGATGTATTATATGCTAGACTGCTACAATAAGATATGGGAGGCAATATTGGAATTGGCTCCAGAAACTGAGGCTCCATTTTGTTGAAAGGAACCAATGTGTTCATTATAATTGTTTTAAAACCATTTTTTTTTTCGTTGAGAGCCTAGAGAAATCAACAATTATAATGGCGATATGTTCGGAAATCTCTGGAGTCTGGAAGTAGCCAGAGAAAATGAGGCATAAATGTGACTCCCAACCATTGGCATTTTCTGCTTGGTTACTTTATATTGATAGTTTTTTATGTAAAAATTGTCTTTTAAGCAACAATGATACTGAAGAGATACCTATTACGCGTATCAGTATCAATATTACATACCAATACCAGCGGTATATATAGCTTGTGATGCTACTTGTTCTCTTTCTTCGCTCATCATGAAAATCTCACATCAGGTGTTGTACTGAGAGATTATTAATGGCACATTGGTCACCAAATGGATAGATAGCTAGACTTCTCAATTTAGAATCACTTAAAATAACCCTAGTTTCAGTCAAGGTATCTATCGGCCCGGCCTGGGCCCAATGTTGACCTGGTTTCACCGGACTTGGGCCGGACAATAATCGGACCGGGCCAAATAAATCCAAATCCAGTCTGGCCCAATATGTGAAATTTTTGCGGGTTGGGCCGTCACCGGTCCAGGGTTGGCCGTAGAAAAAATGGCTTAGGAAATGGGTCAAAAGTAATTGGCTTTGACCTTAAGAAATTGGGCTTATAAAAAAATACTGTAAATAAATAAAATTTATTAATTTTATTATTTTCAGAAATTTAATATAACATATCTTTCCTTTTTTTTTTGAAAATTGAAAAAAAAAAAGTAAAACTACATATTTTATTTAAATTTGATCTTCAAGTCTTCGGTGTTCTGGCTAGTTTTCTTTTTCTTTTTTCTTTTTTGTTATTGCTACATTGCTCAGCTCCAATTGGGACGTCCATATTAAGAGACCGAAAGTCCAATTTATTAATGACCTCTTAAGTGTTGAGTTCGTCTTTTCTGCATGAACCAAATCTTGAACGCAAACGCAGACTTCTAAAATATCTTTCTTCTTGCTAAATTTTTTGAACTTACTAAAACAAGATTCCAATACTATTGTGGACACCGAGGCTTTTAGAAGATCATTTGCTAAAGAAGAAAGTATATGATAACTTTTTGTCTCTTTTTCACCATTCCAAAATTGAAAAATATGATTCAAAATTCTCGACATCTTCATCATAGGAGTTTAAATACAAGTACAATTCTTGAGTTGGGAGGGAAGATTTTTTCTTTTTCTTTTGTAGTATAGCATGAAATAACATAAAAATTAACCAGAGCTACTACTAGTCTACTACTATCTTGAGCGATTGTATCGGGTCGGTTCGATACAACTTTTTTTTTCCTCCATATAAACTAATTAGAATATCTAAACGTTCTTTAATTCCAAATTTTAAGCTACTTACATGCTCGTTCATATTATCATAAAAATAGTCTAACAATATAAATACACCATCTAATTTAATTTTATGATCTAAAATCGCAATAAAACAATATAAAAGTGGTATTTTATGCCAATATTTTAGAAATTTTGTTTTTATTTTAGAAACGACATAATCAAAACCAGGAACATTTCTATATTTTGCAAAAAAATGAGAAAGAAGTTGGATAATAGACCCTGGATAAAATACATGCAACATAGTAAAACAATTCTAAAAAATTCATAAATTGAAGTAGCAACTAGCAAATCCCAGTTATTTGGTAATAAATACTTGGATTAACATTAATATAATGTGTATAACATCTATATATTTAATACAAGATTTTAACATCAAATAGGTAGAATTTCATCTACGTGCTACATCCTTAACAAATCAATATCAAACTATATTGTGTCACGTCCTGATCCCAGTGGATCATAAAGTCGCCACTAGATGTGATGCCGTACAAGCCTAAGTTGTACTTGTACACATTAACAAAATAGACTGAAAAGATAACAAAACAACAAAACTTTAATTCAAAAAATCAAATAACAAGAATGAGACAAGAGTAAATCTCTTTCTTGTATTGATACATTATAGTGGAATTACAAAGAGGAGCTCTTACTGGCCAACTCAAAATGTCAAACTTAACATACAATTTTTGAAATTTAAGAGAATTATAATGACTTCTTTTCATACATTACATTTTTTATACCAAACAAAACAATGTAGAAAATGGTAGAAACTTGCATTTAAAAACCAAAAACATTAAATCATTACAAAATCTCTCTCTCTCTGTCTACATGATCCGCAAATCTCGATCGCAAATCAAATTTGACAGCAGAGTGAGATACATGCATACATAAAGAAGAGATGAAAGTTAGATAGCCATAAGTAGGTGTCACTTTAATATCAATGACAAAAGAGTAATGCTATTCATTCTTCCAAATTGTCCCTCCAAACTATTCCTCGTTATATAGCAGTTGACGGGCATGTTAAATAGCATTATGTGTCATCTAACATAGCAGCTGACATGACAAAGTTTAACCAAAAATAATAATAATTATCCAATTTTTTGAAGTTAATATTAGTGTTAATATTAATATTTATGTTAATTTTAAATTCCTTTTAATATAATATTAATTTTAATGTTAATTTTAACGTTAATGTTAATTTTAGTTTTAAAATTTACCATATTAGTTGTCACATCAACCACCACGTCACACGTCAGCTACCACATAAAGAGGGATTGTTTGGAGGTAAAATTTGGAGAAATTAATAACATTATTCATGAAAAAAAAAAATCAGTTGTGTTAGAAAATACTTTGTTTGATATGCAGCAAATGAACTAAGGCCACATTTGGTTCGCAGATTCAGCACCTTGAAAAAAGAAAGCAATGTATTTGCGATTTATTTCCTGTATTACAGTATTTCGATGCCAAAAAAGGAACCATAAAGAAAAATAGTTCCAAAATAGAGGCCCAATGCATCAGGATTTGTTGGTATCTTGGAAATGCTGGTCATCAAGAATCAATTAGAGACCTGCAAAAAACCAGAAAGTACAACCAGAACCAGAAAGTCTGATTATTTCCATCAATGGTCCAAATTCTAAGACATCACTAACAACAGTGGCCAAGCTGCTACACTAGTTTTACCACTAGTTGACCTCTGAGAATGGTGTATGTACTTCAGAAAGCTTTCTGTCTATGAAGTGCAACAAGAATAATCAATATCAGTAACCTGACTTTTTCTTATTCTCAAAGAAACTACGATCCCGTTTGGTTCACTGTAATCTAATCGTAATCGTAATGGAATTAAATTAAAAAAAATTCATTCTATTCCATTGTGATTACGATTACATTGCGATTACGATTACATTGCAGTGAACCAAACGGTTAGATACCTCTTAATCTGTTCTACACATAACAAACTAGCCATGCAAAGATCTCAAACATGATTCACTTCCCAACTTCTCCAATCAGTACACCACAATATCAGTACCAAGAGGGCAACTATTGACTATCCATATTTTTGCTGAAAAAACTATGATTTGCCTAATAAAAGGACTACTATATGAAATACTGAAATTCTGCTTCTCTATTGCAATCATAAAAATTATGATCACGAGATATTTGAGTACCTATATGAAAAAATGAACCGATTCAGTATCAAAGAGAAACAAACAGAGGAAACAGGAAGTCGAGCGATTCTATATAAACTTTTTCTTTCATTATTCAGTGAAGATTTCGAAATCTCCATGCCTCGAGCCTTACAGCCATCTTTGAAGGACAGGCCACTTAGCAGCCCATCCACTCGCAATGCAAAATACACAATTAAGAGCAAATAGAACGAACCACGATACCATTCGATCCACTTCTACCTGCAAGCTGGGGCATAAAAATAGGGGATGTGGATGAACACAATAGAGTACGGTGCGACAGTTACAGGTTCCGATGCATCAACCTTTGAAGGTTCCAAGCTCGGAATGTTCCCGTTCTGGTCCACAGCCAAAGGGCTGCCGTTCAGCAGCATCGTTTGGCTATGCAGGTCACCGTCCTTGGCAGTCAAGTGGTATTCCTCCCTTGTGAATCCACTCGTCTTGCGAATGCTGGGTAAACGGCCGAATTTCTTCTTGTAAGCTCCTCTGTCGCGCTTCAGAGCCTTAATGAAAGAGGTCTCGCTATTGACAATGACTTGAGAAGTAGTGTTGCCATCAAGGTTTATTAAGAGCAGTGTTATTCCTTCCTGAAGAATCATAGCCATAGGTATCAATGGAAGGAGCTTAGAAATAGAAGAAAGCTCATCATAAGGTTGAGTGACTTACGGAATCCCTTGCACAGTGTGCATATGCCCTTGTCTTCTTTGTCCCATTGAAAGTTGTCGAGAGAACATTTGTTCCCATTAACCGATGCCACAAAAGAGCACTGTATTAAGGAGAAGAACACAGGATGTTTTTCAGGTTCTACTGATTAAAACACTAATAACAAATGCATCAACTTTCTTCTTAAGCCTAATCACATCCATATCTCAAATCTGCTCCTACTGTAGGTAAAGCATGCGTTCTAGTCCACTCTAGTATCGACGTCTCATGTGATATCAAGGTAGTCAAAGGGGCAACGCGCACTCGAGATGCAAATGGTCCATATTGCCTGAGACGGAAGGTGCACTTAAGACGCGCGGCCGAACGAAGTGAGGCGCACAAATAAAAAATAATAAAAATATACATAAATACATTAGTAATGTAAGAAATAAAACCAAATAACATATTAAAAACAACATGTTAAAACATAACCAAGTGAACTAGCAGGGCAATAGTAACAATAACAGTCAATAGAACTAACAAGAATTTGTATCCTCCCTACCACGCTTTTAGTAAATTTTAATTTTTTTAATTCCACTGTAGCCAACTTTAGCAATCGTGAAAAGGACTACATCCCTCCCACTTGTATAAGGTAAGGGCTATCTCCCTGCCTCAAAGTTATTATAAAAAAAGAAAAAAAATATAAGGCGCGCATTTTTTTGATCGCGCCTTGCTGAAAGGCACATCTTGGGTGCCCAGAGAAAGGTGTCTCGCCTAGTGAGGTGCGAGGCGCAGCTGCTGCGCCTTACTGTGAGGCACATCTTAGGTGTGCCCGAGGCGCACCTTTGACTACTGTGTGATATAATTTAGACTCAGACCCATCACTTTGAGTACTTCATAGGTGTTGAACATATCAGTATGATGGTTAACTTGAAGGATGCTATTCTCATGTTCCTGATTTACAAAAGTACTCATTATTGCAAATTTATTTTACACCATACAGTTTCTCCTCTCTCTCTCTCTCTCTCTCTCTCTCTCTCTCTCTCTCTCTCTCCTCTTTATGCTATACGACTTTTAACTGTTTTTTACTATCATAACTTTTTTATATCAACTGGAATGGTTGAATGTGAATCTGAATTTTTAAAGCCTGACATAAACCGAAAGTAGGGCCTGGAAGTGTCAAATCTTTAAAGAGAACTACATACATCACATGATTAATAATTGTCTAGTAAAGTTTAGTACCTGTAGTAATCTGGGTTTGGATTGAAGGTGGTCGTATTTAATAAGCCATAATTTCCACCAATCAAGCTCTGTCTACAATAACTCTTGGTGTCATATTTTGATGCCATACCAAGCTGATCCAAGTACCTACAGCATCCAATTTTTATAACGATCATATCCGTTTCTTAAAATAATTCTTGAACCAGAGAAAGAGTTTAGTGTAAGAGCTTAAGCTTTACCAGAAGCTGAATACGAATGCATTTGTGACAAGATTATGACCGCTATTGTAAGCTCCTCCTGCTTCACCAACCCAGGCAGTGGTCTTAGTTCCTGCCCTCTTGAGTATACCCTGAAGATCGCTAAATGTTTGCGCCTCACCATCAAGATAGGATGGGTCAAGAATCCTTTCAACTAAATGCGCATCAACACCTGAATAACAGAGTGGGATGTCAAAAGTTTTCAGCTGAAGGTCCCAAAAATAGTTGCATTCTAGCAGAGACATCAACCTGCGCCGAGGTTGTAGATGTGGTGGGTGATTGCATCCAGTGAGTAGGGTTTTGTTTTGCTGATATATTCACTGAACCAAGGTGCATCAAAGAAACCCCCTGGTCCAAGCACCAATGGCTTTACTTGGAAACCTTGATATATGTTGTCCACAATTGATTTGAGTGAGATGGTGTCTGCAGCATATTGATCTGCAGCAACTCTAGTCCCGACTCCATTTCCACTTAACTCGTTTCCTAATGAAAAGAAATGACTATCAGCATGCAGGGGCCCATGGCATCAATATTGGTAAAGTTTCTTTTCTGTAGTTAAACATAAAGTTCTTATTATCTACCATATAAGAATGTTGCTGCCATGCCAACAGCTCACAAGAAAATAATATACTACACATGTTTTTCTCTATAGATAAGATTTGAAGTCCTAATGGCCTCTTTGCAAGAAAGCAAACAGGAAAGAGTGATCATGAAGCTAAATAACAATAAGAATAATATCTTGTTATCACTTTTTAAAACAAATACTGTCTCAAACCTAAGAATTGTACGGGTATAGTCTAGCAAAATATCAACGACATGTTTCTAGTTGAGTACTAAAGACTAGTTGCTCCTAGTTGAAGTACTTACCCGATTTAGTTGAGAAAGAAATACCCATGATTGTGCATGTGGGTGGGTGTGTCAGGGGAAGGGGGCGGGAAGGAGTGAGTATGGGCATCAAGGATTTAGAAACATAGATTGGGAATTACATGTAACGGAAAATTCACTTTGGTTAGATGTAAATTCTTTTTCTGAGATAAGTTAAATATAATTCTTAATGGTTTTATTATTGGAAAAGTACGGAACTACTTTCCATAGGTATTGTTTTAATTAATTCTCTCTTTTACACCAATTCCTATCGTGATCCCACAGTTTAGCATCCAATTGCTGCTAGAATTCTTGATTGCATAGTTTTTATTCAAATATAAAAATCAAGAAATCATCAATTATAAAACAGAAGCTCCCACATGCAAATTAATGTTAGAGTGCAGTGATGAGTTCTATTGCAAGTGTTCTTGAAGCAGCTGGTATAAATGGGATGTAACTTTTACCAAGTTCCCAACCGTGGACAGAGTAACCCTTGCTGACAGTATAATGAATTAAAGCAGCAGCATTGGTGGAATCCCATGGTCCTCCAAATGAACCATCCGCCAATGGAATCCTTCCATTAAGGGCATTTAACCCAAAGATGATCACAGGCCTGAAGTATAAAAATATAGGTGTTATATGCTCATCAAAGGATAAATTTGTAAAGTACTTAAACAAGCATTAGTATTCGCCTTAAAATTCAATTTAAACTGATTTTGATCAAGACAGGATTAAGTTTAAGCAACCAACTAAAGTCAAAATCTCATATCACAGGAGGGAATCTAATGATTGAACAACATGTTCTGCAGAGATATATCACAACAGAAAGCTAGTCTCTAGTCATCCCAAAAATTGCTAGAATTGTCCATATAAGCAATAGTTGATGAAGTCACCGTAGACATTTATATCTATTATAAAGAATAAAAAACTTGCACAAAATTTGAATATCATGTCGAAGCACAGAATCTAGTATATGATAATTTTGTACTAATGTAAGTTTTGAAAGGGAAAGCCGGCAATTTACTGAATGAAAGAAAAGCAAATCGATAAACATATTTTACCCTGCTTTTTTGAAAAACTCATTGAGCTCATCCCATCTCGACATGGGTAAGCACCCTTCAGAGAATCCAAACATCTCAGATGTATTTCTGACGAATGGAGTGCATGGTCGTCCTGGATGCCCAGTTTCATATATGACCTTGTCTTGCAACGAACCCCCAAGACGAATTTTTAATGGAGAAAATGCTGCACATCACCATAATTGCAAAAGAGATGATAAGATTGGACATTTTACATCAGAACATGCATGATCTTTATTATATCAATTATCTTGGATACATACCTTTGATGGCATTCAACAGAATGGGATTAGAAAGATCCTGCAGGAAGGAAAAGATGAAGCACCTGTGTCAATCACCTTTCTTTTGTCATTTCGAGATCTAGTTTCGGAATTTACTTTCTACAAAATTCTCTTGAACAATCATGTGGTCATATCAAGATTTCATTATTTACGTAACTTGTCACTTAAAACAATAATAGTGAATTAAAGTGTCACCAAATGGGGGCATGACAGCCCGATAAAGAGCAATATATATTCGGATAGTCGAAAAGTTGGTGTCAGCCACCCACCAGTATTGCTGTGGCCCATATTTTGACCAAATGAAATATAGGTGGGCCTTAATATCTATCACATGCATCTGAAATATTGGCAAACAACTGTAGTATATTCCCTACTTAATACACTTATAAAGTTGAAGCAGTAGAAAATATTAGCTGGTATTTATGCCGTAAGTAGACAAAGCCAATAAATGTAGGTATATATGACACCAATTTATTGGAAGATACCTCTTACTAGAAACAAAATATATCTGTCAAGAATTCGATATTCGCTTTCGCAGACCGCGATATCATTTGTGTATACACAGAAGAAATCAGGTACATACAGAAATCAGGCCCTGAGCGATAATCGAGTGTACCACTCACCAACAGGCTGTTTATGAGCGTGTACAAGAAATGCGATCACACAAGACCCTCTCTATATATTACTAATATGAAATCTTCATTTTTAGATTTAGGCCTCCCTATTTTTAGAAAGTAACATACCCTTAAAATGTCATAAACTGCCCAATTGTAGTATTTGCACATGGCCCTCAGAATGTTAGAAACGGCCCTGCTCACTGAGAACATTGATAGAGAGGCCTAGGTCGAAGTGGTAAAAAAATAAATTAAATGTTTCATATACTGTCCTTGCTCACCAAGAACATTGATAGATAGGCCTAGGTTGAAGTGGTAAAAAAAACAAGTTAAATGTTTGATATACTGTCCTTGTGGCCTGTCCTTAGTTCTAAAAAATTATAGCCTCCAGTTTGAACCTAAAAATAGAATAGGAGTCAAGCAATGATTCTTGTACAAATTGCTTCTCAGAACAGAATGAAACTCCATATTATGGCATTTCATTCATAATATATTTTTAAGTACTATGATTAAAAACCATATAAACAGAAAACTTTCAACACTGAATCAAAATTAGCGATGGAAATAAGTATGAGCTTCAGTTTACTCCTCTGAAGCTTCTAATAGCATAAATCCAACATATACTTTGAAAAATAAAAATGAAACCTGACAATATCTAAGGCTATCTCCAATGAGGATTTCTAAAATTGAGCTTCTATTCCTGCTTGACATTGTACTGTAAGAAAATTTCTATCATAGTTGGCAGAGTTTCTACATAGAATTTGCAAAAAAAAAAAAAAAACCTACTTGAAATTGTAATGTAAGGAAATTTCTATCCTAGTAGGCAAAGTTTCTACATAAAATTTGCAAAAAAAAAAAAAAACTTTCCAATGGTTCTCAATTTCTATCCTAGGTGACGTTGTGCAACATTAAGATGTAGAATATTAAATGAATTTTTTTATAATTTAGTTTGAAAGTGCACAATATTAAGATGGAGAATTTCTATGAAAGTTTCTTTACGTAGAAATCTTCATAGAAATCAGTGGCGGAGCCATTGGTTGGCTCAGGTGGGCTCCAGCCCACCCCAGTTCTTTTTTTAATAGTTTGTTAGCTACATGTATATAAAGCTCCAACCCACCCCAGTTGGTTACTCCTTAATGCATATTCTTATGTGACTTTACTTAGAATTATAAAGCTATAAGTTATGCTACATGTATATGAGTACAACATAATGTGGGCACCACGACACAGACACGCCATTGATTTTTGAACATTTTAGTGTATTTTAGAGCATCTTTATTGTGTTCGGCAAAATGCGGGTGCCCGTTAGGGGTGAGTAATATGTGGTCAAAAATTGCAAACCAATTCGCAGAAAGTTTTAAATGCAAAGCAATATAACATACCGCTACACTATTGTAAGCTTTGATACACCAATGCAACTTTGCCTGTTTGATATCTAGAAGGCAATTCTTTAGGCCCATAATGCTATGTTTACATGCTTTGATACATTTTCTTAGTAAAATGGACACTTAACATTCTCTTTCGTTTTTGTCCGAGCTCTCTAGCCTAGTGGTATTAGAGCGGACATCCGGAGGGGCTGGCAAGGTTCGAGCCCCCCCATTGTGTGTGTGCGTGTGATTTCAAAAAAAAAAAAAAAAAAAAAAAAACATTCTCTTTCGTTTGGAGACATAATTTCCCGACTAGATGTTAATTGCTCTTCCTTTTATTTGCATTTATAATGCTTTTCCTGCCTGTCCCACTGCCTGAATTATCATCTTTTGAGTGTGTTAATATTTTTTTGGACGCTTTAAGTTCATCCCAGAGTAAACTAAAATTCGGGCTCTTGCCCTTTGTAGAAATGCTCGTAGAAATTTTCCATCCAACATCAGCGCCACGTAAGATAGAAATTGAATAGAAATCACCGTTGGGAGAAGGTTTTTTTTTTCTAAAAGGAATTTCTATAGAGTGATGGTCTAACCACATAAATAAAAAAATAAAAAAAGAAAAAGAAAAAAGAAAAAAAGAGCCAAACTCAAACAAAGCAACCTCATGAATCAACATGAACAAAATAAGAAAAGAAAACGAGACGCAAAACAAAGAAAAAAAAAGTTCCAAAGAGTAACATTATTACAGTAACACAACAACAAATCTCAAGTGCCAAAATATAATCGCATCCCAATCAATCGCAAAAAAAAAGGAAAACCAACCTCCTCATCTTTACCACTTGTAATGGTAACAAAAATTGAAAGATAAAGAAAGGGGAGGGGAGGGGGTGGGCTGACCAGGTTGAGGAGGGAGGCAAGGCCCCAGCTGCAGGTGCCATAGTCACACTTCTCAGGAGGCCACCAGTCAATGGTGGCACACACAAAATCAGCATCAGTGGTGGCAATGGGGAATTTGCCATTCACCACAGCAGTCCCAAGCACAAGACCACCCCTGCCATTGCCACTGCCACCGCCACCGCCACCGCCACCGCCAGTATGGGTCTGGCAGAAGACCCTGCCAAAGCCAGCAAGGAAGAACAAGGCCCAGAACACAGAGCCCAACAGCTGGAGCAGCTGCAGAGCACCTCCCATTGCCAGAGGAGAGAGAGAGAGAGAGAGAGAGAGGGGTGGAATGGTTGGAAAGCTAGGAATCTATGGGGAGGAGTTGCTTCTTCTTATAATCTCTCTCTCTCTCTCTCTCTCTCTCTCTCAATATTTGTTTTTATATTGTAACACCCAACTTAATTTTTCTTACTTGATAGTATTTACTTGTTAATTAACCACTCCTCCTTTTCCTTATATTATTATTATACGTTTATTTATGGTTGAGAAAGTAGATTAGAGGGGGAAAAAATTATAATTGGTGTAACTTTTTTTTGCCACCGAATGACCCACAAAGAGTAGATTAGAGAAGTTGGATGAAGGAGAAATTTTAAAAAAAAGTTGCCATTTCAATCTCTTCGTATGCCTTCAAATGCAAATTTTGTGTAGATGGAACTAAGCTCAAAATTTTATATTTTTATGCTATCCTAATTTTTGTAAAAAAAAAAACACTTTTTAGCGTATACATCTCAATAATTCTATCGGTTGTCACTTGTCAATCTATGTATATGTATGTATAACAAATCTTTAGCTCACATGCACTGTACTTAACTACTTGTCACTTTTATATATATATATATATATATATATATATATATATATATATATATATATATATATATATATATATATATTTTGGGTAAATTGTTTCTGGAATCGCTCACACTGGGATTCGAACTCCTGACCACTCGGACCGCATGATATATATATATATATATATATATATATATATATATATATATATATATATATATAGGGAAAACGGGATATGAGCCATAGGCTCATACTCTTAAATGAGCCATCCCACGTGGCTTCCATGTGGACCAATAAAATATAGTGTCTTGGAACATAAAATTTAAATAGATAGAAATAAAAAATCTCATAAAATATTTGATAAATAATAACTTACCATATTTTGTTTAGAAACTTACCAAAAAAATTTAAATAGGAATAATACCATTTGTCCCTCCAAATTAAAATTAAAATTAACATTAAAATTAATATTAATATTAATATTAATATTAATATTAATATTAATATTAATATTAATATTAACATTGAAATTAAAATTAAAATTAATATTAAAATTAACATTAATATTAACATTAACATTAATATTAACAATAATATTAACATTAATATTAACATTAAAATTAATATTAAAATTAAAATTAATATTAACATTAACATTAATATTAACATTATTATTAACATTAACATTAACATTAAAATTAATATTAATATTAACAATAATATTAACATTAACATTAAAATTAATATTAATATTAACATTAAAATTAATATTAACATTAATCTTAACATTAACATTATGGGATCTTTTATTTCTATCGATTTAAATTCATAGGTAAACATATTTGTTAAGTTCCTAGGTAAAGATATGATAAGTTATTATTTATCAAATCTTTATGGGATCTTTTATTTCTATCTATGTAATTAATTTTTTTTTCAAGTTACTATAATTTTATTGGTCCACATGGAATGGCTCATATAAGAGTATGAGCCTATGGCTCATATCCCGTTTTTCCTATATATTGATAGAAATAAATGTGTGGTTGAGATTGTTTGGTGCAACAATTGATGCAATAAGTTTGGTGCAATATCCCTTCCCTATATATATATATATATATATATATATATATATATATAAATTAAATTTTTGTATTCGGTTTTTGATTGAAACCGAAATCCAAAATCGAAACCGAATAAAAAAATTTAGTATTTTCAAAACCGAAACCGAACCAATTTTTTTAAAAATCGAACCGAATCTCTTATTTGGCTTGGTTCGATTCGATTTTCGGTTTAAAATCGAATAATACTCACCCCTAGTGTCGGTGGCGGGGCTGATCTATTTAGTGTTTCTTATCCTTAAGGACCCGTTTGGTAAACCGTATTTGGAGGTAGGATTTAGATTTTTATGAATTTGGAGACAAATCCATGGAATCCTATGTTTGGTTGGAGATGGATTTGGATATGGAAAGTATGACAAAATCCAAAACTTGGATTTGGTTGAATTTTGGAGGAAAAAAAATAATTATTCTTTAATAATTCGTTAAAATATTTATTATTTAATAATTTTGTTAAAAATTAGTAAATTAAAAATTAGTTAATATTTAATAATTTCGTTAAAATATTTATTCTTTAATAATTTTGTTAAAAATTAGTTAACTAATAAAAAAATAACTATTTTATTAGTATTATTAATTAATAAAAAATAGTATTATTAATAAAAAAATTAGTTAATTTCGTTATAATCATAATTAATAATTTATTAGTATTATTATAATATTAATTAATAATATTTTATTATTTAGTTAATAATCATAATTTACTAGTATTATTATATTATTATTATAATATTAATTAATAATTTATTAGTATTATTAAAATATTAATTAATAATCATATCCTATGTTTAGTATTATTAATTAAAAAATTAGTTAATTAGTTAATCATGTTATAATCATATTAATAATTTATTAGTATTATTATAATATTAATTAATAATTTGTTAATAACTATTTTATTATAATCTTAATTAATAATTTTTTAATCACAATTAGAATCATATTTTATAATAATTTAATTAATAATTTACTAATCATAATAATATTAATTTATAAGTACTATTTTTAAAATATTTAATTTATTAGTTAATTGATTGTTAATTATTAGTTATTAATTATTAATCAATAATTATAATTTATAATTATTAATCGTTAATAAAAAAACTATCGATTGTTAATTATTAATTATTAATTGTTAATTATTAATTATTAATCTTTAATTATTAATCGTTATTTATTTAAAAATTAACTATTCATTAATTATTAATTTTATAATTAATAATAACTAATCGTCAATTATTAATTACTAATCGTTAATTATTAATCTTATAAATAATAATAACTATAATTAATCATAATTAATTAATAGTTTAATTATTGATCATGACTATAATTTAATTATTAATCATAAAACCAAATCCTATGTTTGGTTGGAGTTGGATATGAATAGTAAAATCCATGATTTGAATTTGGAGGATTTTCAAATCCAAATCCAAATAGTAAAATTCGGTTACCAAACAAGCCCTAAAGTGCAAGACAGCAGGACCTCATAAACTAACTCTCGGACCCCACCCAACCGCTGTGCCAGTACTGACATGTGGGCCTAGCTCTGACAACAGCGTGTTCTTTCAGCTTGATTCTTCTGAATAAAGAAAATGTCTGCTGGAATTTAAACAGAGTAATAAAAAAAACTATTTTTTTTTTTTACTTTCCTGGAGACGAAGATGTTCAGCTGCACAGTAAAATTAGGTGGCAGTCAACAGGAGGACATTGGAGTGGTAACTGATGAGCGACTTTTGTCTCGTATTTAGTGGCAAATCTTTATTATTAGGGACTAATTAGTGTGTTGGTTGGATGATAGGGGGGTTCATAACGGTTTGTACAGTGGGATGCATGTGAAGGAGTGCTCTTATATATATGAAAAATGCTAAGTTTGCTACCAAATTCTTACAACCTTCTTACAACTCGAGTTGTTCACTGGGCCGGTTCGGCCCGGGCCCGCCCGTGGACCGGACCGGCCCGCCCCCCTGTAAGCCCGGACCGGCCCGCCGTGGGCCCGAACCGGCCCGGCCCCCCATGTGTACTCGGTTCGGGTCGGCCCCCCCCCCCCCCCCCCCCCCCAGCCCGAGCCCGGCCCGGCCCGGACCGGTCATTTTTTTTTTTTTTTTTATATTAAACAGGCCCGGCCCGGTTGGACCGGCCCGGCCCGGCCCGCTGGGACCGGTCCAGCCTGAGCCGACCGTTGTAATTTTTGATTTTTTTTTTTTTTTTTTTTTTAACTTTTGACCGTTGGGAGGGGGGGGGGTTCTTTTACCAAAATACCCCTCCCATATAGCCGTTATTAAAACGTTGGGAGGGGTATTTTGGTCTTTTTTGGCCTAAAATTACCAAAATAACCCCAAAAAATTCCTATAAATAGCCCAAAAATCCCATTTTTCATACACAACTCATTCCTCACAAATTCTCTACATCTCTCTACGGTGCTCTGGTGTTCTACGACTTTCCCTCCCCGGTGCTCTACGGCTTCCCGATCTCGCTCCCAACTCCATTCCGGCTCTACGGCTTCCCGATCTTCCTCTCAATCTCTTACTTTCTTCTAACGTAGTTTACTTTATTTTATTTTATATATGGCTAGTGAAGGTTCAAAGCCACCTGATCTTGCTGGACAGACATACCACTATTTTAGTTCTTTTTTTGACGGTACTGAAATTCCACCTGAGGAAGTTGCGACTCATCCGATTCCGGAGGGGTGCCAACAATCTCCTCCGGAAGTCGCTAGTACAACCCAACGTCCTGAAAAGAAAAAAAAGGTCTAAGTATTGGGATTATTTTACTTTAATTTTTGAAACTAATCCTGATGGTTCTTTGGTTTTAGATGCCAAGGGGGAACCGAAACCGTACAAGGCGCAATGCAAGAAATGTTGCAACCAGTACGCATGGAAGAAGGGCGGTGGCACCGGGACCATATCCAGACACTACGACACTTGCTACGGGAAGGACACACTTCAAGCGTCCCAAACCCAAATAAGCTTCGGCGCCACCGGTTCTTCAATTGGTAACTTTACTTACTCAGCTGCTCGGCATAAAACCGAGTTAACTAAACATATTATTCGTGACGAGCTTCCTTTCACGACGGGTGAAAGCGATTCTTTACGAGATTATGTATCACTTTCTCTAAACCCCTCCTTTACTAAAGTGAGTAGGCAACAAACTCGAAAGGAGGCAATTCGTCTCTTCAACGAACAGAAAGCCGCGTTGAAAGCGGAATTTCAAAATATTAGTAAGTTGGCTATTACTTCTGATATTTGGACTACTAAATGGAGTTATGCTTATATTTGTATTACTGCACACTATGTAGATGCACAATGGATGTTGCAAAAACGTATCATCTCTCTTAAACTTATAGAATGTCCTCACACGGGAGCTGTAATTTCAAGTGAGATTTCAAGACACGTGCGTGAATATGATATTCACGCAAAAAAATTTTCTGTCTCTTTGGACAATGCATCAAACAACAATGCTGCTATGTCTTCTTTGTCAGTAATTTTTAAGCCTATTTTAGAAGGTAGACTTATGCATGTTAGGTGTGCTTGCCATATAATTAACTTAGTTGTTAAAGAATGTTTAAAATTTTTTGAACCCCATTTAGACACTCTGCGACAATGCTTGCTCCACCTAAACTCGTCTCCAAGTAGACAACAAAGTTTTGCATGCGCTTGCGCACATTTTGGTATGACTTTTAGAAGATTTGTGAAGGATATACCAACTAGGTGGAACTCCACCTACTTGATGTTGAAATCTGCAATTCCATTTAAGAGTGCTATTTCATATTATTGTACTTCGGATGTCACCTTTGACTATCAGGTTACTGATGATGATTGGTTAGCAGCTGAAAGTGTTTGTGAATTTTTAGAAGTTTTTTACAATGCTACATTAACTCTTTCTGGTGTTTATTATCCCACATCTTGCTTAGCTTTACGTGAACTTTGTAACATGTCTTATTTATTTTCTAAATATAGAGATTATCCAAATTTTGAAATTGCGGTGAGAAATATGGAAGCCAAATTCAGGAAATATTGGGGTGAAGTACCTCTTTTATATTGTTTGGCTTCCATATTTGATCCTACAATCAAATTGGATGGCGTAGAGGTTTTATTAGAAGGATATGGAGAATATATGGGTATAGACGTTACTGACATGAAGGCAGAAGTTAAAGTGGCTTTGGACAGGTTAGTTATACTGTACGAAGAAGGAGCAACGTCGACCCGACCAACTCAGGGGGGGCTAGTAGTAGCTCCGGCTTGGCGTCTAAGCTATCAGCAGCCGGTCGCATACTACAAAGGAAGAAACAAAAGCAATCTTCCCAACCTACTCAAGAGTTGTCTGCTTACCTTAACTCTTATCAAGACGAAGATGAGACTCCAGATCACTTCGCCGTTCTAGAATGGTGGAAGAGACACGACAAGAGATTTCCTGTGCTTTCTAACATAGCACGTGATCTACTGATGGTTCCGGTGTCGACGGTAGCATCGGAGTCCTGTTTTAGTGCAAGTTCGAGGATGTTGAGCGATAGGAGGAGCCGCTTGAAGCCCGATATTTTGGAAGCGATCGTGTGCGTACAAGATTGGTTGGCTGCCGATAAAAGAACACAAAACCAGAAAGATGGAGAAGATCATGACATCCACGAGCTGGATTTGGAATCGCTTTCATTGCATGAAGGCGAACAACAATGAGGCTACGGTGCAAGGTATCAGGTATGTACATTTAAACTTATACATTTCAATTTTAAATTTTAACTTATACTTTCAAAAACTATTTTTTTTTTTACTTATACTATTCAAATTTTTTAATTTAACTTATATTATTCAAATTTTTTAACTTATACTTTCAAAAACTATTTTTTACTTAAAAAAAAAACATTTTTTAACTCCGCCTATGCCAAACAAGCATTTGCCGGTCCCAAGCCCGGATAAAGGAAGAGGGAGAAATGTTTTTTTAAAATTTTTATAAATTTTTATAAACATTTGTAATATTGGTATAAACATTTGTATATATTTGTATAAACATTACTCTTATAAATATTTTGTATAAATATTTTATAAACATTTAAGTTACAAATTTTAAAAATTAAAATACAAAAGAAAATGATTACTTTTACATGGTTTTTAAAATGGTTTTAAAAAGAAAATACATATTTTGTAAAAACATTTTATAAACATTTTTATTAAAAAGAAAACATTTTATAAACATTTTATCATATTTTGTATAAACATTTTATAAACAATTGTATAAACATAAAATTATAAACATTTTATAAATATTTTTTAAACATATTTCGTATAAACATTTTATAAATATTTTTTTTATAAACATTTAAGTTAAAAATTTTTAAAATTAAAATACAAAAAAAAAAATATTAAAAAACAAAATTAAACAAAAAACTGTAAAAAAAAAAAAAAAATAATCCAAAAATTCGGGCCGGTCCGGTCAACCCGGCCTGAACCGGCCCGAACCGGCCTAGGCCCGGACCGGCCCGACCCCAATAGCCCCGGTTCAATGGGCCGGGCTGGGCTACGTGCAAATCAACCGGGCCGGGCTTAGCCCGGACCGAAATTATATGTGGGCCGGTCCTGGACCGGCCCGAACCCGGTCAGGCCCGCCGCCCCTGGACCGTGGGCCGGCCCGAACCGGACCGGTTACACCATGACTTACAACTACTCTCTCCCACCCCTTACACATGGGTCCCACCGGGTTCCACCACCACGCTCACCCCCCCTACTACATGGGCTCCACCCGGCCCCACCATTTCTTCCCCTCCTCGAATCGAAGCCCGACACGTGTCCAGTTGTAGGAGGGTTGTGAAATTTGGTTGTAGGCATAGCAAAGCTCTATATATATATGAGCTTTGCTATGCCTACAACCAATGTTACAACCCCCTTACAACTTTGCCACGTGTCGGACTTCGATTGGAGGAGGGGGAGAAGTGGTGGGACCGGGTGGAGCCCATGTAGCAGGGGGGGTGAGAGTGGTGATGGGACCCGGTGGTACCCATGTGTAAGGGGTGGGAGAGAGTGGTTGTAAGAAGGTTGTAAAAATTTGGTAGTAAACTTAGCATTTTCCTATATATATATATATATATATATATATATATATATATATATATATATATATATTCTACTATATAATAGGAAAACTTAGATGGTGAAACTTTTGAATTCCGAAAATACCCATACATACTTATACTAATTAAAAATATTTCATTAATTTTAATAAGGACAATTTAGTAATTAGGAAGACTACCCTTTGGTCTTTCTAAAGAGTTTTCCTAAATTAACTAAAAGAATATTAAAATACGTGCAAGGCACGTGCACATATGCTAGTATATATATATAGGAAAACTTGATAGTGAAACTTTTGAATTCCGAAAATATCCTTACTTGTCTATACTAATTAAAAATGGTTCATTAATTTTAATAAGGACAACTTAGTAATTACGAATACTACCCTTTGCACTTCCTAAAGAGTTTTCCTAAGTTAATTAAAAAAAGTTAGAATACGTGAAGGACATGTGCACATATGCTAGTATATATAGCCCCTTCTTATACGGGATAAGTTTACGAGAAAAGTTTATGGAATAGACTAATTTCTTACTAGAGAAAAAAAAACTAAAAAATATCCTGCTGGAATATAGATATTTTTCTCTTCTGAATTTTTTTTCTTTAAAATTTAAATATTTTCTTTTAAAAACAAACATATCTCTATCTTAAAAAATAAGGCTTATCTATCTATTTATTTTTAAATAGAGAGGGATTTATTTATTTTTAAAAATAGAAATAGATAAATTATTTTTTATTTTTTAAAATAGAGATAGATTTTTTAAAAAAAACAATCTATCTTTAGAAATATATATACCTTTAAAAATTATATTTCAAATATTAATGTTAATGTTAATCTTAATATTAATGTTGATATTAACTTTAATTTTAATTTTAATATTGATTTAAATTTTAATGTTAAAGTTAATCTCAGTGTTAGTGTTAATGTTAATATTAAATTTAATTTAAATTTAAATTTAAATTTAAATTTAATTAAATTTCAAATTTAATTCAATTTTGATCTTAATTTTATTCTTAATATTAATCTTAATTTTAATTTTAAAATTATGTTTTTAATATTAATGTTATGTTAATGTTAATATTAACGTTAATGTTAATATTAATGTTAATGTTAAAGTAAAAATTAACATTAATGTTAAAATTAAAACTAATATCAACAATAACATTAACAACAAAAATTAACATAAGCAATAATATTAAAATTAACATTAATATTAAGATTAACATTAAAATTTATATTTTTAAATATAATTTTTAAAGTTATATTTAATTTAAAGAGAGTTAAAAAAAAAATCCATCTCTAGTTAAAAAACATAAAATTAACTTATCTCTAGTTTTTAAAGTAAATAAATAAATTTCTTACTATATAAAAAATAAATAGACTTATTTTTAAGATAGAGATATGTTTGTTTTTTTAAAGGAGATATTTATTTTATTTTTTTTAAGTGAAAGAGATTTAGAAGAGAACCATACGTATTTTTTCTGATCCGTAAGTTATTCCCGTAAGAGAAGCTTTCTGTATATATATATATATATATATATATATATATATATATATATATATATATATATATATATATATATATATATAAAAGGGGGACTTTATTGATGTATCAAGCGCAAAATGCCGAAGCCTATACAAGTAAGCGCGCCGAGCGCGAAAAGACAGCAAAAAGCAAAAAGGCCAAGGTCCTTGAACCGGAGGAGAGTCTGGGCCCGAGGTTAGGTTAGTGCCTTCCAAAGACTGTCCGGGGAGTGAGTGCAGCGCCTCCGAATTTTGAGAATTTGTCGGAGGGCTTCCTTGATCAGCTGTGGGAGATCGAATTGGCGTCCTTCATACATAAATTTGTTCCGGTTCTTCCAGAGCATCCAAATACCGGCGGCTGCAACGATCTGATGCCCGTGGGAGACCCCCAGCTGGCGAAGAGATCGTTGAATCCTCCGGCCCGATGAATCTGCCCGTACCGGCCGAAGAGTTTGTTCCAAAGCTGAGTGGCGAGGTCGCTTGTGAGCAGGATGTGTTCTGCGGTTTTCGATCGGTGTGAAGTGCAGCAGTGGCACCTGGAAGAAAGGCTGTACCCGATGGAGGTGAGGGCGTCGTCGGTGGGGAGCTTTCGACGGTGAGCCCTCTAGATCAGAATAGACCATTTTAGGGGGATACAGGAGTGCCAAAAGGGAGCGATCATCGGGGACGACACTGCGGAGCCTCTCACTACAGCCCTGGCAGAGGCCATCGTGAAAGATCCGTCAGAGTTGGGGGTCCACCTCAAGGCGTCAGGGATATCGTTAAGTTTGATGTCAGCGGCGGCAAGGCCGGACGACACCTCCGACCCCATCCAATCTCTGATATGGCTCCACCTACACCCGGATACGTTGTCCCATAAATCTCGGATCGTGCAATTGGGGGGGGGGGGCGTCGTCGCAAAATGGAAGACCTCATTGCCGAGCTAGCGTTAGTGACGCAGCGACGAGCTGTCGTTCCTGAGCTACAGGCATATGAGGGGTTCGGCGAGGTTACGGTCGTGGAGGATGCGGCGCCAGGAAGCCGAGGAACGATTGTTAGCGACGGCTGGCCTTCATGAACCGAGTCCAGATGGAGTGATCTGATCGCAGCTTCCACCACAAATTCATAGAGCAGGCATCAATAATGTGAGCGATTCTGCAAAAGCCAAGGCCATCCTCATCGGTGGGTTTGGCCATCGTGTCCCAGATGGTCCAGTGGTGCTTATCCTTTCCGTCAAGGTGACCCCAGAAGAAGTTGGCGAAGAGGGACTCTAACGAGGATACAACCTTCTTGGGGGGGGGAGCAAACTGCCAGGGTGTAGATGGGGATGGAGGATAAGACATGCTTGATCAGAATTATTTTACCACCCGGAGAGAGAGTCGCGTTGTGCCAACCTTCGATTTTTCTACTGATTTTGTTCACTAGCCCCTCGAAGATACCCGAGCTGGCTCTACCGTAGACCAGCAGACACCCCAGGTAAGAGAACGACGGGTAGGCGATAGAGAAGGAGGTTAGGTTAGCGAGAGTTGCCGAGTGGTTCCTGTCGACTTTGTGATGGGTGTAGATGACGCTTTTGTCGGTGTTGACTCGTTGGCCGGAGCATCTAGTGTATTTCTCAAGCGTTCTGCTGACCACCTCCACTGACCCGATGTCTCCGGAAGAGAAGATAAGGATGTCATCGGTGTAGGCTAGATGAGTGATCAAGGGGCAGCCAGTGGTGGTATGATAGTGGTGGAATCTGGGGGTATTTGCCAAGCTGTTCAGGTTCCTGCTGAGAGCGTCAGCAGCGATGATGAAGATGGTGGAGGAAAGTGGGTCTCCCTGTCGAACCCCGCAGGTAGATTTGAAGAAGCCGTCCGCTTGCCCGTTGATGACTGTGGAGAACCAAGAGTTGCTTATCGATCTGAAGATGACGCCAATCCAAGTGTCTGAAAACCCGAAAGCCCTGAACACCCAAATCAAGAATTGCCAGTCCAGACGGTCATAGGCTTTCTCCATGTCGAACTTGATGGTGACATTTTTTCCCTGGACGGGAATTTTAAGCAAGTGATCATTTCCTGAGCGAGCAGGATGTTGTCAGTGATGCTCCGGCCAGGGACAATACCGCTTTGCTCTTTTGAGATTAACTTGGGGAGGAGGGTGGAGAGGCGGTTCGCGATGATCTTGGAAATGATTTTATTGGTGAAGGTGCATAAGCTGATAGGTCTGAAATCCTTGAAGGTCTCCGAATTTTCTTTTTTTGGGATAAGGATAAGGTTTGCTCGAGAGATGGATTTGGGGTAGGTCGCTCCTTGGAAGAAGGCAACCGCGGCCGCATGAAAGTTGGATTCGATGATATCCCAGCAAGATCGGAAGAAGACTCTGGAGAACCCGTCCGGTCCGGGGGCGCTGTGTTCGTTGAGGGCCAAGACTTCCGACTTGACCTCTTCCGCGGAGGGGAGGGTCAAAAGCTGCACGTTGTCAAGATCGCTAATCAGATTGGAGATCTTGGGATCTTGGCCAGGAAGTCCTCATCCTTAACCACCACATCTTTGGAGAATAATTTGGTGTAGAAGTTGGCGGCTGCTGTTTGGATGCTCCGCTGGTCTTTGAGTAATATGTCGTTGTCATCCGATATTTGGTGAAGATGAAGCTGATGTCTGCGACCTTTGATGCAAGCGTGGAAGAAGCTGAAATTTCTGTCTCCCTCGATATCCCAAGTTAATCTGGCTTTCTGCTTCCATAATTCTGTTTCGACCTTCAGCCTAGACTTGAGGAGCGCTTGGGTTAGGTTGAGTGGGGCACGAGTCTCAGCCGTGCGTTCCGAGGCGAACCGGATCTCAGCACGAGTGACGTCATCCTCTGCCGTCTTTATCTCTTGGAAGATGTTGCCAAAAGCGAGTAGGCTCCAAGTGGCAAGAGCGCTCATGGTAGTTTTGAGTTTAGCGGCAACTTGAACCAGGGGGTCGGGGTTGCTCGTCGAGCTCCAGGCCTCGGACACAACGTTCCTGAATTGAGGGTGGTGTCTCCAAAAGTCCAGGAAATGGAAAGGTTTCTTGATCCGGTTGGAGTTGCTACTGATCTCGATAAGGAGCGGGGAGTGGTCCGATTCGGTGGTGGTGAGGTGAGAGAGGTTGGCGATGAGATCTATGACGGACCACCGGTGGTCTACCAAGACTCGATCAAGACGGGAGTATTGTCTTCGGGCGCCTTCCTGCATGTTACACCAGGTGAAAGCGTTACCGGAGTAAGGGAGGGAAGACATGTGGGTCTTGAAGATAAAGGTGTTGAAGTCTTTCATGCCCGGCTGTGGGGGAGGACAACCCCCAGATTTCTCCTCTCTGTACGAGATCGTGTTGAAGTCTCCGAGGCAGAGCCAAGGCAGGTTGCTGAGGTGGAGGTGGGTGTTCAACAGGGTGTCCCAGAGCAGCTTGCAGTCGGAGAAGTCGCAGCTGCCGTGGACAGCGGAGAGGAGGGATCTGAACGGGAGAGTAGGGTGCTCCACCCAGCAGGAGAGAGCCTGTTTCGAGCCCTGAACGATACCGAATTTGCTGTCAGAGGAGAAGAGGATCCAGATGTCATGGCACCCGGCGACGGCTTCGTGGAAGCCTAGTTGAAGCTGGATGGATTTAAGTTTTCTCTGGGAGATTTTGGGTTCTATAATCACTAGTATGTCGACCCGGTGGGTTTTCTTGAGGCTCAGAATTCTCCTCAAGGTCGGTTTATTGGCCAGCCCTCCAACGTTCCACGAGAGGAGGTTAAGCATTGGGGTGGTTGTGAGGGGGGTTGTTGAGCTTTGTGGCTGACCGAGTGGTCATGGCCGTAGGCTCTTGGAAGTGTTTTTTCTTCTTGTTGTGGGAGTTTTTGGGAGCTCTCGAGGTCGTAGCTGAGGTCGACGCCTCGGGAGGACCGATGGCTAGGAGTCCAGGATCATTCAGAGGGGGGGAGGTAGCACCTATTTCGATCTCAGCCAGTGCATAGAGGGTTGTTGGGGTCCAGGAAGCCGGCATCCGTGGCTTGCCGGAGTCTGTCTTTAGGAACGATGCTTGAGGGGGCCAGGTCGTTCGCGAAATCCCCCCCACCAACCCGAAACCCTATATGTTATGCTAAACAGAGAGAGAGAGAGAGAGAGAGAGAGAGCATACCTGAGAGAGAGAGAGACCCGTCGGAGGGAGCTTCACCGGAGAATGTGACCCGTCGGAGAGAGCTCGCCGCCGGAGAGAGAGAAAGAGAAAGAGAGAGAGAGGGAAAAGAGAGAGAGTCTTTTTGGGGGGAATGAAAAATTTTTCCCCGTCGGTTCAATTTAAGTTAGGTTACAGTATTTAGCGACGGACTACCGACGGATATATTCGTCGCTAGGTAGTCGCTAAATAGCTACTAGATTACCGACGGAACGGCCGTCGCTAGTTAGATGCTAATTTATCGCACCATTTTTTTTTCAGTTTTTGCCGCCAAAATATGCGCCATATTAGCGACGGACATCAATCCGTTGCTCCATTTTTGTCAAATGAGCGACGGATGTGCGACTGATTTTGACACAAAAAATAATAAAATTATCCATTGCTTTCTGACGGTAGTCCGTCACAAGGTAGTCGCTAGTCCGTCGCTATGTCTGACGGATAAGATCCATCACTAATTGTCCGTCGCCAAATTGCTGTATTTTAGTAGCGTGACACTATAACCGATCTCCGCAATCTCCTTGCACAAAAACGGAAGATTACAAGACCATCTCATACATTTATAGCTCCACATCAGGAGCATCACTGTAATCGAAACCATGAGATAGTAATCAAATATTACTTTCAATCAGCAAAACGGTCTGTCTTTGATCGTTTGAATTATGTTCGGACTCCTAAAATGATTATGGTGGACGAAGATGAACTGTTGTATGCTTCGGTCAACATGACGTCCCGCAGTACTGGAGGTGAAAAACATCCAAGACGTAATGCATCCCGCAATCCTAGTCAGCAGTACCTTGATCAAATTCGTGACTCCGGCGAAGGGGTTTACCAAAACACAAGATCAAGAGGCTGAGATTTCCTTGGTCAAAGGAATCTCCCCACTTCTCATCTTCGAGATGTAATCTGTTAAAGGAATCTTCCTGATTCTAACCGAGATCTCCTCGATCAAAGGAATCTTCCCACTCCTCATCTTGGGAGTAGTTCTCTACATGACTTTGATGCTGATAGCGAAGACTCTGATCGGACTATCCTATCTACCAGTTCATCCTCGGTAGCTAGAGAGGTGACTGCCTACGTCACTAATGAAGAACAAGATGCTTCCAGTTCTACCGGTCAGGAGCAACAGATCGCCACTTTAGAGGACAATTTGAAAATCATGGCTGAAATGGTTACAAGTATGCATGTTGTGATCGTAGCACAATACACTGTTCCACCGGTTGTGAATCCAATTCCAACCCAAGAACACATAGCAGCATCTACACCTATCAATACCGGCCTGGGGGTACAATCCCCTCTCAATGCTACCATGCCAGCTCAGGCTACCTCAAGTCAGTCTAGTGCTGGTGGTGGTACTTATCATGTAGTTCTGCCTTCTAACATATCAAACCAGTCTACTGCTCCTCAAGCATCAGAAGATCCTTTTAAGGCAGTGAAGCTTCTGCGTAATCAGTTTGAAACTTTTAAGCCGAAGGATGGTCTACAGAAGTTAGGGATCAAACAACCCTATCCTGTAGAGTGGAAGAAAGTCGCATTTCCACCTAAGTACAAGCCCCCAACTATCATGCTGTTTGACGACAGCTCATCTCCGAGTTAGTATCTCAACCACTTTGAAGTGATGACTGACCAGCTTCAACCGAATGATGCTCTACTCACTAGAGTATTCGTTGGGTGCTTGGCAGGGGTAGCCTATGACTGGTATCGTAGCTTGCAAGATGTCTGCATAACATCTTTTGCAGCACTGAAGCAAATGTTCCTGGAACGGTTTTATGAGAGAACAAACGACATGACCATGTCGGCCCTTATTAAGATCAAACAAAGGCCTAATAAAACTGTTGAACGTTTCATAGAGCACTTCTGTCGTGAGGCACTCAAGATGTCTCTAGGTACTCCAGATGCATGGACTATAGATACATGCAAATCAAACTTGTTACCTATAGTCAGTATATGGACCGGACCCACACAATTCTAATATTGGGCTTCCTTCATAGTAAGTGTCAGGGTAGCTGAGGACAGTGCTGACAAATTCAAGCAGTTAAGCATCCAGATGCCTAATCTCGACAAAGATGAGCATTCTACTATCAACAGCGGTGGTCATCAGAACAACCGCAAAGGCAAAAAAGTCTTAGCTATCAATGTGGGTCAGTCAACACCTACTACAACGGCACCTCCACAGAGAGCATGACATCCCAAAGAAGAATATTCCTTTGACGAGGATGATATTTTAAACATATTTGATTGTCTAATCAAGAGCAACAAACTTCAATTACCCGAAGCTAAACGGCCAGATGAAGTAGGTAAAACTGACAATTCCAAATATTGTATGTATCATAGGTTCTTGGGGCATCCAACTAAGGCGTGCTACGTACTTAAAGGGAAGATCCAAGAGCTGATCAATGATAAGGCTATCACTCTTCAGCAAGACGAGAAGACGGTGACTGCCAATGTTGTCTCTCTGTAATTCGACGACTTTCCTGCTCAATTGGTACATGATGGAGTCGTCCCCATTCCAAAGACTACCCTGGAGATCGTCAACCTTCCACCAGCAAGAAGTGACGGCTTGGTTCCTCTATCAACCGACAAAGGAGAAATCATGTGGATTCACCCCGACTTGGTCGCTGATTTTGAATCAAAGACACCTGCTTCTTCTAACAAGACAAGAAAGACAACCAAGTACAAGTCGTGTCACATGACATCACCGGGGCGATCATCTTCCACCTTTGGATACTACATTCATTTCAGCAGCGACTTCACCTTCTTCTTCCAAGACGGAGGTACCAAAAGCCGAAAATCAAGTACCAGCCAGAATTCTATCGGTACAGTCAGCAGTCCCACGAACTGATGACAAAGATGTGATACAATCTACAGAAAGTCCCTGGCTTGAATGACGAGAAAAAGTCTCCTATACCTCTTTTTCTACGTCTTCAACACAATCAATCCTGTGTTGGCCTGGGATTCTGGACAGATCATTCATGTCTCCAAAAGAAGTCTTCGAAAAAAAAGACTCGGATGAAGGACTGTAACATGGTTTCCTTTGCACCAGTTCCAGAAGAAGAAGCCAAGACTGGTACCAGATCTGGGAGGCTCTATCTCAGAGACTATCCAGAGGGACAAAAGAATGCGGTCACTCCTCCTCCAGTCTCCGATGCCCTCCGACATCTTCTCCTCCTGTCCCCAATGTTCCTTCGGCATCATCACCCCAAACATAACCTATTCCTCCAAAACCGACACTAGCTGACAAAGATAAGCAATCGCCTCGCTTTGATAAAAGCTTGAAGAAAACTCCACTTCAAAGACTCGAAAAGCCATATAATTTTGACATATTGGCTCAACTGGCCAATACTCCGACAAGATTATCGATTTTTGAACTCCTGCATCTCTTGAGGGAAAATCAAGAAACATTAAGTGAGGCTTTGATGCAAGCTGACGCATGTCTGACCTATCTCAAGAAACTAAACGAGGAACCAGTGGCATACTCTTACTGTCATAGTGTGATGGAACTGATTCCCAATATCACCTTTACTCAGGATGATATACTTTTGGAGGATAATCGACATGACTGACCTCTCTATTATACGGGGTATGTCGAAACCATGAAGGTCGATCGCATTTTAGTCGACCCAGAATATGCACTCAGCTTTATGCCGAAGACTCTTGGATGCACTGAAGATCCCAGTCCATAACCTCTCAACAATGATCACAACTATTCTGGGGTTCAATTCTGGAATAAGTGAACCGTTAGGGAAGATTCGCCTCAAAGTCCAAATTGGCAATCTCCGTACGAAGGTCATCATCTATGTGATTGACAATCACGTCTCCTACAATATATTGTTAGGAAGGGCGTGGTTGCATAAATATAACATTGTGCCATCCACTCTCCATCAATGCTTCAAATATGTTGATGACAACGGAGAAGTACGGAAGGAAGTGGCTGATCTTAATCCCTTTCGAGGCATCGAAGCATATTATACAAACTCCAGAATGTATAAAGAAGAGTTCATGAAAGTCGTACTGGCTATGGACACCGAAGAAGACCGAAAAAAAAGTCCGGACAATATTCTGGTGATTCCAGTCAAGGGACTTCCTTTCCGTCTCTCGTCTTCCCAGACGCTGACCATCAATCTCTCACCTTCTACCAAGCATATTCTTACTGAAAAGTTGGAGCATAGGGAGCTCACCTCTTCTAAGCCTCTTGTTATCGACCTTCGTCGTAACAAGCCTTCTTCTTCTCATCTTGTTATTAATCTTAGCAAGCCATCATCTAAGGTTAAAAATACTGTTGTAAATGATGATGTAAATATCAATAAAGTAGCTTCTCCTTTGCAGTATATTGATGTCAATTATTACACACGATGTTATCTAAAAATCCTGGATAATTTTGTACCTCTTACCTTAGGAGCAGTTCAACCTTTACAAGATGAAATATCACTCAAATCAGTACAAGACTCATTCTTTCTAGTTCCTTTCCGGAAGAAGGATGAACACCCTATCCTCTTCAGCAAAGGGCTAAATCAAAAGGATACAACCGATAGCGACTCTGAAAATGATGATAGTGGACGACTTCAACTACGTCGTTACAGTCAACAATCTAAGAACATCATCCAAAAGATGGGCTATAATTTCAAATGTGGCCTCAAACGGTAGTAGGGGAAGACGAACTTCTATTCATATACCTATTCCAAAAGAAAAGTCACTACAATATTATAATAAAACAAAGCATGGGTTAGGCTACACTTCGCCAATCAACCCCGGATGTTTTTGAGTCTGACAGAGAAAAACGATCTAACTCTTATGACTATGTATCATGGGATTCAAACACCAGCATAAGGCACGTCCATTGAGTAACTCTATCTTCCAATATGGTGACCGCTGAGTTCTCGAAGAACGATGACGATTTCATCGAAACTCCTGAAACTGAGCCTTGGACACAAAGAATGGATACTCAATGGAAACTATGTTTCGAACAACGTGAACCACCCACTGAAGATCAATTTGTTCAGATCGACGTCGGAGACGAAGCTTCTCCAAGGCCAATCTTCATCAGCAAAAGTCTCCCGGAAGCAGATAAACAAGAACTGATCCACCTCACTAGGGAATTTATTGATGTATTCGCTTGGAGCTATGAAGATATGCCAGGATTAGGTCCTCAGATTGCTACTCACAAGCTCAACATTTTGCTAAATGCTAAGCCAGTCAAACAACAACAACATCGATTCCGACCTGATATGATGGACGCCATAGAAGCTGAAGTCAAAAAGTTAATTGCTTGTGGCTTTGTCAGAGAGGAACAATATCCAGACTGGATGGCTAATGTCGTCCCAGTTATGAAGAAAACAGGGAAGGTCCGAGTCTGTATCGACTTTAGAGACCTTAATGAAGCTTGTCCCAAAGATGAGTTCCCTCTTCCGATCACTGTCATGATCGACAATACTTGCGGGTTCGAACGAATGTCTTTCATGGACGAATTCTTCGGATATAATCAGACCAGGATGAATCCCGAAGATAAAAAACATACATCTTTTCGTACTCCTCTAGGAGTCTACTGCTACACAGTCTGTCTGCTGTCCAGAAAATGCGACATTATATCATGGGCCAGACCATTTATGTCATCTCCAGAGTCAATCCTCTACGGTTCTTGATGAAGAAGCCTAGTACACTCAATTCCAGACTCGCTACATGGGCTATATTGTTAGCACAATATGATATATCTATGTCCCATAGAAATCTGTCAAGGGCCAAGCCCTAGCTGACTTTCTGGCTGCACATCCAATTCCTTAAACATCTAAACTCTATGATAAAATTTCTGATAAAACTCTGGAATCTAACATGACTTCAAAAGAAATTCTTGCTTGGCGTCTATTCTTTGATGGTGCATCCAGAATCGGACCCAAAGGCATTATCGTCGCTGGAGTTGGAATCGTTCTTGTATCACCCGAAGGACAGGCCGTTCAAAGAGCCTATTCTCTAGACGAACCATGCTCTAACATTGTTGCTGAATACAATACTCTACTCATCGGTCTCCAATTAGCTAAACAATTGGATATCGAATATCTAGAAGTATACGGAGACTCTAAACTGATTATCAACCAGGTTAGAGGCACGTATGAAGTTCGACATCAATATCTCATTCCATACCAAGAAGCATCAGTCAAATTGGCTACATCCTTCAAAGGTTTCTTAATTCATTGAATATGTACGTCGAGCTTGCAATACAGAAGCTGATGCACTCGCTAATCTAGCAGCAGTATTAGCAATTCCTGTAAAAAGACAACAAATGATTGTTATCACTAATAGGGAATTATTCTGCGTCGAGAATAATTTGAATGTTGAAATTTGCAATTCAGTTGAAGTTGGTACTACTAATGAAGACTGGAGGGATCCTTTCATCGACTTTGCGGCACATGATATCTTACCCGAAGATCCCAAAGAAGCAACAACAATCCATCAACGGTTGCTTTGATTCTATTACAATCACTCATCTAAAACACTATACAGACGATCATTTGACGGTGTGCTCCTACGATGTCTTGCGGGAGATGAAGCAAAGCAGATACTACGTGAAGCTTACAATGGTGTCTGTGGTGCACATCAACCTGGCCCTAAGCTACATGATCGAATTCGACGCATGGGATTTTATTGGCCTACCATGGTGTCGGACGCAATTGAGTATGCGAGAAAATGCCGAACATGTCAAATTCATACGAATTCATTCATCAACCATCAGAATTTTTGCATCATACCACAGCATCCTGGCCTTTCGAAGCTTGAGGCATGGATGTCATTTGTCCTATCAATCCGCCATCATCTCGAGGACATTGATTTATCTTAGCTATAACCGATTACTTCTCAAAATACAGAAGCTATACCCTTAACAGAAGTCAAGACAAGCAGTGTCATTAATTTCATCAAACATCATGTAATCTATTGATTCGGTGTTCCTCGGCAAATCATCCATGACAATGGACCTTAATTTGTCAGTAAAAAATTCACTCGATTTTATGATGACAATCAGATCAACAATGTTGCTTCTATAGCCTATAATCCTGCAGCTAACGGTTTAGCCGAAGCATTCAACAAAACAATCATCAAGCTTCTCAAGAAGTTCGTTTCTATCAATAAATGAAACTGGAGCAAAAAGCTTGGAAAATGTTTATGGGCTTACCGTACTACCGTACGCGCTCCGACTGGTTGTACACCTTTCTCTTTGGTGTATGGATGCGAGGTCGTCTTACCACTAGAAATCTAAATTCCATCACTGAGAATAGCTATTGCCAACGAACTCACAGAAAACAATGATCGTCTTCGACTTCAGGAGCTTGAAGCACTCGACGAGAAACAGTTACTAGCTCAACAACATATCAAGCTATATCAAGCCCGTATCTCAAAAGCCTTCAATCGTAAAGTCAAAGTACGAGCATTTCAAAAAGGTGAGCTGGTCTTTACTGTCAGACGTCCCATGACTATGACAGACATAAGCAAGGGCAAGTTCGAACCAAAGTGGGAAGGTCCCTATGTTGTAAGCAAAATTTTCTCTAACGGAGCATATCAACTAACCAAGATAGATGGCCGAATTGCTATGATGCCTATCAACGACAAATTCCTGAAGAAATATTATGTTTGAAAGTATGTACTATGTATATACCCCAAATCTTCAAAAATTCCCAGCGGAGTTTACCTATAACATCTACTTCATCTTAACAAACATCATCTTTTGAAACCCAGCTGTTTTAAGAGATATCATATTCTTGAGTCCCAATTGACCCAGGGATAATAAATAGATGTACAAATTAATGTCCATATTACCTTTGAATTCTACTATCTACATTAAAGGACTTGTCACGTCCGTATTACATCTGATTATGTCGTCCCAGAAATGACAATATTTTAAAATTATATTCTGTCATGTCCATATTACCTCTGAACAGATATAATGAGTATTATTATTTTTAAGAGATATGTCACGTCCAATACCTCTGAACATATATTTTATTCCTATCTATTACTTGTGTATCAAACAGATGCATAATAAGTAATAGAGCTACAAAAAGATCATCAATTTTTCATTCCATGTAATATCATGCAAACACCAAAAAATTATTACATTCATCGAAAAGTGTTTAAAGCAAAAAAGTTATTACATTCTGATAACTTCACTTTAAAGGCTGGGTACTAAGATCAACAATCATCTTCTTCAAAGACTCGGCTCGCTCCACCCTGGAGTTAACTACTCTTTTCCTGGCCAAGTCTGTCCTGGTCTCTGGTTGCAAAGTTTACATTGAAGTAACTTGACATTCTATCTCTGCACCCTGAACTTGGAGGAAGTCATTCCATTGCCGAATTAAATTATCCAAACGACTGGAGGCAACTTGACATAATTCAAGCACTTCTTCCTCACGCTTCTTGACTGTCGTGATTGTCTCACGAAGCTTGGCCATTTCAGCTTCCAGTTCTTGAAGACGAGCTTGGCCGTTAGCTGCTTCTCTCTCTTTCTCCGCTGCCTCGATCTTATAAAGCTCAACGGAAGAGGTAGCCTCAGAAATGCTTGTTTCCATCTTCCTAGATTGTACTGAGACGGCAACTACAGAAGTGTTCAGGACGACTTGACGTTCTTCAATTCACGAGCTATGGCCTCACACTCTACATCTATGAGTCTCTGTATATTGCCTCTTGTCAGTTCTTGATAAGATCTAGTAGGATCTTCAAGCTCATCCAAGACGTGCTCCAAGAAGTTGACTCTTTCAATATCGCCAAGAGCGCGTATGGCTTCAATCGCAAAAGAAGAGGTTCTCCTTACTAAATCGTAAGGGTTGTTTTTATCCATGGCCATCTGAACAAGGGTGCTCAGGGAAGTGAAGAAAGCACTCGTATATGTCTCAACGATGCTACTAGCCATTGCCGACATGCCAGGTATTGCCACTTCAGCACGAATCCCTCATTCTACAGAAGATTGAGGAATCGCAGATTGTACACCAGGAGATTTTGGTGCAGGCATCATTGAAGAGCTTCCTTCCATAGTACGAGTCCCCATGTCCAGGAGAACCATAGTAGAGCTGAGGCTGAAAGCCGTAGAAGTCAACGGGGCCGCAGCAATAGTCCCCACATGACCCTCTGCAATCAAAAATAAAAAAGCAAAATCATTATATCACACAACATTAAGGGAGCAATGGTAAATAAAGTCAGAAATTTACCTGAGCTCGGCGGCATATGTGGAGTCTCGCGAGGCACGGTATCTCACACTGTAAAGAGCCTCACCATGGTGTTCTCAGATACGATCGATGGGCTGCTTCCAGCTTCCGAACCGCCCGATATGAAATGGATGCTTCCAGCCCCTGATTCAGCTTGACCACCTGGGGTTGCTACCTCTGCCCACTCTGTTTCGAAAACATGTTCAGTTAGGGTCTGAATCCCCTTACCATCAATTTTAGGATTTTTATCACCCTCAGCATTCTCAAGACCTTTAGCCAGGTCTTCACTACCTTTATTATCGTCATCAGGGTTCTCATCACCCTCAACATCTTCGAGACCTTTAGCAAGGCCTTTATCATCATCTTCATCATCTAGGCTTTCATCGCCCTCAATATCAACATCAGAATTCTCATCACCTTGAGGTTCATTAAGATTCTGATTATCATCTTTAGGGCTTTGATGGCCCTCATCTTCAATAGGGTGTTCTTCACTCTTAACAACATTTTGTCCATCCTTGGCCGTCAAGTTTTCCTCCTCTTGGACCACCGTTTGATCTTCAAAAGCAGCATCTATGGGATCTTCTTCAATTATCTCATTACCGAAATCACAGCCATCTAGTTCTTCTATCATCTCTTCATCTTCTCGAGAGGATGCAGAAGTTTGAACAGTAGAGGGAGCTGCAACATCCAGAATAATGTTTTCTGAAGTCAACATTTCTTCAGGAATCGTGGCCCCTGGAACATCATTAGTAAAAGGCGACAATGTCACACCTACTGCAGCAAGTGTAGACGTAGGAATGGTAATTGTTACAACTACTGGTTCTGAGATAGGAACTGAAGGAATATCCGTTACAGTAGCGGGAGTTGGAATACTGGTTGTTAGGGCCTCTGCAAAAAAAAAATATCAATACAAGTGCCCAATGGTTTAAACAAACAAATAACTCTTGTTAGACTGAAAGAGTAAGAGTATCACCTTGTGGATCTTGCGACGACAGTGATGGTTCTGGTGGTCTAGAAGAATGCCCCGGCTCTGATGGAGTTGGCGAGGGTACAGTTTCCTGCTGCATAATTTTGAAGGTCACTAATTTTCTCCTCACCTTGCGCTTAAGCGGTATTGGAGGTGATCCCTCGGTTTCACCAGGTTCATCCTGCACATCCGGCTCTCTATTAGTCCCTTCAGTAGGAATTCTACTTTCTTTTGGGATTGAAGAAGGGGTTGCTCATGTTCCCCCAGAAGAAAGTCCTCCTTCCATCTGTCGCATCTGAGATCTAGTCCTCGTCGTGGGCTGTTCAGTTAATAATTGCTTCTTTCTTTCTTTTTCCCCGAGCCTTAGGGGGAGAAGGAGGTTCGGTTTGGGTAGGTTGGGTAGATGGTTCCCCAGCTTTCTGTCTTTTGCTAGTCCCTTTTGCAGAAAATTTTACTTTCCGCTTCTTAAGGGAGATATGCAGTGGGTCATTTACTTCATCAGGGAAGCCGACAAGTGTAGCCTCTAGAGGATCGTCAGCAGGAGCATTATCGTCCGCTTCTCTGAATTCCAGATTAGTCTTGGCCCCTGCCCGCGACCGTCAGACACTGACAAAACTATCAGCCAAAGAGAAGCCTTCGAAGAAGGTATTGGCCGAAGTATAGAAATTTGCGTATGTGTATAACATACGCAGACCCACTTTAATAGTAGCAAAGGGCATTGCAAATGTAGCCGTAGTGCCCCTTGCACTATAATACATCCATCCTCTGGCACCATCAATCAAGTAGCCAGAAGCTTTTAAGCAGGTGGTTGCGTTCCCAACGTACATTTGATCGTAGCCGAATTGGCGAGCAAATCGGCTAGGCAGATATGGCTCCAGGAAGCACTCACCCCCGAACCGGTATACTAGGTGAGAGGGTATGATCATCTTCAACCAAATGAAAGTAGCCAGAGGTGGACGAGTAGCCATATGTTCTAAGTCCATAAGTAGGGGAGAAAGATTCTCACATCTTGGAGGAGGAGGAACGCAATAGAATCTCCACTCAAAACCCATATTCAATGCCTTTCTGCAGTCAGTAAGGGTGTTCACTTTCCATCAAGATGTGGCATAACGTCTGATGAAATCCCCTCCTACAACACCTAGAGACGGATCCATTAGAATGGGATGGTGCAGCAGTAACCAGCCAAATAATAAGTATATGGCATCTCAGTATGAGGAAATTCGTTTCGAGTGCCAGGATCCACCATCTTGTTATTTGTAAAGGAACGAAGACCTGCGTTCAGCCGACAAGTCATCGCAGAAAGAATATCCATTTTGTGCCCAAATACTAAACGCACAACGGCGAATAGCATACCTCGGTGGATTCTATCAATAACACTGGCTCCGGGAACCACGAACCGTCGTAGCCACAAGGAGAGAAAGCCTGCAAGAGTAGCTTTTCGAGACATCTTTCTACCACCTTGTCTTATATAAGTCTCGATGGGATTATCAGCGGGAAACTCATGCCAATCCTCCATCAGCTCATTGTCGACATGTTTTGACTCCTCTATCAATTTTTTGATAGTACTGCGGTCAAGCGGTTCAAAGAAGCAAGGTTCATAATCTAGGTGTTCTTGCACCTTGACTTCCAGGACGTGGCCCAAAAACAGATACATCAACCATTTGGATAGATAACATGTCCCTTTGCATGACACTTATATAACAGAGTGCATATCATAAAATGACATAACAACTATTCAAAGACTGCCACCATTTTCGGGTTTTTCTCGACTAAAGCGTCCAGCTCCCCATTTGTTGGCACGTATTCTTCGTATGGGTGGTCACCCATTAGCAGATGAGAGATATATTGCATCTCATGAAGGGCGAAGCCTATTTCTCCTCGAGGGGTCACAAAAGTGCATGTCATGTTGTTATACCTCTCAACTAAGGCTAAAAACAAGTTAGAGTTGGTTTAGATGCCGCTGGAAGTAGTCTAGATAGGTTCATAAAGATCCAAATCAAGAAGCTTGTCCCTAAAGTTATTCAGAGCCTAGACAAAAAATTGGTTCCAGCGTTTGATATCTGGATTCATCAGATCCATCAGCCGCATATTCTGATTCGGATACGTTCCTTCAGTTTTAGCAAATAGGTTAGCGAAGAAGGGTATCCTAACTGGAATCAGCAGAGACGAATCCTCAGGTGGCCCATAACTCGGTTTTAGGCCTCTTAAATGGGTGTTATGCCTCTCTGATGAACTGAAGAAAATGTCCTTCCTTTGAGGACCTACTCTGTGACATATCCTTCCAACCCTAACCTGTTGGAAAGGGGTTAGGTTCCATGCCATGTTTCGAGGATGGCTGGCATGAGCGTAACGGGATAGGGACAGATGCCTCGTTATATCAGTGAGATACATTAGTCTGCCTCCACTCTGATAGACTCGCTTTTCCCGCTTCTATTTGGGCTGAGAGTCTTTTTCGATGGCTTCGCCAAACAAGAAGGCTGGTTTCCTGTGGGGCACTTGATCCAAACTTGTGAAGGGTTCATCATACATAGTAGAGTCCGGTTATCTTGGGACTCTAACAGAGCTCTTCTAGTAGAAGGAAGATCATATTGATGGAAGAAGACGTGAGACAAATCTTCTTGATACTCCGAGACTCGAAAAGCAGAGGCCAATATCTCTACATTAGGGTCTTCTCTGAGGTCAACTACAAGAAAAGAAGCAAATGTTAAGATCATGAAGGCAAAAGAGCTTAATCTTCACAAATCTCTAAATTGCGTATGTAATACAATCCTTAAATTGTGCATACAATGCAATAGTGCATACAGTGCAAAAATAGTCTCTGAGTGGCGCATGATAATCTCTTAAAGTTAAGTGCCTTATGATAATTTTTTTATTTGAGCATGACAGTTCTTCAAGTGGTGCATATGACGGTTCAAACATATTGCGCATATGACAGTTCAAACATTTTGTGCATAGGATAATTCAAATTTTTTGTGTATATGACAGTTATTGCGCATGAAAGATTTTAGCGCACGATGCACTTTTTGTATAGAAAAAATGCGCGCTATGTTTGGCCAGCACTCTGAAAGAGGTGGCGCTATTTGTGAAATTGTGCAGCACCAACCAAGACTCTGAAAGAGATGGTTGGCGCTGGCTTTTTGGCGCTGCCATTAAATGGCGTTAAGCCCACTGTTCATTGTCTTCTCCGATGATCACCTTCGAGTGTTGGGTTCGCCTCCTCAGCTCTCGCCGACGGTGGCGCGTACTGCGGTGCCCTCAGTGGCGAAGTGCGCGGCGGAGCTCCGGCGACTCCCTTGCCCTTGTCAGCGGTCGACTTCTTTGGGGCCATCGTTGATGATGATCAGAAAGTTTTGAAAATGAAGGAGAGGAAAACGAAGAGCTCGGGAAGAAGAAATTTCGAGTAAAATTTTTTATCTCTCATTTCGAATATTTATAGCCAAAAATCAAAGTGTAACGGCTGCACAAATTGTGCGAGAAATCCGGAGTCGGTTGGGTTTCTGAAGTGAGCCAAAAGCGTGAAATTGCTTCTTATTCAAAGTATTTCAAATTTTAAAAATTTTCAAAATTGAAAACTTTGAAGGGGGTCTTGTAGAAGCTAAAAATTATTACAACTGATTGCGCTAGTCAATGGACGCTCAAAAGACAAATGGCACTCAGAAGTCATATGGCGTTCAGAAGTTAAATGGCGCTCATCATCAAATGGTGCTCAAAATCAAATGGCACTGGCATGAGATCCCACGTGGCAAGCTTCCACGAGAAGCTCAGGCGCTCGTCATCATGACTGACAACACGTCAGTCGAGAAAAATCCTTTTGAATCTCGAGCACGCGACGCTCGAGAAGATTGTGTCAAACTTGGTCATAATGACCTACAGCTGTCTTGCACTATTTGTCATTTGGCGCAAGGAAATCATTGTTTATAGATTTAATGAATGAAGCAGTGGGTGCTAATCATCAAATTGTGCCAGGCGCCATTTGCGATTTAACACCAATTGATCAAATCATCCAGAAGCAGTTAGATGACGTGTCACGCATGCCATTAATCTCGAAGAACGTGTACGTGACACTGTCCATGACCAAGCGCATCTCGCTCACAGAATGCCACGTGTCTCAAGCAGTTAAACTAACCGCTCGTGCCAATGGATGATGGCACGCCAATTGCTAGTGTGTGCCAATCAGGATAACTACTTAATTAGTTATCTTTAAACTCTATAAATAGAGTTCTAAATCATTTCACAAGGATCACTAATGATCATAAACTTATGAACAAGTTGCTGCAGTATCCAAAGGCTTTCTTCTTCGACATCGCATCGTCCAATGGATAAAGTGATCGTCTTCTGACCAGATTCCTACAGTGTACTTCTCCAGAATCAAATTATACTCTTATACTTTTCTTTTTCTTAGTTTGTAATCAAACTTTTGTTTTTGCAAACAACGTGTAACCACAAACTTCAAAGTCATAACCTACTCTCTTTTTTACTTCTTTACCTCTTCAAACAATAAGCCCAATGTTTTTTGAAATACAACATGAAGTAACGTCTCCAAGGTTGTATGTTCATGCTTGAAAATATTGAGACTCATCTTAAATGATGTCTTAATCTCATTCGCAATTGTGGTCAACATTAAATTTATCTTATGCCAAACTGTAAAGAAATTATCATTGATGACCGAATATATTCTTCTAGCTTTGAGTTTTCCTTCAGGCCGATTGGAGGTGGTTGTGCCATAATGCTTCACCATCTTCGTCCATGCCACAATGAAATATTCTTTATGGTAGTTTATCCAAGTATTTTTTATGTAAGCAATACATGTTGGGTTGCTTGTCTCATACTTTTCTTTGAACATTTACCATATGGCATTATAATTGTCTTCGCTATTTGCTTGCTAGACAAGTTCCGGATTATGGTAGAATTCATCTAAGTGGTCCTTATTAATTTTGCTCTCTACCTTCTCAAACTTCTTCTTCATCTATGCTTGGATATTCCTAGTACATAATAGTCTCTTTGCATAAGGAAACATGACATCTATAATATTCACTAGGGCATATTCTTGGCCAGTTAGGAAAACAAGTGCTCTATGTATCTAGTATAAAATTAATTAAGCCGTCTCAATGCCCACATGTATTCTTCAACCGTCTTCATATTTATGAAACAAAAGACCACTAACAATGTTTTCCTAGAGGTAAAACCGACATTTGGAGAACTAACATCTTGAATTTGTTGGTCTTACAAGTACAATCAATAGCTAATACGTCGTAAAAGGAATGCGTTAGTGGGAGAAATCATGTTAGGCGCAAAACAAGAAATAACCTCATTGTTCTGTGGATATCTCCTATGATACTCCACATAGAGTAATGCTCGACAAGCAACTTTATAACTTGTTGCATTGCTATTTTTTCACTCATCTTATTAATCTTCGATTGAAATTGAGAGAGAGAAATTGTCCTCAGTAATGACTTGTTATTCCTATTTTTTTATCACACAATGGATAGAACCAGTTGTGGTGCAACTCCGTTGTTGATCAATTGCTCAACTAGTTCCCTCTCATTTGGTGTTAACCATCCCGAATAGTCATGCCTGACAAGTGTATCAGCGATAGGATGACTGTGAATTCCATTCTTGACTATGACTACCTACTTGCGCTCGACAATGTTAACAAACTACAACTTGAATGGACAACCACATTTCTTCGTTCCAACGCTAATTCTCTTCCGTTTAGTGACTTTTGGGACCACATATTTTTATGATGAGAAATAAACATATCACCTCTCTCATTCAAGCTCTAGCAATTTCCGTCTGGACAGGTTACTCGTCGATCTTGAAATGATGATGACTATGTCTTGTTGTTTTCCAACTTCCCAAACTTGTACTTCTGCATAGGAGTCAAAAACAACGTCCATATAAATAAATAGCTAAGTAGATGCTAGTAGGATTAATGATGACTATATTGTTGACAAAATACTCTCCACTTGAAAATAGAAAAAAAATATGTACGTCCAAAAGCAACAAAATCTACATAAGTAGCACTTCCAAAAGATGAAGTCCCTTATTGTAGATTTGTCAAAATTTTGACAATCCTAATGCATCGTAGGACTACCAAAATTTTAGTAGATCCAATGCGTCTAGTTGCGAGTTTCTGACAATGTTTACGGAAATAGAGGAAGAAAAGGAGGAGAAACTACATATAAGGTTCTTGGGAAGCTTCTCCAATGCTTTGCAATGAATTCGACGAGCCAATAGTTCATTGAATTGGTTGTTCACTACCTCATTTTCAATTTTTGGAACCATTTCCGTTGGAGAAGTGCCACAAGGCTTGAGAAGCTTGGTCAGAGAATTTTGGAGAAGATATGGACGGAGAATCGTTCGAGATTCGCCGGTGGTGGTTGGAATATTATGGTTTAAGGTGGGAGAGTTTGATGTTTTAGGATTTGGAAATGAAGAAGACAAGAGGAAGAAGCCAAAAAAATTAATGGAATCTTTAATGAATAACTTGTGTTGCTCCAAAAGAAAAAAGAACTTAAGTATAGTTAGGGCAGTAAAAAAGTTAAAGATATTTGTGAAGCCTACGATAAGAAAGTGCGGTAGAGTATAACACCAACTATTTAATTTTTTTTAATTTGCATCTTAAAATCTCAAACTTAGGAATTGGTAACAATTTTGTGTCTCCTCCATGAATTAACCACCAAACTCGATACACATGGCTATATTTTCGTATGTATTTTGGGATTTTATCGAGTTGTAAAATTGTTCATGAAATTGGGAGAAACAAATGGATATATAGTCACCTATGATATCTAGTTGTTTTCGTTAAATATGTCATTTCCTTTTCGGCCCCTCTTGTTGCATGTTGCAAAATTATGAACCAATGCATGTTGTCTTCTCATTCACAAAAGGTAAATATGGCTTCACACCAAATACAAGTAGCAGAAGGCACTGCTTGGGTATGTTGTGAATTAGGGGTAAGAAACATACTGCGTGAACATCAGTCTGTTGGCACGTCGTTTCTCTAACACTATCAAGAAATATGTGCACCATGTATAAACAAAATTAGTAGCTTACCTACCGAACATTAACTCAGCTTTTTTCCAATGCTAGAGGTAGAAACAAGACACTAAGATCATCTCCAATGGGGGTTTCTATCTTCCCTATTTCTATGGAAGAAATCTATTTTAGAAAAAACTTCTTCCAATGGTGATTTCTATCACCATTTCTATCCTAGGTGGTAATGATGTAGGATGGAAACTTTGTAGGAGGGTTTCTACATGTAGAAACTCTCATAGAAATTCTCCTATCTCTCATGACAATTATTATTGGATCCCACATCATTAAATTGATCCTTTTACTATGTGACACATAGGATAGAAATGGAGAACCATTGGAGAACATTTTTGTATGTCTACAATTTTTATGTAGAAACTCTTCCAACTAGGATAGAAATCTCCTTAAAGCACAATGCCAAGTAGGATAAGAACTCAATTTTAGAAATCACCATTGGAGATGGTCTAATATCCTTTATCAGGCGGTCGAAAGAAAAAACCGAACCTCCCCACGGATTTCGAAATAAAGGATTTGGGAATTAAAGACCCAGAATACTTAGGTCGGAGATTCAAATCCTCATGAAAGCGTAATATCCTTAGATACTAAAATTAAGGGAAAATACAAGATATTAAGCTGATAGAAAATTGAACCCGAAGCGGTCAGATATCGTCCTATTCTCAAATATAAACGATGCCGATCAGGGATCGCCAAATATTGCTTTTAGGACTCTGTCGACACCCTTTGAGAAATCAAAGTTTTGGGTTCCGGGAGGAGTATGGTCTCAAGACTGAAACTTGAAACAATTGATGAAATGGTACCACCAGGAGTGGAGCTACCACTTCATTTGACTCAACATGGAAAACTTACCAGTTCCAAACATAGTAAGGATTGAAAGACTGAGAGCTCTTTCTTGATTCTATAGGTGTTGGTGCATGACCGTTCTTAGTTGGTGGAGCGATTTGTCTGGTTAATTCCGTTAGCGAACGAGGCCTTACCCTGCTAACTAGCTATGCTGAGGCATCCTCCATAGCCAGCTTCTTAGAGGCACTATGGCCGCTTAGGCCACGGAAGTTTGAGGCAATAACATGTTGTGATGCTCTTAGATGTTTTAGGCCGCATGCGCGCTACACTGATATACTCAACGAGTCTATAGCCTTGGCCGACAGGCCCAAATAATCTTTGATATCAGTAAAATTGAGGGAAAGGTTAATCCCTAATATAATGACTTGATATCAGTAGTGTATTTGGTACATACAATATTTGGTCTTTTTTGCAGGAAAATATATTGTTACATAGGCAACAAAAAATTTCTCACTTTTCTTCCATTATTACAAAAACTACTTATTATCTATCCACATGCAAAGTAGGCTAGGAAGATGTTTGTATGCGCGCAAGTAACTAAAAATTGTCTATCATGCAAAAATGAAAAATTAAAGATCTGATCAGCAATATGAAGGATATTTTCCTGATATTAATTGTGGCTGTGGTAGAAGAAAACCTAGAGTGCACTCAATTGGTTAGCTTTGGCTTGTGGATGTGGGAAAGGTATTGGTGTGGTTGGTTACTGATTGGATATGAAAATAATGACATCTTGCCCACCAAAACTAAGTTTGGTGGCAGTGCAAAACATAAAGGTCATATTCTGAAGATCATATGCAGGTCCTCAAAATAACCCATCATTATTGACCAGTGTTCTCTAAGCATCCAAGAATACATGGACAAAGAAGCTGTCAAGAGTCAATGTGCATCCTACATTTTCTGTCACCTTTTGGTAAAGGGGATTGTGGAGTTTGATCAGATTTTCTAGTGTAAATTCCTTTTTTTTTGTTCAGTACCGATACTGTAGCAAGGGTATTCCGATAATTTGGATAAAGTCGATTGTCGCTCTAATCACTTTTTGTAAATAGGACTCCAATCTCTTGTAATTCTAGCTCTCCTGAAATAATAAAAATAACCTAGTGTGCAGTCGTGGATATGTGCTTCGCGTGTTGGTACCGCGTTCTTAATAGTAACGATGAGGGTCCCTCAACAAACGCGACTGACATTTTTTTTTTGTTAATTAGACTCCAGGCTTGCACAAGAGATTAGGGATATGTATGATCTAGAAAGTTTGTAAGATCGTATATATATATACATAAATTGTAAAGTTGCGTACATCTTGATCTTTTTTCACGACCTTTTGCCAAGTTTAACATCAATGTTAATAATCAGTAGCCTAACTGAGAAAGATGTTATTTCATCAAGCTAGTTCTGAATGTGAACTCTGTTTGCATACAAATGTCGAAGAATCTTGATCTTAAAGGCTGCTACTTCTGCACCAGTCGTAAGTTGGTCTGATGCACATTATCAGTCAACCACGTGACGCTATAGGCTTTTTGCTTATTGTGAATCATTGTCTAATTAACAATGGACAAGATATTAGTACCCAAAAATAAAAAAATCATTCACTCATTCATGCATTCTCACTTCTAGTTGTTGTTCTCTAGCTCAACTAGTATCTCTTCGTTACTCTATACAACTGCGTGGACAAGTCAAGGTGGCAAACGAGAAGAAGCATCCGAGTGAGCACGGAAAGTGACAGCAGCTGAGAGTATCCAAACACGAGTACTTACACGACTCCAGCCATCCCAACCGGCAAAGTTGTCTTTGGCATTGATGGGTGCTTCACTCATCTTTCCACTATCTTTTAAAAGAAAATTATTATATAAGATCTGAACCAATTCTAATTATCTATACCGTATGATCTCACTTTTCTATCCGATGCAGGACTAAATTACCAGCTCCATTGTCACCACCTTTGGGCATTCAATTGGAAAGAATTACTATCCAACAATCTCCACCGAAGTCCGTTTCCGCCAACCGAGTAACCAAGCACTCCAACTATCTTTACTCGTTCCCGTCAGCTGAGCACCCAGGAGATCTAACATAATATAATCACGACCTGTTTGACCATAGAACCAAACCGACACGCTCATCCATACCATTATTTGTGTGCCAATCACAATGTTTTGTTCCACCTTGGACGTGTCGTATCCACAATTGAAGCCAATCAGTGTATTTGCCTCAAACATTATGTCTGATCCGCCTTCCGCCTGAGAGTTTCTTGATACCCAGACCCCCTTATGGAGGATGCTCCGAACTCCACCTTGAGAAGAGAGCTTGTATAATTCAATTATATGCATGAACGTCTGTCTCGAACCAATTAGAGTCATCCAAAGCAGTCCCGTAACATTGGACTATGATACCACCCTGAAGAGGCCCACGTGTTGGGACTGAAAGCACCTATTCCGGGCTCCGATATTGCGTCTGAAACTGGCCGCAACGGTAAATTAGTCCAACCCACTTGAGAAAATCAACCACCCGTCTAACGCAAGTACCAAGCATGGAAGAGAACACAGAATAAATGTTCGGTGACTGTGTCACCTAGACAAATTTTAATCTTTATAATCTCAAGTAAAATTACAAGATTGAATACAAACTTGTTGAATCCTTTGTCCAAAGGTTCATTCCCTCAACGAACTCAAGAAGGAATTGGAAGATTATAATAAAATCACTCACCCTAGCTGTAGCGATCTTCCTGTATGAAGACGACGATTTACCGCATAGATCTCATCTTCCTACTGAATGACAAGTCACAAGAAAAAAGTGCGGACTTTTTCTTAGATTTATGTGGACAAACACTCTTGAATCTTCCGTGTGTGCATGCCTCCACCCTCAATGCATATAAATAGGATGAAAAAAAAACTTATTTTAGGTCATAGAAAATCTTAAAATAGTCTAGCACAAATTTTGATCGTCCGTACAAAACTAATGGTGCTGATTAAAATCCCAAACTCGTCATCCGTCGATCGAACCTAACTCGACAAAAGTTTGATTTGGACCATGCCAAAGAACCTGTCACAAAATACCAGAGTTCGGACTGAATTCAACCAGAGACCAAATTCGGACCGAGTTCTGTCCTGTCATCGAGACTGGACTCAGTAGGTCAAAGAATGCCCTAGCTATTGATAGTTCTAGAGTGAAGTCATCATTTTCCAGAGAATCAACCGGAAAAAAAGGCTTTTAATAAATCCAGAAAGCCAAGTGTTTCTGCGACGAAAGGACATGGCTGCATCGGCCTTTCCAAGTAGCTAGTTCTTGTACTTGTTCTTCTAACCTGGGATGCTCCTAATTTCTTTCTTAACTGCAATAAAGGATATGACAATTGCTGATGACAGTCCCGGGTCTCTTCAGAGTAGCATCTTAATTTTATTTTAGAGAGGCCCAAATAGTATCACATTACTTAAGGATATGACAATTGCTGATGACAGTCTTCAGGGTAGCATCTTAAATTTTAATCTTAAATTTTATTTTCGGGGTGTCCAAATAGTATCACATTACTTAAGTAAACAAAATAACAATTGTTACACAGTCATATACATATATTTCAATACGGAAAGCCTATTTTGACCGTCCGTAGGGCTGACCTGCGTTGGCTCGCGTCCGTGTAGCGGCCAGCCATTGGCCTCCTCCCTCCGCTAAAGTGGGCCCATTCCGGACCAGAGGTCCAATGCCGACGCACCGCGTGGCCGTGGGCCGGCACAGGCCAGTCCCACGGCAATCCAAATGGTAGCGCCGATTTCAATATTCACGAAAGCAGGAGTTCCTACAAGAAGTTCAACTAACCACTCTTTTCGAGTTCTTGCTTTCCCCAAAGAGAAATTTTGACTTACCCCCAACTTGAATTACCCTAATTCAAGGTGCACCCAACAGTTTTGTAAAAATGTATAGTACCCCCCATTTTGGACGAAAATCGTCAAAAAAATATATTTTTTGGACCAAAATGCCCCTGTCTTCCTCTTTCCTCTAACCCACTCCCCCCTACGGCCACCACCGCCCCTCCCGTTGTCGCTGCTGCTGCCGGAGGTCGCTCCCCCCCTTCCCAATTCCCGCTCCCCCCGGTCACGCCCCAGTACCGAAATACGGAGACGGACTAGGCCAGCTACTCCATATGAGGTACGTGACGTTATACGGCGATCGTGGCTGTCGAGAGACTAGGGGGTACATGCTACAATCAAGTCTCCTATGGTCCCACAGAGTTCTATGTCTCAATCAATCAAGTCACATCAGCAATTAAATGAACATTAAAGATAAAGCAGTAAGGCGTCCCTGACGCTTCATCAAAATGATCATGAGAGACTAGCTTTATAATTTAGCTATCTCAGAGAGTCAGGAGTACAAAATTATACGCAGCTGCAGTCTGTTTATTTACAATTATGTACTGACACAAAATATCGAGTAATCCGGCTAACAGGTGCCAGTGGCTAAACGCCGCAAAAAGTATAAGCAGGAGTGGTGGAGAAGAAACCCACTCGAGTCCCCGGACCGCCATGCTCCTAGTATGCACCATGGATGTCAGGAAGGAAGATTGTGTCCTCCGGCTCCGCTACGAGATCTGGCCAAACAAAACCAGCGGGGTCAGCCCCGAATAGCAAGTACCGCCAAAGGGGCACAAGAGTTAAGATTAAAAACCCAGTTAATAGAATGATTGATAATAGTAATACTTATGCTACTATTATAGAGTAGCGCAACATCTTCGAACCCATATGACACCCTTACAACCAAACAAGGACAAAAGGTGCCGCATGGAGTCGGGACGTGTCGTACTCTATAACTTTCACATAAGTTAAACGGTATAAACAAGAAAATCTCCTGATCATGACTTCGGTCGATAGCCTATCGCAGCACAATAACCAACCCAACAATCAAACAAGAACATGGGTTGGATCATGTACCATGATAGACCATGTTCCTCAGTCATTCACAGAAGTAGCACTTCACAACCAGAATAAGTCTTCCGTTCATATCTTCGGTCCACAGCCTGTCATAGTACGATAACCAACCCAACAATCAAACAAGAACATGGGTTGGATCACGTACCATGACAGTCCGCTTCCCTCAGTTATTCACGGAAGGTAATAAGATACACGCAAGTCGTTTTCGCGGCCAATCAAGTCAACGAGTTTCTAGTGGGACGAGGTTATCCTCGCATCATGTTATTTCAAAATCCTCAGATCGTATCTTTCCAGCAAGGCTAGCCAACCCAGGGGTTCGCGTAGACAGGTGTCATTGAGCACAGGTCCCTCGTAAGGCCACCTTGCCAAGACATATAATATATAGCAGGAATTAATCGGATACAGTCATCCGCTCGTTGCGGATGACACAGTATCTGTGGAGACCAGCCGGCGCGTCAAGACAATATCTCAAGGCGGCTGGTGTAACACGATCTCGGGATTTTGCCCTCCCCATGCATCTAGTATGTTTAGTTGCCTAAATTAACCCTAGGTGAAATCTTGGACTCACATGCTGTGGCCTGCATGATTATCCTCCTACAGTCGTACTTTAGTACGAGTACCCCAAAGAGGATCCATGTCAATCAGTATGTCAACATGTGCTACCCTCCTTAGTGTAATGCATCATTGCAAATACGCCACGTGGAGTTACGAGTCATTTGTCGAGCATGAACAAGAACTGGGACATTCAGGTACATGTATCGGGTAGGAACACTTTGTTCTTCGGGGTCACATTAGTGCTCATATCATGCTTGGGACAAAAGGCGTAAGGATATAAAATGGGCATATAATATCTGATAAAATATCAAAAGCGTACGCACAAAAGCACGCACGCTCAAGGGGAGCTGCGTACGTGAAAAGTCACGCAGGCTTACTCAAGGCAGCGTACGTGAAAAGTCACGCAGGCTCACTCAAGGCAGCGTACGTGAAAAGTCACGCAGGCTTAAGGGGAGACACGCTTTCAACAGGAAGCGTACTCAAGGCTGCGTACGCAGTGCTAAAGAGCGCGCGCAGCTCAGTGTGCGTAAGCTAAGCAGCTCGGCACACTGCTCTCTGTCTTCTCCAAACAGCAAGAACACCATGGTTGAACCCAAAGCTTCAAAATATCACAACTTGGCCATCCGAACTCCAAATCCGGATTTCCAAAGTTCCATCTTGGGTGAAATGGAATTCTCTTCCACATGGAAGCATCAAAACCCAGAAAACCCCAACAAAAATAGATCAAGACCAAAGAAATCCGAAAATGATTAAAACTTAGATCTACAAAAATTAAAGCTTCAAAATGGAAATTTCCAAGTTCTAAACTAGTATAAATTGAGGAGAAGAACATGTTTTGGCAAATAGTTTTGTAAGAAATCATTGACAAAATTATGAATCCATCTCTTGAGCAAGTTGGTACTTGCCTTGGTTGGTGGAGGAAATAAATGAGAGGAAGTAAATGAGAGGAGAGAGAATGAGATGAGTTATATATAAAGATCTTGGACCCATGGGTTCATGATGAACCATTGGTGAACCAAGAATAGGTTACCCAAATGAGCCAAAACTGTAGGCCCAAATGCAGAAAATAAATTAGGAAATAATATTTTGTCGATTATTTTTGGGAAATGCATGAAGAAATACTGCATAATAAATATCTTATAAATTCAAGGTAAATATAATTTATCGATTTACGTATTAAAATACGTATTCCAGGATTGGGGAGTGACATCTCTACCCTTCTTAGAAAAATTTCGTCCTCGAAATTCCAGCCAAGACAGGATAGTGAAATCAGGGCAAGCAAGGCACATTCATATACAAGTTAACTATCATAGCAGTTATTATCATACATCACAAAGTGCAAAACAAGCCGGTGCAGATAAGCATGGAATCGTGTCAATAAGGTGCAAAAATATACCTTATTAGTCAAACAAATGCGGATACCGAGATCTGATCTCGTCCTCGCGCTCCCAGGTTCACTCTTCCGAAGAGTGATGGTTCCAAGAAACACGGACAAGGCTTATCGTCCGATTCTTGAGTACCTTCTCTCGCTGGTCCAAAATAGACACGGGTTGTTCCTCGTAAGTTAGGTCGGTACCAACGACTAACTCAGAATGATCGAGGACATGACTCGGATCTGGGACATACCCACGTAATTGGGACACATGAAACACATCATGTATGCCAGTTAACGAAGGCGGAAGGGCAAGTCGATAAGCCACATCACCTACCCGAGCGAGAATCTTAAAAGGACCAACGTATCTTGGACTAAGCTTTCCTCGGATTCCAAATCTGATGATACCCCGAGTAGGCAAAATCCGCAGAAACACTTGGTCGCCAACTCTGAACTCTAGAGGCCTACGATGCTGATCTGCCCAATGACGATGTCGGTCCTGTGCAACTCGAAGGCGCTCTCTGACCAACTTAACTATCTCCACAGTCTGCGTGATCATCTCTGGTCCCAACAACATCCATTCTCCGACGTCGTACCATGCCAAAGGGGACCTGCACTTCCTTCCGTACAATGCTTTGAACGGGGCCATCTGAATGCTAGCCTGATAGCTGTTGTTATAGGAGAACTCCACTAGATGAAGGTGATCCTCCCAAGATCCGCCAAAATCCAAGGTACACGCCCGTAGCATATCTTCTAATGTCTCAATGGTTCTTTCTGATTGCCCGTCAGTTTGTGGATGATAAGCAGTACTGAATCTTAACTTGGTTCCCAAACTTTGGTGCAAGCTCTGCCAAAAATGGGAAGTAAACCGCGTATCCCGATCTGATACTATACTAACTGGAACACCGTGCTGTCTTACTATCTGCTTCATGTACATTTCTGCTAGCTGTTCAGTAGTCTGTCCAACTCGGAAGGGAAGGAAATGAGCGACCTTCGTGAGTCGATCTACTATTACCTAGACTGCATTCTTGCCAGCCGGGGATCTAGGTAAACCGGTCACAAAATCCATCGTGATGTGCTCCCATTTCCATTCTGGGATAGGAAGCGGCTGTAGCAATCCTGCTGGTCTCTGCTGCTCGGCTTTCACCTGCTGACATACCAGACACTTGGATACAAATCTCGCTCTCTCTTTTCATGCCATTCCACCAAAAGTACTGCCTGATATCTCGATACATCTTCGTTCCTCCTGGATGAATGGAGTAAATAGAACTATGAGCTTCGGACATAACTTCTTGCCGAAGGTCTCCACTCGGTACACAGAGTCTGTTTCCAAACCTGAGCGTACCATCTTCATGAATCACTAACTCCTTCCTACGGCCTGATTCACACTCCGACCGCAACTTCTGAATCTGTGGATCTCCTGCTTGTGCTGCCCTTATCCTCTCTACTAAGGTTGACTGAATCTGCATACTGGTCATTCTTCCTATATCCCTTGGCAAAACTACTTCGATTCCCATACTCTGAAGGTCTTCTAAAATATGCTTCTGCGAGGTCAAGATAAAGGCACTGTCTCTCCTACTCAGTGCATCTGCAACTATATTCGCCTTGCCTGGATGATACTGAAGATCTAAGTCAAAATCCTTCAGTAGTTCTAACCATCTTCTTTGCCTCATGTTCAAATCTCGCTGCGTGAATACGTATTTCAAACTCTTATGATCAGTATAGATCTCTACCCGATCTCCGTATAAATAATGTCTCCACAACTTGAGTGAAAACACCACAGCTGCTAACTCCAAATCGTGAGTCGGGTAATTCTTCTCATGGTCTCGAAGCTGTCGAGATACATATGCTATCACCTTTCCGTGCTGCATCAATACACATCCAAGACCCTTCCCAGATGCGTCACAATATACTGTAAAGCCTCCCGCTCCTACTGGAAGCGTCAAGATCGGGGCTGAGATCAATCTCTTCTTCAATTCTTCAAATGATGCCTGACAGCTAGCTGACCAAACAAACTCTACGTCCTTGTGCGTCAAACGCGTTAAGGGCGCAGAGATCCTGACAAAGTCCGCCACGAACCTTCTGTAGCAACCAGCTAATCCTAAGAAACTTCGCACTTCTGCAACCGTTCTCGGGACTGGCCAATGCTCTACGGCCTCAATCTTCTTCGGATCCACTGACACTCCTGCCCCAGAAATTACATGCCCCAGGAACGAAATGTGATCTAACCAGAATTCACACTTGTCGAGCTTCGCATAAAGTTGATGCTCCCTCAATGTCTGTAAGACAGTCCTAAGATGTTTCTCATGCTCCTCTTCACTGCTGGAATAGACAAGAATGTCATCTATGAACACCACCACAAATTTATCCAAATACGGCAGAAAGATGCAGTTCATTAAATCCATGAATACTGCAGGGGCGTTGGTTAGTCCAAAGGGCATTACTAAAAACTCATAATGCCCATATCTAGATCTGAATGCTGTCTTCGGTATGTCTTGCTCCCGGACTCTTACTTGATAGTATCCTGACCGAAGATCGATCTTGGAAAAGACGCTGGCCTTGCTCAACTGGTCAAACAGATCATCAATCCTTGGTAGTGGGTACTTATTCTTCACTGTTACTGCATTTAGCTTGCGGTTGTCGATGCACATCCTTGTCGACCCATCCTTCTTGGGAACTAGAATCACTGGCGCGGCCCAGGGCGATTTACTGTCTCGGATGAATCCCTTAGACTTCAACTCTTCTTCATGTTGATACAACTTATCCTATTTTGACGACAACATTCTGTAAACTCTGTCTGCAATAGGCCTCGTTCCAGGGTTCAACTCAATGCTAAATTCTACCTCTCTGACTGGGGGTATCCCTGGGAGCTCATCAGGGAAGACGTCGAGAAAATCTTCGACCACTCTCGGAATCTGTCCTGGCTCTGACACTGCTGCTGAGATGACGCCTCCGGCCTGATTCTTCAAGGTTCGAGTAAAGATGAACTGCTCCATCCCAGGAACGCTGAATATGACCCTACCTCCTCTACAATCAATTGTCGCATGACTGTCTCTCAACCAGTCCATGCCAAGAACGACATCAAAATTCCCCATAGGGAATTCAATCAATGATGCGGGCAGTAAATGCCCACACACCTCTACCGGACATGAAAAGCGCACTCTGCTAACTTCTACGAGCCCATTGCCGGTGAGTATATCCATCCTCTCCGGCAATGCCTCAAACTCTAATCCAATCCGTGTAGCATATTGTGCAGAGATGAATGAATGAGTAGCGCCTGAATCAAATAATGCTACAGCGGGAAATGAGGTGACGAGAATTTTACCTGCCACCACGTCACTAGACGCTAGAGCCTCTCCCAAGGATAATGTGAGAGCCTGTCCCTGGCCCCGCTGAGCTCCTTGTTGCGGCCTTCCTCGACCATGCTGTTGCTGCCTCTGAGGGCCTTCGGCTTCCTGTGCCTGGCGGAACATCTGAGCCTGCGTTGGTAGACGCTGGGCTAGGGGCCTTACTGCTAATACTGGCCCTCCACTCGGGGTTGCCACCGGAGCTGGCAATGCTGGAAACTGCTGAGCTGGCCCTCCTGGCCTCTGCATCACAGGACAAGTGGAGATACGGTGGTCTGAACTACCACACCTCAAGCATAAGCCATTCGCTGACCGGCACACCTCCCTCGTGTGCCCTGCCTTCCCACAGAATGTACAGCCCTGGGGTGCTCCCTGACGCTGTTGTTGGTTCCTCGGCTGCTGATGCCGAACTGGCGCTGTATTAGTTGACACGGCCGCCCTTCGCGGCGCTCCTGCATCATGAATACGTACACCGGGTGCTGGTGCCGACATTCGCTGCATTGCTCCTCCTCCAACCTGGGAATGAGATCTCTTCTGACCTCCTGTCCTCGATGCCAACCTCTGCTGGGTAAGCTCGTGCCTCCGAGCGGCCGTCAAAACAGCGTCAAACGTCTGGTAGTCGTGTCCTTCCACAAGCTGTAATAGTTCCAAATGAAGTCCCTGCTGGAACCTCATAGCTTTCTCTGGCTCCGTTGCCACCATTGCTGGTGCGAAACGGCACAATCTGCAGAACTCTGCTGCATACCCATCTACGGTCTTGCCTGCTTGCTTGAGACTGATAAACTTCTGCTGGAGCTCATATCGAGCTACTACGCCAAAATACTTGGCCTTGAATCTGTCACTGAAGGTGGTCCAACGAACAGGGCATCTTGCACCAACTTCTTCTGATGCCCACCAGTCGCGGGCAAGATCCTGAAGTACCAGTTTGACCTGATCAACCTTCTCATCATCTGGAACCTTGGCTGCCACAAGAATGGCTTCAATGTCTTGAATCCATGCATCCGCAGTGATGGCATCCTCCGTGCCATCAAAATACCTCGGGTTCAAGCGACGGAACCTTCCTGATGCTCCTGAGTCAACCCCGGCACTCCTCTCAAGAGCTAACTGAATCCCTTGGTTCAGCAACACGTTCTGCTCCTGCTGCTAAGTCTGTTGCTGTTGGTGAGTGACAAGAATCCCCCGGATGATCTCTAGGAGTGCTACGGCATCTGGTACTGCCGTCGCTGCTGGTGCTGCATGAGTTTCAATAACCTGCGGCTGCACTGCCTCTGGTTCCATTTCTGCTCGTGTCCGCCCTGGGGAAGGTTCTCTCCCCTGCTGGTGCCCAGTCGAGCCATGCTCTCGCTGCTCTTCCTCTTGGGCGTCACCCGCTACTGAGAATGAAGCACCCCTATAGAGAAAGATAAAAGATTATCAAGTCCGAACGAGGAAGATTTCGAGGATGCAAGTCAGGTTAGAGATCAAGGCAAGGACAGAGAATTCGAAACAGAATTTCAAGGGAAACAAGTTTTGATTGAGACTCCTAATAATTCGCAATACCCCACAAGTCTGAAAAACAGACCTGCATGGGCCACCACTTAAAACCTTGTCACGCCCCAGTATCGAAATACGGAGACGGACTAGGCCAGCTACTCCATATGAGATACGTGACGTCATACGGCGATCGTGGCTGTCGAGAGACTAGGGGGTACATGCTACAATCAAGTCTCCTATGGTCCCACAGAGTTCTATGTCTCAATCAATCAAGTCACATCAGCAATTAAATGAACATTAAAGATAAAGCAGTAAGGCGTCCCTGACGTTTCATCAAAATGATCATGGGAGACTAGCTTTATAATTTAGCTATCTCAGAGAGTCAGGAGTACAAAATTATACGCAGCTGCAGTCTGTTTATTTACAATTATGTACTGACACAAAATATCGAGTAATCCGGCTAACAGGTGCCGGTGGCTAAACGCCGCAAAAAGTATAAGCAGGAGTGGTGGAGAAGAAACCCACTCGAGTCCCCGGACCGCCATGCTCCTAGTATGCACCATGGATGTCAGGAAGGAAGATTGTGTCCTCCGGCTCCGCTACGAGATCTGGCCAAACAAAACCAGCGGGGTCAGCCCCGAATAGCAAGTACCGCCAAAGGGGCACAAGAGTTAAGATTAAAAACCCAGTTAATAGAATGATTAATAATAGTAATACTTATGCTACTATTATAGAGTAGCACAACATCTTCGAACCCATATGGCACCCTTACAACCAAACAAGGACAAAAGGTGCCGCATGGAGTCGGGACGTGTCGTACTCTATAACTTTCACATAAGTTAAACGGTATAAACAAGAAAATCTCCTGATCATGACTTCGGTCTATAGCCTATCGCAGCACAATAACCAACCCAACAATCAAACAAGAACATGGGTTGGATCATGTACCATGATAGACCATGTTCCTCAGTCATTCACAGAAGTAGCACTTCACAACCAGAATAAGTCTTCCGTTCATATCTTCGGTCCACAGCCTGTCATAGTACGATAACCAACCCAACAATCAAACAAGAACATGGGTTGGATCACGTACCATGACAGTCCGCTTCCCTCAGTTATTCACGGAAGGTAATAAGATACACGCAAGTCGTTTTCGCGGCCAATCAAGTCTACGAGTTTCTAGTGGGACGAGGTTATCCTCGCATCATGTTATTTCAAAATCCTCAGATCGTATCTTTCCAGCAAGGCTAGCCAACCCAGGGTTTCGCATAGACAGGTGTCATTGAGCACAGGTCCTTCGTAAGGCCACCTTGCTAAGACATATAATATATAGCAGGAATTAATCGGATACAGTCATCCGCTCGTTGCGGATGACACAGTATCCATGGAGACCAGCCGGCGCGTCAAGACAATATCTCAAGGCGGCTGGTGTAACACGATCTCGGAATTTTGTCCTCCCCATGCATCTAGTATGTTTAGTTGCCTAAATTAACCCTAGGTGAAATCTTGGACTCACATGCTGTGGCCTGCATGATTATCCTCCTAAAGTCGTACTTTAGTACGAGTACCCCAAAGAGGATCCATGTCAATCAGTATGTCAACATGTGCTACCCTCCTTAGTGTAATGCATCATTGCAAATATGCCACGTGGAGTTACGAGTCATTTGTCGAGCATGAACAAGAACTGGGACATTCAGGTACATGTATCGGGTAGGAACACTTTGTTCTTCGGGGTCATATTAGTGCTCATATCATGCTTGGGACAAAAGGCGTAAGGATATAAAATGGGCATATAATATCTGATAAAATATCAAAAGCGTACGCACAAAAGCACGCACGCTCAAGGGGAGCTGCGTACGTGAAAAGTCACGCAGGCTTACTCAAGGCAGCGTACGTGAAAAGTCACGCAGGCTCACTCAAGGCAGCGTACGTGAAAAGTCACGCAGGCTCACTCAAGGCAGCGTACGTGAAAAGTCACGCAGGCTCACTCAAGGCAGCGTACGTGAAAAGTCACCCAGGCTCACTCAAGGCAGCGTACGTGAAAAGTCACGCAGGCTCACTCAAGGCAGCGTACGTAAAAAGTCACGCAGGCTTACTCAAGGCAGCGTACGTGAAAAGTCACGCAGGCTTAAGGGGAGACACGCTTCCAACAGGAAGCGTACTCAAGGCTGCGTACGCAGTGCTAAAGAGCGCGCGCAGCTCAGTGTGCGTAAGCTAAGCAGCTCGGCACACTGCTCTCTGTCTTCTCCAAACAGCAAGAACACCATGGTTGAACCCAAAGCTTCAAAACATCACAACTTGGCCATCCGAACTCCAAATCCGGATTTCCAAAGTTCCATCTTGGGTGAAATGGAATTCTCTTCCACATGGAAGCATCAAAACCCACAAAACCCCAACGAAAATAGATCAAGACCAAGGAAATCCGAAAATGATTAAAACTTAGATCTACAAAAATCAAAGCTTCAAAATGGAAATTTTCAAGTTCTAAACTAGTATAGATTGAGGAGAAGAACATGTTTTGGAAAATAGTTTTGTAAGAAATCATTGACAAAATTATGGATCCATCTCTTGAGCAAGTTGGTACTTGCCTTGGTTGGTGGAGGAAATAAATGAGAGGAGAGAGAATGAGATGAGTTATATATAAAGACCTTGGACCCATGGGTTCATGATGAACCATTGGTGAACCAAGAATAGGTTACCCAAATGAGCCAAAACTGTAGGCCCAAATGTAGAAAATAAATTAGGAAATAATATTTTGTCGATTATTTTTGGGAAATGCATGAAGAAATACTGCATAATAAATATCGTATAAATTCAAGGTAAATATAATTTATCGGTTTACGTATTAAAATACGTATTCCAGGATTGGGGAGTGACACCCCCCCTCCCCGCCTCCGACCCTCCCCCCCACCCCGTGGCCACCGCCCCTCCCGCCGCCGCTGCTGCTACCGATGGCCACTCCCTCCCTCCCCGTCTTCGCTCCCTTCCCTCCCCGCCTCCGCCCCCTCACCTCCCTAGTGGCAGCAGCTGCAGCAGCAACAGTAGCAGCAGCGGTGCAGTAACAGCGGCGGCGGAGCAGCAGCGGCGGGAGGGGCGGTGGCCGGGGGGGTGAGGAGGGGGCGGAGGCGGGGAGGGGGGAGCGGGGACTGGGAGGGGGGAGCGGAGGGGTGGAGCGGAGGCGGGGAGGGGGGAGCGGCCTCCGGCAGCAGCATCGGCGGCGGCGGAAGGGGTGGTGGTCACGCGAGGGGGGGAGTGGGTTAGAGGAAAGAAGAAGGCAGGGACATTTTGGTCCAAAAAATATATTTTTGACGATTTTCGTCCAAAATGGGAGGTACTATACATTTTTGCAAAACTGTGGGGTACACCTTGAATTAGGATAATTCAAGTGGGGGGTAAGTCAAAAATTTTCTTCCCCAAATCCAAAAATATTTGATGTTAGATATTACAGGTGAAATAGATTTAGTAAGGATAACCTATAACCGGTGATTCGGTGAACCTTCCTGTGGTTGAATCCTACTTAAAAATTGATGCCCCAGTAACACGAAGACCAAGGATATACAATTAACTTGGAACATGACCTGTGGTAAACTCTTAAAATGTCCATATGTAAGATCGATCACCCAGGGCCGGCCTGAAAGGTTGTGTTGTCCTATCCGAAGCTAATTTTGATTGTCTTCTGATTTTTATTGTGGGCTGGTCTTGGAAGTCACCGGCGACCCTGGTCTCTTATGGGGTCACACTGAACCTGAGGAATTGTTCTAACCAGAGGGTTGTCTTGGGGGTCACCCGCGACCCTGATCTCTTATGGGGTCACGCTGAACCTGAGGAATTGTCCTAAGCAGAGGGTTGTCTTGGGGGTCACCCGTGACTCTGATCTCTTATGGGTTGTCCTAAGTAGAGGGTGTTGCCGAAGCCCCAAGTCTTGCCAGACTTACCCTTGGGCTGGCCCTTATTGAACCAAATGTGAAAGTACCTCTTGTTTTCTCTAGTTTATCTTTTTATTGAGTTTTCTTATGCTCCATAACTGACATGACATGATGGTAGATCAAGGATCGACTCATGATATGAATAATGTTCACAGTGATTCACATATTGACAGTTTTTATTAAAAAACAAAAATGCTATTTGGCTCCCAAAATATTTGGGTGATGCCATTTTCCATTATGTGGCATATGACATGGTTGCTGACATGACAGCTGACATGACAAAATTTAACATTAAAATTAATATTAAAATTAATATTAATATTAATATTAATATTAAATTAACATGATAATTAACATTAAGATTAACCTTAACATTAAAATTAACCTTAACAATAAAATTAACATCAATATTAATATTAAAATTAATCTTAACATTAAAATTAATATTAACATTAACATTAACATTAACATTAACATTAATATTAGTATTAATATTAACATTAACATTAACATTCATATTAATATTAATATTAACATTAAAAAAAATTGGGTAATTAATGTTTTGGGTTAAAATTTGCCATGTCTATTATGTCAGCTGCCATGTCAGATGCCACATAATGAAAGATGACATCACCCAAATATTTTGGGAGCCAAATAGCATAATTGATTAAAAAAAACGTTCAATACATGTCTATACAACCTTCCTAATATGTTCTGAAACCAAGTTCCTCTACAACTATACAAAATGGAATAAACTAGTTCTGATTGATCTTATCAAAAGAATAATATGTAGCTTGGCCACATGCACTAATAAGACGGTTGATGGGGAATATAGGTGCTAAATTACAAATTTGGTACTGTAAGCACAGTTCTCAAATTTCACACAAAGTTCCTGCACAATCACAATGCAATGTTTGTCAAGTCACAATGCATCCACGAATGATCAGTCTTATCTCTTTGAATATTGCTCAGTCTACGACTATATATTCTATTTTTTTATGTTGGTAGGAGAAACATCAAACTTCAGTACTATATAATGGTATTCAAACATTAATAGAGAGCTCGAGGACCACAAAGGTGGGACAAGGTCCAAGCCAGCCAGCCTATGCTTTGCTTTCTTTGTCAACTAAAGCAGGTGGATAAAATTTGACCCGCTTCGCATTTCCTGATGGAACTCAATCTTGCCAAAATACAGCTGAACTGGATTAGCGACGTCTTGACAACTGAAACAGGACAAATTATGGGCGTCGGTAAATGTCCCATCACTATCTTATCCGTCGTAGTGTAGTCGAACTTTCTACGAGTTCCTGACAACGTGACGACGTACAAATTAGCAATGGCTTATTGTGCAATCAACAACGGACGAGCCTGACGTCGGCTTGGCGACGAACTAGCGACCATCCATCCTTTGGAATAAAAGACTGATCAGCAATGGGCAAGCGTCATTCGTGGCGTCTATGTGGCGACGTACCGACGACGGATATTGGGTTTTCGATACTGAAACTACGACGGCTCGGCGACTTCATAGTATGTAGTAAATGAGTCGCTCAACCATCGCTGTACATTGCTAAGCCGTCCCTCACCTAAAAATTCTCAGTTATTGGCGACTATGTATGTCGCCTAGGTATTAGATACCCATCGCTGCTCGTTGCCAGGTCGATGCATAGTCGTCGTCAAGCTGCACAGAACTGAAAAAAAAAAACTTGAATTGCAGTACTCACATCACGTACGCACTATATATAACCTGTCAATCGCAGTATATCAACCATCCAGCGCAACTCGTCATAGTATTCTCGTCCAATCGGACATTCAGTGGCACAAAACGCACGCTGGAACCACACGGAAGACAAATATAAATATCACAATAATATAAATTTCAAATCCACGTCCATACATACACAACAACAATACATCACCAGATGTCCATACATCCATAATAAGTAGAGAGTACATATATACATCACAACAACAATACAAATGTCAATTTAAAAAAAAAATCACCGACCTAGTGGTGGTCTCTGGTCCGTAGACGATCAAAACACGTCCGGAGGAAGTGAGTTCAATATTATATTAGATGATAATAAACTTAACACCTCTGGCGGAAGTAAACTCAGAATCATCGTCAATGCGGCAGAAGATATAGTAGGGGTAGAGGCAGGAACGGAGGCAGTGTCACGAATCATCTTTTTACCTACATTTCGACTCGTACGACGCACAAGCTTCCAACTCGAATACTCGTGCCAACCTTCCTCAAATGCTTAGCTAGACCACTAAGACGGAAATGAGAACAATGTGGAGCAGAGGAGAGAGATTGGAAGATTGAAAACTTCACTATACTAGAGAGAGTTTACAACTTCTTGTGTGGTAAGGAACAAATGAGTCTCTCACTTATTAATAAGGCCTCAAACGGCTTACATGAACCTTCTAGAACCAGCATATTCCATGAATTATTCTACGAAATATTCTCGGACCTAGATATTTTCAAGGAAGACTCTAGAATATCTAGAAAGCTATGGAGACTTCATGAATCTTCAACAAGACTCTACCACATTCTAGAAGCTTCCAGCAAAATCTCGGTTCGTGGAGGGTTATGCAGATCCATATCGATGGGGCAACAAATCTTGTGTCTAACACTCTCTGCTACTTGTTTTGTCGACGTTCTCGTAGACGGCTGCACCAAGTCTCGAAACGACTTCCTCTTTCGTAGGCATGGTCGTTATGCGTTGTTCCTTCTTCGTGCGTCTCATGCGACACTTTCCAAACTTGTCCATCTTCTCCTCAAGATCAGAATCAAATTGGTTCGTTGCACCAACCTTGACCTTGGTTTGTACCCTCCTTGGCACAGAAAGAGGCTCGTATGGGCTATCAGGTCGTTGATCCACCTCATCTCGTAGCTACACAAAGTTCTCCACACCTCTACGCATGCGAGTCATATTGCAACTTTGTCGACCCGAACGTCCACCATGAACTTTGAGTGACTCCTTGCACGAGCCACTCAACATTGCCGCCTCTGCCTCCTCACAGTCCACGACATACTTTTCCTCACTCGTAACCAGCTTGTAGCACTATCCACCTCCCTCTGCGGAACTGACTCATCGAGACGCCCATTGCAACATCCTTGGTCTCGCACAGAAGAACTTCCTCCTCGAAGTCCTCCTTTATCTCGAGCAATGCTAGGTATGTCGTATCTCTTTTGCTACCCTTCTTGAGCTAGATGATAGAGACAGCTTTCCCCTTTGATGGCTTGTCTCGTATAACTTTCACTATGCATGACGGGCCTTCCTCCATAAAGCTGATAACTTCTAAATGTGGCAATGGAATCACCTTCGTTGCGATTAGGAAATCTATGCCTAGTATCATCTTGAAGTCGTCCAATGACATAGCGGTGAAATTTGCGACACTCGGCCAATGTCCCACCTATAAGCGAGCTCCCTTGGCTGCCCCATGCACGGAACACGCCTCCTAATTGACCACTTTCATCTTGCTTGAATCTCTCTCTAAGGCTAGACCCAAACGATGGACATTCGCGTTCGAGATGAAATTATGAGTGGCACCAGTGTCAACCAACGCCCGTGTGCTCATGTCATTGATCCCCACGTCAACGTACATAAGCTCCCTGCTCAGAGTCTTTGACACAGCGGACTTGGTCTTAACGGTGTTGAGTAAGCACAACGCTCCCATGTGCTCTCCCACCTCGCACTCCTTGTCCTCCTACTCCTTTCTTCGGACGATATTGACACGCATGCTCCTATTTGAACAATTTTGAGCAAAATAATTTTTTCCACGTATGAAGCACCAAACTACTTGCTAGGGGTACGCACTTCTTTCCCTGAGATGGACCCTTCTTAGGAGATCTCTCCCGCTTTCATCCATTCTTTTTGGTGGTCTTTGCCTTGGCCTTGGCATCGTTGTTGTCCTACATATATTCAACGAGCCTTTCGGCTGCTGCCACAGTGGTGTTCAAGTCTTGCACCGTTTGTTACTGCAATTCTTGAGCCACCTACGATTGAAGTCTATCGAGGAAGAAGAACAATGAACCTCCTCGCCCATGCTAGATATCACGAGCATCAAGCGTATGAACTGTGCAATGTACGTACTATTTGATCACCCTAGTGTGCTTGAATTTCTGCTAGCTTTGCCTCGCTGCAAACTCCACAGTCTTCGGATAGAGCTGGGATTTGATCCCTTTCTTGATATCATTCCTAGTTTCTATCAAGCATTAATCCCTCTCGGCTTTCATGCACCTGTGATGTCACCACAGGATAGCATCGTCGGTGAGATATTGTGAAGAGACGTCTACCATCTCGGACTCGTCGTCAATGTGCAATACCTTGAAGCATCGTTCCACGTTTCACAAGAAGTTCTCAACTTCTTTGGCATCTCGCACCCTGTGGAAGGATTTCGGCTCGAGGATCTTCCGTCTTGGTAACTCCCTACTCGAAGGTCAATTGCTGGCAATGGCCTTCTCCAAGATGCAACTTTGTCTTGAATTATCCACAAATCTCGACCACGGTCTTTATCTCCTCATAGCTTTGGACCTTCCTACGTAAAGCCTCAATCTCCGCACGATGTGCCTTGAGCTCCTCTTCAAGTGCGGATTGGATATCTTAGAATTTCTTCTGAAGGATTACCATGGACAAAGCAACGTCACTCTCTAGCCCATTATAGAACTCTTCTAGCAAGTGAAGGCATAGCAGCAGAGGTCGACATGTTTATTGCAGCCACTTCCTATTCCGGAATGGAAGCTGGAGCATATTACGATGGATTTCGTTGACCGATTTTCCTAGATCCTCGACTGGTCGAGATGCAGTTTTGGTGTTCTCACGAAGGTAGCTTATTTTCTTTCTTTCAGAGTGGGACAATCCACCGAACAGTTAGCAGAAATGTATATGAGACAGATAGTAAGGCAATATGGTATTCCGATAAGCATAGTATCAGATCGAGACATGCGATTCAGCTCTCACTTTTGGTAGGGTTTGCATCAAATTTTGGGCACCAGATTGAGGTTTAATACAACTTATCCTCCACAAATGGACGGATTGTTGGGGAGGACTATTCATACCTTGGAGGATATGCTACAGTCTTGTAATTTGGATTTTGGTAGGTCTTGAAAGGATCATCTTCATCTGGTTGAGTTCTCTTACATCAACTACTATGAGAGCATTTAGATGACTCCCTTTGAAGCATTCTATGGGAGAAATTAAGTACAGATCTTCCTTGGCATGGGATGATATTGGTGAGCAGAAGATGTTGGGACCAGAGATGATCACTAAGACAGTAAAAGTGGTCAGATTGATCAGAGAGCGGCTTCGGGTTGCGCAGGATCGACACTGTCGACATTGGAAAGATCAACATTGTAGGCCCTTGGAGTTTTCATGCAGGTGACCACGTGTTCTTCCGAATTTCGCCTACCCGTGGAGTCATTAGATTTGGAGTCCAACAAGTGGTACCAAAGCTCATGGTTACGAGGGCTAGGTTGGACGGCTCTAATTGGTTCGAGACAAATGGGTCTGACGCGTCTAAGGTGGAGCAAGACGTTGTGATTGACACACAACGATGGTGTGGATGAACTTGAAGATTTGGTTCTATGGTCAAATGGATCGAGATGACAATATGTTGTTCTGTGGTCGAATGGATCGAAATGACAATATTTTGGCATTTTGGTTGACACACAATGGTGGTGTGGATGAATGTGTCAATTCGGTTTTGTGGTTAAACGGATCGAGATGACAATATATTGGATCTCACGGATGCCCGGCTGACGAAAATAAGCAAAGGTAGTACGGGTGCTAAGACGGGAACGAGCAAATGAGGTTGTTCTATTCAGGCTTTACGGATCGAGATGACAATATATTGGATCTCCTGGGTGCTCGCCACTGGCAGAAACGAGCAAAGATACCAGGAGTGCTAAGGTCGATCGACGAAAACGAGCAAAGGTAGAAAAAGTGCTAAGGTCGATTGACGAAAACGAGCAAAGGTAGCAGGATGCTAAGGTTGTTCGGCTGACGGGTATGAACAAAGTAGATTGTTCCATTCATGTCTTAAGTGAGAATTTCCTTTTAAAGCATGTGAACCCAATCCAATAGCCCACCCCAGGCCAACTCCGATTCGGGTCACACCGCATTCCCAACATCGAATGCCTAGAGACAACATACATGCGGCTGCGATCACGACCAATATCAAGGGATTGCAGTTTCTACGAGCTACTTGGAGACTTCCCTTAGGCTGATTCAGAAGTAAATTCGACAAGGCTTCGGACTTAGACAACCCCTTTCTACTTAGGACAACTCTCCAGGTTTAACATGACCTGCAAGAGGGCAGAGCCGCAGACCAGTCCACAACAAGGATCACGAAACAACCAAAATAAGCTTCGGTTCAAACAATCCCTTGCTTAGCCGCTACGAACTCTCGTAACCAAACAAAATCCATTTGGATCTGTTGATGCCATTGCCAGAGATTTTCAATCTACAAGCTATCCAGTCACCTCATCTATGGGAGAAGATAGATTATGCGTACCTAATAGAGTTGTCCAAGTAAGACTTTGTGCATATAGACGAAGCTACCCACAAATATAAAATCATGCATACTTCAATGTGGCAATTTAACTTCGTATACAACTAATAGATGGCAGCAATGACTGGGTTGAGTCCTGCTGCAAGCACTTAGAATCAAAAAAATCAGTCTTACTTTGCTACATGCGTACTAAAAAGTACCAGAGGGCATTCACCACTGCATAGCAATATATAAAGATGTAGCTCAAACTTATTGTGCCATCTGTGGATTAGGGATAGCCCGTCCTCTATCCGTACTTAATTAAACAATTATTAGCAATTGCTTAAATCAGAGAAACAACCAGAATTTTTTTTTTGACGATTCTCTCAATCGGGGTTCGCCAAAAGAACTGAACAACTACTCTTCAGATATTATGTGCTCAGCGTGTCGCAGTAACTATTAGGCTACGTTTGGTTCGCAGAACCTTCATTTTTTCTTGGTATTTGGATGCTAAACGAAATGAGCAGTAAAGAAAAATGGTATTAAAAAAATGGTTTCTCCCACTCACCCCAACGATTCATTTTTCCATCTCCACGATTTACTCTCTTTCTCTCCCAATTTTCTGAAATATCGAAAAAGTAAAATCGATGGAAATTACAATTTTTCAAATGAAAGAGCAAAAAATTAATTTCCTACCTTTCCGGCGAACCAGATTAGATTCCCATATTTGTGTTTGGTTTGAAACAAAAAAGTAGGGGTTGCATCAAGGCGATGCGAAGGCATGAATTTGCAATTTCAATATGCGTTTGGTGGGTGGATGTAATTTGTTGTTTCCATTATTCTCTATCAATTTTGTCACATGTTCTCAACATATATCATATCTCCTCGGCTCCTATAATTATGAATACAAAAAAAAGGTGTATCATAGGCTGAGAACATGTGACAGTTGGTACAGAATAATGGGAAACAGCATATCCGCACCAAGAGGAGTTGGGCAAGCATTTCCCTTTCCTCTATCATCTAGGCCTCGTTTGGTTACCGGAATTTGAGCTTGGGAAAGGAAAGTGATTCCTTTCCTATGTTTGGGAGCCAAAGGAAAGTTGTTGGAAAGGAAAAATGATTCCCAAGAGGTAGGAAAATAGGGGGGAAAGTGGTTCATCCCATTTATCTAAGGAATCACTTTCCCTCCAACTTTTCCGCATTTATTACAAAAAAGTTTTGACCAAAATATCCATGTTCATAATATTATTTACCATTTTTATCCATAATATCTTTTAGACAAAAATATTTCTAAGTAATAATTATTTTTATTAGCACGAGAGTATTTTTGGAAAATTGACTTGATTTTGTTTCCTTTCTTACAAACACCAAACACTATAATGAAAATTAGAGATATATTCCGGCTATAATCCCGATCTTTCCAAACACCGAAAAAGAAAGTTTATAGGAATTATAATTTCCTAAAGGAAAGAAAATACCAAGGAATCAGTTTCCTTTCCTTTCCATTCCGCGAACCAAACGAGGCCCTAGTAGCTATCAATAATATCCTTTTTGATGAAATGGCACACCATTAATTTCTCTTTATTGATTAACAATGCAAATCTAATTGCAGCAAGTGGAGTAAGAAAAAGCATCAAGACAACACCTCTGTTATTCAGACTCTCCACTTTAAGGAGTAGTACCAGTGTCGATATGATAGGACATGAGTATGGATATGGGATCCATATCTGATCCTCAATGGTAACGATCAGATCCTTTATTTTGACAACCAGAAGACTGGTAGTGACTGCAGTAACAGCTTTTTGCAAGAGCAACATGAGCCAGAAAGCCAGAAGCCCAGTTACAACAATGGCAATTAAAGCTATGCAAAATATAAGAGACATACATATATAGATCAAAATATAAGTTAAAGATTAGGTCCAGTCAACAAATCCGGATACAATTGCACCCCCAACCTGGACACTGACATCTACTAGGTTGAAGTTAGTATGAGATGATTGATCAACTGTACCAAGTAGTTATATACAGATAATTGTGTATGTTTGTATACGTAAGAATTTACCAAGTTCTGCAGTTCTCGGTTTTCAACCGAAAACTGATCCTAATTGGACCGAATTATTCGTTCGGTTCAATAGTAAATATTATGGTTTGGAACTCGGTTTTGAATTTCAAAATTTTGGTTTTTACTGTTTGATTTTCGGAATTGGAATTTTAACCCAAAACCATATATATATATATATAACAATTGTTAAAATGTGATCCAGTCCAATTTGATATTTGAAAATTATGTCAAAGTTATTTGAGAATACATATAATTGTGTATGTTTGTATATGTAAGAATTTACCAAGATTCACAATATTTCGAATCAGAGTATCAAATATTTTGGTATCGAAAAACAAATTATTATTATTAATAAATTATTAAAATTTTATATATGTATGCATAATTTTGGGTATTTTTATGTTGTTTCTTAGTAGTTTTAAAATTGAATGAGGTATAGTCAACCTTACTGATTGGTGTACATGCGATGAATAATTTTTTTTTCTCTTTTTTCATTTACACCCATATTTATTGATCTTTTTCATTCAATTTTCTTTCTTGAATGGACTAGGAAAGAGACCCCAAACGTCGGTATCGATCAGTATCAGTAGCAGTCGATAGCGGTCAATATCGGATCAGGACATGCCAAACGATATCGTTAGCATTATTGGATCGCTATTGGCCAATACTACAAACTATGGAATTTACTAGATATGTCATATATTTTGCATCTTCTAGACAACTATATGGATCTTAAACATCTTATTAAAATTAATGAAGAATAAGAGAACCGTAGTGCAAAAAGAGAGTGCTATTCTATTTTAAATGTATAAAGGAGATGTAAACAGTTGCTATTAACAATCTGATTATCAAGATTGAGTTTCATGCTAGAATGATACAAGTTGGGACTTATTCATTTGCCATGACAGTTAATGGATTATGATATCTTTTTAAACAAGTACAAAAGAAAAATCAATGTTGTAACTCATAAGCAGCAACTGGCAAGAGAGAGAGAGAGAGAGAGAGAGAGGATGGCACCTCATTCTCAAATGTGGGGTGGCAGTGACGTGGCACCATTCCGTCCCTCCATCACAAAACAACACATGGAGGGATGAGATGGTGCCACATCACTACCCCCCACATTTGAGAGTGAGGTGTCATCTCACTCCCTTATTCTCTCTCTCTCTCTCTCTCTCTCTCTCTATATATATATATATATATAGGATAAGGGAGGTGAGGTGCCACCCTATGGAGGGTGGCTACATGTCACCTCCCTATGCTATCATCATGCACCAAAGTGCATGATGATAGCATGGGAGGGTGACATGGTGCCACCTCACCTCCCTTATTCTCTCTCTCTCTCTCTCTCTCTCTCTCTCTATATATATATATATATATATATATATATATATATATATATATATATATGAGAAAAAGGGAGGTGAGATGCACCTCATCAAAAAAATGAGGGTGGCGACCATCTCACCGCCTATTCCCCCCCCCCCCCCCCCCCCCCCTTCCAGCTCCGGCTAGGTACCACCCCAGCTCCCCCCACCCCCTACTGCTCCGGCCGACCAAAATCCCCTCCAGCCCCATACCGGCCGGCCGAACGGCCACCCCCCTCCCCTCTCGTGCCGGCCATCCACCCCCCCTCCCCCAACCCCCCCCCCCCCCCCCCCTCCCGCTTCGGCCTCCAGCCCCTCCCTATCCGCGCCGGGCACCCTCCTCCATCCATTCTATTCGAGATGGAGGGCTAGGATGGTGAGATGGTCGCCACCCTTGTGAGGTGTCATCTCACCTCTCTCTCTCTCTCTCTCTCTATATATATATATATATATATATATATATATATATATATATATATATATATATTCTCTCTCTCTCTCTCTCTCTCTCTCTCTCTATATATATATATATATATATATATATATATATATATATATATATAGAGAGAGAGAGAGAGAGAGAGAGAATATATATATATATATATATATATATATATATATATATATAACACTAAGAAAAGAGTCTTAAGCCAATGATATGGCTCAAAAGTCTTAGACTAAATAATAAGTAGCTACAGACTTTGACAATTTAAATAATTACTAATAAATGAAAGAGTCGTAAAGGTATGCAGATCAACATATTTACCAACCATCAGATATTTTAAAAATGAGTAAGTTAACAAAAGGACTAACAATTATATAACCATTGAGGACTAGATAAGCCTTAAGTGCATCATTTGCAGTAACATAAAGAGTAAAAAACATAGGCCCACCTGCTTGTTTGTGAGAACATTTTCACATCTTTTCTTCAGTTGACATTGGAATCACCCCCTCTAGTTCTGGTTTTTCGCATCCTCTCTTTCAACTTTGGGATCACCTCGAGTTATCAGCAACTACAGGAAAAAGCATTAGATTTGACATATAACAGATCCTCTTCAGTGTACTCCACAAATGTAATTAACCGAAGTTGGGCCTTGCAAGGGGGAAAAATAACAGGAGATGATCGATATCTTAAACATTTATTACTTCAACTTTGGGTACTTACGACTAATAATGAAAGTGTTTTACTAAACTATTGTTGCTTCAACTGGGTACCTATTACTAATAATAAAGGTGCCTCCGATCAGTCTGTAAAATTAACAAAATTCATGTTTGTGTATCATTATAGTAATGTAATCAGCTAAGAGTGAAATAGGTCCAAGCCAAGCATCTGATATTTTGTTTTGGGATATTGACAACCAAAACTTCAAATCAAACTAGGACAAGAGTATCAGGTTATCCCAGGACTGTCTTATGTTAACTAGTGGGAAGTACTGAAAAAACACAAGCTGATACAAAATACTATTTTCCGCCTTTCCTCCAACAAAATGCATTGGTAGTTCTCCTGATCCTAGGAAACATGGACAGTCAAAAATAGGTGTCATTTGCACCAAGTGTCCATGGAAAGGACATGTATGAAGAAAGGCATGGACACAGTAACATGTACATGGACACACCAACCCATCCAGCCGTGTCATCTGGTGTCATGTTGCGTCTCCTCTGCAATATAATCATCTTCTATAGCCTCTATGTTCAAACACCTCTCTCTCTCTCTGAGAGTTCTGCCACTAAAATATAGCATTTTTATTACAAACAAGGTCCAAGTTTTAGTGTCGGCTTCCAATAAAAGGTCTCAGACCTCCTTTATCTCAATAGCATAGATGTCCCCAGATGTCATGTGTCAAACGCCACACTAGTGGACAATCAAGCAATAAATTCAAGACCATCTAGCCTGACAACTACTAACAAGTAACAACTGCTTCAGAATAATGTATATTGCTTTTTCAGGTAAATTTTAATTATATAGATCAGTGTCCTTGGTAAATAATAGAGAAGGTATTTAATTTTTTCCAAACTTAGTATTTCACAACCGAAACAAGACAATCATCAATCTCCATTTCGGACACCTATAAAAAAGGAAGTTCCCAAGTTCAATTATCCATTCTAGTATAATTATTCAGCACAGTTTCAACCAGGTAGACAAAAACATGGACCTCAAGCAGGAAAAGAGATTACACTAACTTCATGAGAAACTGGAACAACATTCATAAAATAGAGAACACCCGGAATATCACCATCAATTGTCAACCATAAATCAGATGAAGCTCTAAGGTTCATTCACAAAGGTACATTTCTAGCTAATCTATCAATACATGACAGCTCAAATTCTAAAAGTTAATAGAACTAATTTGACCTTCAGCTTTACCTCATTTCCTTTTTTTAGGAGGAGGAGTATCTTCCTCATCTTCATCGTCTTCCTCATCATCCTCGTCCTCTTCGTCATCGTCATCATCTTCGTCATCTTCGTCCTCACCATCTTCGTCGTCATCGTCGCTTCCTCCGGCACCATTTACGTCATTTGACTCAGGGTCATCATCCTCATCTCCTTCATCATTTCCTTCGTCATCAGAGTCTTCCTCGCCTCCATCATCGTCATCTTGGTCTTCCTCATCCCCATCGTCGTCGTCATCATCGTCATCCGACTCACCATCGTCCTTGTTCGCCGGCACTGGGTCACTCTTGTATCCTCCAAGTAAAGTAATAGGAGTCCTACAAAGTGTTAGAACACATACATTTGAAACAATCTTGGATGACCTTGTCATACACAAACACAGCAAATGAACGTACCCTTTGATTAGCTCGTCGCCTCTGCCCAAAACATCAATCTCATTTGACAGAGAGTCCACCTGAAACAAATATGAATTTTACATGAGAAGACATAGAAGTATATATTCTGACAGATGGTAGACTATATTTCAACTGTTCAACATGTGTAATGTACTAATGTATTCAAGAAGCTGAATTACTACGTAGAATTCTACGGCTAATGTAACACAAAATCATGAAAATGTAAAAAAAATAAAAAAAAGAAGAACATTTTAAAAGGTGAACCAAATTTTCAAATAGTACAAATTTAGCTTATAACTCAAAGATAGATCCCCGGCTGCCGAATTAAACACATGGATTTCCTTGACAAGTAAAATATTGTAATTACAACCACACAGAAAGAATTCTGAAACTGTGTAACAACATACACGTCAACAATCAGCAAAACCTTAATCCTACAGGAAAAAAACCCTAATCCTACAGAAGGAAAAAAAAACTCGATAGTATCATAACAAGTCGCAATCCACATAGCTTTTATAAAAGAGAAGGAAAAAAAGACCTCATATAGAAAATGTCTACATTTGTAACCTAGTGGAATGAATTATTCAATACTCATATAGCATGACAAAAACTACAAATGGCAAATTTAACTATCAAAAGAAAAAGAATTGCTAACGACCTACAAGTAAAAAAAAATGTGGACCCGTCAAATACAATATAGAAAATTGAGATTGTTCAGCTATTAGGAAGAAACCCTAGCTCCAACAAACTAACAAGAGTTTAATTATGAATTAAAGTTGTGACAATTATAACCTACAAAGGGAAAGAACTAAAATTTATAGCAAATACCAATATTGGAACCATAATTTCCCCAAATTGGTACCATAATTTCCCCAACAAACTAAATTCAGACGATTATATACCATATGAACCCAAAATAGTACTGACCCACGTCACAAAATCACAACTTTAAGAAAATAAAAGCAGGAAAAGAAGTAAAAAAAAATATATATATGATATTTTTACCACAGAGAGAGCGCAAATTAGTAACTTTTGAGCGGCCAGAGCAGCCTCAGCCGCCACTGATTGCACAATGGAAAAGAGGACCAGCTGAAGAGCAGATCCATTGCTCTTTCTACTGCAAATTGCCTCCATCCCGAGAGGAAACCCTAATTGAGAGATTCTTTGAGAGATTTGGGGAGGAAATTAGGGTTTTGCGAAGGGGCAAAGGTTCTTGAAGCCACTCCAATTTAGGGTTTTTTGATAAAAAAAGAAAAAAAAAAGGGTGAGTATTAATTGCGGTGGATAAGTGGGGACTATTTACATCGTGTGGTCTCTAGAAGTTCATCTTAGTTTTTGGTAAGTGAATTTATTTTGGACGTCGTTATTGGCACTCCTAAAATGTCATTCTGTACTTTTATTTTTATTTTTTTAACATTCAAATTTTAAATTTGTCCATGTGCATGCACAGATTAATATTATATTTAATGTATGGATATATTTGGAATTAGATTGATACATAATTAAAGAAGAGTACAAAATGACATTTTTGGAGTGTGAATAACAACACCCTTTATTTTGCCTTAAATTAGTTACTTGTAATAATCCAAAATATTGATATTTTTAATGCAACTTTAAGAAGCATTATAATTAAGGGTGACAATTTGGTTTCAACCTCACAATTAAGGATGGCAACATGGCGGGTAGGGGCCGAGGACCATACCATTCTGAGTCAGATTGTGTAAAACATGAAAAATATTGAATTTGATGGCATGTCACGATGGGTTTTCAAACTGGCACTTGGCTTTTTGATCCCACAACTCGTTTCGATCCCATGAGTTGGGTAAAGCATAGAAGTTCTTATGCAGCCACACATAGACTATTGACTTGTTGTCACTGTCTATATGTCGCCACGATTTCAAGGCACGTTTCCACGATTTCAATGTTATCCATAGCATGCACGTAAGCACAGTTTCAAGAATTGTCATATAGAGTATGACTTGGTTGGTGGTACTACATGAAACATGTCTGGTTCAAGTTAAGCAGGAGGGCTATCAAGTAGTCGTTCCTGAGTTTGAGTCAATAACTATGAAAACATGGAAAGTTCTCGAAACCGTTTGTCGTCGAGGCAGACCCTCGCTTGGGTGCTGCATAGAAAGGCATGGAAACACTGAGAAGAGTAATGATTGTGTAGGATGTAAGTTGAGTTGAGTCTTGCACGGTCATTGGACAACTTGTGCACAAGGGCCCAGTTTCTCGGATGGCAACCTGAGGCCATATGACCGATCCGGCCTAGGAGGAAACGCAATAGCTGTGCTGATTATACCCCACAGGTGATTCGAGAATTTCAGTGAGGATCGCTACCCGTGCTGCAATGGTCTCGTCTGCACCAGGCTATAAGTCCAGGGATAGCTTGTCATGCTAGTGACCCTTCATATAGATTGAGTTGGTGTCATAGCCATATTCTGTAACGCGGTATCCGGTACCAGATATTTTCGTATTTATGAGAACTGAATTATTTTATTTTGAATATTTATATTTTACTATTATCATAAGTGTTAAATGTTGATTTTATTTATAAACTATTTCCTTTATTAATTTTTTTTTGCTAATAAGTTCCTTGGAAAATTTTGTAATTTACAAAATTTTACCAAGACGCCTAAGTATACACGTGTCTCTATGCATGCAAGACTAAGGACACATTAGTATTTTAACAATGGAAACATAATGATTATGTTTCATTTTTTTTGATAAAAAAAGAAGTTTATTTAGAGCATCTCCAACCCTATTGTCTTGTTAAGTGTTGTGAGTCTTAGGTGGCTCCTATGTGGCATGAGCCATAAGACAATGTCTTGTTTATGTGGCAAAATTATATCTCAAAAGACAATGAGATAGAAAAACTCTCTCAAATGCAAAAGTATTGAGAAGACAATAAAAAGTATTTTTTTCAACTTCCAAGGCAACTTTTAATACAACTACTCATCTTCTTTCTTTTTTCTAATATTTTTTATTCATAATTGATGACATGGAAGAGAAGACATTGTCAAGTGCATTGTCTAGAACAAGACAATCAACTTCACAATGTCTTCTTTAATTTTTGCCACATAAGCTTCACAATTGACTTGACAATTGCATTGGAGAAGAACTTTTGAATAAAATTTTGTCATTCCTATGTGGCATTAACTTTTTTCCAAAGTCACAATAGGGTTGGAGATGCTCTTAGAGGAGGGGGAGAGAGAGAGAGAGAGCTGACACTTTCTTCTCCACCCTCACTCTCTCCGTCCTCTTCTTTCTCTCTCTCTCTCTCTCTTTTTCTCTCTCTCCCTCTCCATCTCCTTCCCCTCTACCTCTCTATCTCTCTCACTTCCCACTCTTTCAGACTCTACTGTGCCTGGACCCGCACCCGTTGCCGTAGGCGCCCACCGCCGCCGCTGCGGCACCTGTCCGGTCGGTCGACCGCCCCCCTCTTCGGCCGCGTGCTGCTGACCTTCGATTCTCCGTCGCTGGTCACTACCATCACTTTTCTTTTTCCTCTTCCTATTTTAGGTATAATCCCTTCCCCCAATTTATTAATAGCTTTCAATTAAAACCTAGGTAAAAATCCTCCATCTATATAATTCATTAATTATTCTTAAATTTCTGAATATAATTCCTTGAAGAAGAGGATTAGGGAAAACAAAACCCTAATCTCAATTTGAAAATCAAAGCAAGGCAAGCCCTCTTCCTTATTTCTCACTTTTCATGTTCAATCTTTTTAAATCATTTTTGGTTCAATTCAGTTTTAGATATAGAATTAAACTTAACTGTTAGTTATAAATAAGTGTTCTGTGCCGATTTTGACATGGATATATCATAGGGTACAATATGAACACTGACACATAGGAACATTGGTATGATGTCTCAACAAAACTATAGTATAACTATATTTTATATGTTAGAAGTTATGTAGATATATTTCATATATTCATATTTGAAAGGCATGTGTATAAGTGAAGATGTTATCTTCTCCCTTGAATTTTAAGTTTAGGGTCAGGTTTTCAATTCCTTGCTCTTGATTTGATCTCATAGAAGAATGAGATGATTCTTGAACGTTTGTTGATTGGTTGTAGAAATAAGCAGTTCGTTTATTGTTTGCTTGGTTATTGTTGGGTTTTTAGCCTTTGTTTTGGTTTTTAGTCCCACATCGGCTAGAAAGGAATGTGTATCTCCATATATATGAGTCTTTGCTCTTTATGGAGATGCACATGTAGTGCACATGGGTGTGTGCCATGTGGGATTAATTATTAATGGTATAAAGGCTTAATCAACAATTAAGAAGCTGTAAGCTTTTTGCTCTTGGAAATTTATTTCCATGGAGCTAAGCTCCGTAGGAGCTTAGCGACTCGGACTCGGACTAGGACTCGGGCTCGGGCTCGGGCTCGGGCTCGGGCTCGGGCTCGGACTCGGACTCAAGGGCTCATGAGGCGTAATGTGGCATTTTGTTGGCGCACTTTGCACTTAGCACGTCAGCATCGTCGCTAGGCGCATAGTGTGCTTAAGTTGCGCTCGTTGTGCGACCACGTTGCGCGGCCCGTTACGTCGTCGCTAGGCGCATAGTGCGCTTAAGTTGCGCTCGTTGCGCGACCACGTTGCGTGGCCCGTTACGCGAGCCCAGTTACGCAGCCCAGTACGCGCAGTGTGCGCAGCGTACGCAGCGTGCGTAGAGTGCGCAGTGTGCGCAGCGTACGCAGTGTGCGTAGAGTGCGTAGTGTGCGTATGGCTGGCTGCATATTAGAGCGGGAACGGTTGCAGCAGTTGCTGCACGTTCAGGAGTGGTTCAGCCACTACCCTGAAGTTCAGGCAACTGCTTGGCAACCGCCCCGTGGGCTATATATGCAGGTTCTCTCCTCTCTCTCAGAGTTGGAGAAATCAGAATTCCAGGGAGAAAACTCTAAGTGTTCTTTAACACAACAGAGTAGTGAGCGTGTTTTTTAACACAAACACTAGTACTTTTTAGTACGCGTGGGTTCTGTTACTTCAGAAACAGAGAGAGAAGAGTAGAGCCATTGCCAGAGGAGTTCGCCGTCTTCCGAGGAGTCAGAAGAGCAGGAGTGTTCCAAGGTTTTCCGTCAACTTTGCTGGTTCCTGGAAGCTGTTCGCAGAGGGCGAATAAAGCTTTGAGCAACGGTGATCATTTACCCCAGCAATTCCATATCTCGCCTGTCACCCTTCTGTTGCCTTTAGCACTTCCGTCAGTATCTTCTTTTTAGAAGGCACTACTGCCAGTTTGCTACGATCACAAAAATCTCTTTAGATTATTCGTGAATTACGATATCTTTTTAGATCTTGTAATTTGCAAAATTCTTCTGGATCTCTGTTGCAAAACCTTCTTTAAGGAATTGCGTTTGAAACATTGTCTTTACAACTGTTTCAGTTTCTGTATTTTTCATCGAAAAGCGTGCCCCGACGTTTCCGGCATTAACAATCTCAAAGCTTTATTGCTACGATGGAAAATATTAATGCTTCACTCCTAAACCCTGACTTCTGTAAGTTAGAGAAGTTTGATGGAGAGCATTATCAAGTCTGGAAGAGGAAGGTTTATCTCACTCTTCAACTCAGAGACGTGGATCACGTGCTTCTTGAAGAGGAACCTACCGTTCCAGATACTGGGTCTGCTGCCGCAATCTCTGCGGCTACTAAACTTCAAGCCAAGTGGAGAAGAAAGAATAGCATTTGCAGGTTGCTCATCCTGAATGCTATGGAGGATTCCCTAGCAGAATCCTATTCTAAGAAGAATATCGCTAGAGACATATGGGAGTCTCTGGAAAAACTGTACGAAGAAGACAAGAACAGGAGCAAAATATTTGTGGTTGAAAAATATCACAAATGGCTCTTTGAGGACGAGAAGTCCATGCTGCCGCAGGTCAAAGAATTTCTGAAGTTGCGACAGAAATTGGAAGACGAGGCTATGCCCCTCCCCGACAAGTTTGTTGTTGGAGGGATTGTCTCAAAGCTCCCCGCTGGGTGGAGCAAGTTCTATGCAAACATGCATAGGAAGAAGTTGGAGATCACCCTTGAAGATCTCCTACAGGAAATCTATGTTGAGGACCAGATGCGGGCTCAACTAAAGGTGGACACACTGTCCAAGCAATTGGCTAACGCCAATCTGGTTCAGACCAAGGAACCAAAGGGAAAGGGAAAGCGTGCAGATTTCCAGAAGAAGAAGAAGAACCCTAACAACTTGAATGTTAAGGGAACTTCTTTCAAGTCAAAAAAATCTAAGGCAAAGATGCCTTGTTTCAAGTGTGGCCAGTTGGGCCATTTCAAAAGTGAATGCACAGCACCGGCCAAGAAATCAGAGCAAGATGAGCCTAGCAAAGTCTCAATGATTACTGATGTAATTGCTATGATTGGACAGGTTGATGCTGTAGGATCTGATTCAGACTGGTAGGTAGATACTGGAGCCACCTGCCATGTCTGCTCCAGTAAGGAGTGGTTCACCACCTACACACCCATTTCTGAAGCGGTTGTGATGGCGAACCAAGCGCAAGCTGAAGTGCTCGGGATCGGGACGGTGGTGTTGAAGCTGACTTCGGGAAAGTCTCTGATGCTTCAAGGCATAAAGCACGTACCTGCTATCGCCAAGAACCTGGTCTCGGGAGGCCTACTCTGCAATACAGGCCTCAGGATGGACATCAATGCTGGCCAGATGGTGATGTCTATCAAGGAAACATATTTCGGGAAAGCTTTTTATACCGAAGGAATGTTCAAGATTCAGCTTATAAATCAGTCCAATGTAATTAATGTAATTAATGAAGTCACTCATTCTGCTTATACTCTTGAGTTGTGGCATAATAGGCTAGGACATGTTCATTGTAAACGAATAAACAGAATGTCTAGTCTAGGACTTATCTCCAAATGTGGGGGTAAGGTAGAGAAATGTGAAGTTTGTGCTCAAACGAAGATCACAAGGAAACCCTTTCCTCGGGTTAATCGAAGTACAGATCTTCCGGAGTTGGTACACTCAGATATCTGTGACTTCAAACAGTTCTCTACAAAGGCCGGGATGAAGTATTTCATAACCTTCATCGACGACTTCTCAAAGTATGCGTTCGTCTACTTGCTGAAGGCTAAAGACGAAGCATTCGAGAAGTTCAAGGAGTTCAGAGCCGAAGCTGAGCGGCAGACTGGACAACAACTCAAAAGGATAAGAAGTGATCGAGGTGGGGAGCACATGTCTCATGAATTCGCATCGTTCTGTAAGGAACATGGAATTGTCAATGAGACTACGGCTCCGTACTCTCCTCAATCAAATGGAGTAGCTGAGAGGAAGAACAGGACGTTGACAGAAATGATAAATTCAATGTTGTTGACTGCTGGCCTTCCTAAGTGCTACTGGAGAGAAGCTGCATTGACGGCCACTTTTATTCTAAATAGAGTGCCTCATGCAACTTCAGACGTTACTCCTCATGAACTCTGGTTCAAGGTCAGACCTAACTTGAATATCGTTCGAGTGTGGGGGTGTCTGGCGTATGTCAAGCTTCCAGATCTAAAGATTCAGAAGCTTGGGACAAGGACTACAAAGACGATCTTCTTGGGGTATGCCGAGAAGAGTGATGCTCGGAGATTTCTTGATATTGAGTCAAATCATATCATTGAATCTCGCGATGCAGAATATTTTGAAGACAAGTTTGCAAGGCACAAGAATATTATTCTTCCGGATGTTCCGGAGAATAATGAGGGTGCACAAGAGACTGAAGTCTTCAATGAAGATGTGGTCCAAGAAGATGTTGTTGTTGATACAACGGTTGAACCAGAACAAGCTGAGCCGTCAGCTAAGCGTGTGAGGAGGCCGAAGGACTTCGGAAGTGACTTTGTCACCTATCATGTGGAAGCAGATCCGCTTACCTATGATGAGGCGATAAAGACTAGAGATGCGGTTTTCTGGAAGGAGGCGATTGACCAATGAGATTGATTCCATCATCTCAAATAACACTTGGGTGTTGGTTGATCTTCCTGAAGGAGCGAAACCCATCGGATGCAAATGGATCTTCAAGAAGAAGATGAAAGCAGACGGAACTATTGACAAGTTCAAGGCTAGGTTGGTAGCTAAGGGGTTTTCTCAGAAGTAGGGGATTGACTATTTTGACACGTATGTTCCAGTAGCCCGGATGACCACCATCAGAATGTTGATTGCTCTCGCAGCAATACATAAGATGGTGATACATCAGATGGATGTGAATACGGCTTTCCTAAATGGTGAGCTGACCGAAGAGATTTACATGCAATAGCCAGAGGGATTTGTCATCAGGGGTCTTGAAGACAATGTCTGTAAGTTGGTGAAATCCTTGTACGATCTTAAACAGGCTCCCAAGATATGGCATGAGAAATTTGACAAAGTTATAAGGTCAAATGGCTACATGGTCAGCGATACGGACAAGTGTGTTTGCACGAAGTTCGCTGATGGAAGAGGTGTGATCGTTTGTCTGTACGTGGATGACATGCTTATCCTAGGTACGGATATTAGATGTGTCACAGAGACAAAGAAATTTATCTCAAGCAAGTTCAGTATGAAGGACTTGGGGGAAGCTGATGTGATCTTAGGGATCAAGATCATCCGGACAGACACTGGACTAGCGCTGTCACAGTCTCATTATATTGAGAAAATGATCACTCGTTATGGGTATCAGGATCTTCCAGGGATCGATACGCCGTACATGTGTGATCTGAAGCTGAAGCCTAATTCAGGGGAAAGCGTCAGGCAGCTGGAGTATGCAAGCGTAATCGAGAGTTTGATGTATGCTACTACTGCCACAAGGCCTGACATAGCTTTCGCCGTGGGAATGCTGAGTCATTTTACGAGTAATCCAGGTGTTGAACACTGGAAAGCTGTGGAACGGGTTATGAGATATCTCAAGAAGACTCAGACATATGCACTGTACTACAGCGGAGATCCGTCGGTAGTGGAAGGCTTCAGTGATGCCAGTTGGTGCTCAGAGGTGGAGAGCGAGAGGTCCACAGGTGGATACATTTTCACAATGGATGGAGCTGCTGTATCGTGGAAGTCGAAGAAGCAGACTATGCTCTCGCGGTCATCCATGGAATCTGAGTTCTTTGCACTTGATACTGCTGTAATGCTCGTCTTGCCGTATCAGTATTTTATACGGATACGTATTTATTTGAGTAGTATTTCGTATTTATCGATTTGTATGATATTTTAAAATTTTCCTAAGTGTAGGATTTTCATGACTTGGTTTAACTTGGTTTGGTTTAGTTTGGTTCCTTGTGAGGTGAGGTATATGGTTTAGATTGAGTGGAGAGGAATGAATGGTGGAGATCACCTGAGCTTGTTATATAAGCCACTTTTTCTCTCTCCCTCCTCATTCACCCTCATTCATTTCTTTTCCACCAAACCCTAGCCATTCCATATCTCGCCTGTCACCCTTCTGTTGCCTTTAGCAGTTCTGTCAGTATCTTCTTTTTAGAAGGCACTACTGCCAGTTTGCTACGATCACAAAAATCTCTTTAGATTATTCGTGAATTACGATATCTTTTTAGATCTTGTAATTTGCAGAATCCTTCTGGATCTCTGTTGCAAAACCTTTTTTAAGGAATTGCGTTTGAAACATTGTCTTTACAACTGTTTCAGTTTCTGTATTTTTCATCGAAAAGCGTGCCCCGGCGTTCCCGGCATTAACAGTTATTAATGGCACTTTGTATAAGAAATGTTTATAATCTAGATAATGGAAGAGTAGAGAGGTAGAATTGATGGATCGAGACTTAAGAGGTCAGAAGAAATAAAGATAGTGTTTGATAGATTTTCTACACTCACGTGCATAAGCAATGTCAGTTTGAAGTTTCTGCATACACAAATAAAACCAATGGTGAGGGAATATATGAAGATTTCATGTTTTGGAGGTTGAAAGTGAGATTCTCTAAAAGTTAGTGGAATGGGAAATAGGAAAACAAGTTGAATTTTTGTTTGTTTGCATTCTATGCATTATTTAGATGTATGATGTGGTTGTTATAAACATTGATGCTAATTAATCATTTCAATATTGTAGGACAAGCTAAGTAATGTTTAACGTTTATTGGGAATATTAAATTTGTCATTTCTAGTACAGGCTAGAGGAAATCGATACATGTTTTACTTAATACTACATTCTTCTTTTTTGGATTATCTTGTATGACTTGACAATTGTAGAATGATCAAAAACTTTAATAATGAGGTATTTGATATACAAATTTAATATAGAAGTTCTGATTCGTTTTCCTACTTGTCAAATTTCTTATATCCATTTTCCACAAAATTCCAACTTTCTTGTAATTCCTTAATCTTTCTATTTCATCCATATTTCATTGACGTAGAATTTTGAATTATATTCTTACCTCTCTGTCCAATTTTATTTTTCAATAGGATCTCTGATTTTGGTAATTGGCATCCCTCTAAATAACTATATATGCAATTTTTCTTGATCGTTTATTAGACTTATTATGAAACAATTTTGAAGTGAGTTTTTGTGAATAATTTTTTCATATGAATGATTGTTTATTTATTTATGACAAGAACTCGATAATTTATTAACTAATTTGACAACGTAAAAGAACCTGCAGTCAATTAGATTGAATCATGAAAGAGAAGTTGTTGCAGCCATTCGGACTGGCCATCTAGATTGGTGAGGCACATATTCTCGAAACATGATTCAAGAATTTAATAAAATTTCGAGGATCGAGACATAATTTTTTTGTGATAAATTTCAAAATTTGATATTCATATTTTGATTTTGTTTTACTACCGTTTGAATTTGAAAACCATGTTACTAAATAATTTAAAATGATATTCAACAATTTTGATAATATAGATATATGAGATTTCCTTACTAATTTTGTTAAAGGATCTTATATTATGATATTATATAGTACTTTTGATACTTAGATAAAGAAGGGAGGAAAAAAATGATTTTTTTTTGTACTGGTTCTTGAGTATCTTTTGAATTACCAAGGATACCCTAACTTGTAAGGCTACTTCACAATCATAATTCCTACTCATTCTATGGATATCAAGGAAGTGGTAGCAAATCCTGATAGTGAAATGGTATCTTCATTGCAGCTATATGTGCAATGGCGAGGCACATGATTACTATATCACGCCAGACAATGAGAATAAGGAAAATGATTTTGAATTCAAAGATCATACATGGTTATGGGTTGAAATCGAATGACTTCTGACCATTTTATTTGATTATGTAAAATTTCAAGGATCTTGATGATTTCAAGTATCTCCGAATTATATTTATTATCATGAAGCTTTTGGTAAATATGTTTCAAAATATTTTATTTGATAATTTAATAGATTACTACTTCATCTCTGTAAGGTGGGTAGAATATCTTGTTCCTTTCTTTATATTCGTCTTGAAAAACTTATTTTAAATTTTGAGGAATTTTTTTTTGTAAGATGGGTAGAGTGTCATAGCCATATTCTGTAATACGATATCCGGTACCAGACATTTCCGTATTTATGAGAATTGAATTATTTTATTTTGAATACTTATATTTTACTATTACCATAAGTGTTAAATACTGATTTTATTTATAAACTATTTCCTTTATTAATTTTTTTTTGCTAATAAGGTCCTTGGAAAATTTTACAATTTACAAAATTTTACCAAGACACCTAAGTGTACATGTGTCTCTATGCATGCAAGACTAAGGGCACATTAGTATTTTAACAATGAAAACATAATGATTATGTTTCATTTTTTTAATAAAAAAGAAGTTTATTTAGAGGGGTGGGGAGAGAGAGAGCTGACACTTTCTTCTCCACCCTCACTCTCTCGGTCCTTCTTCTTCCTCTCTCTCTCTCTTAAAACTCTCCATCTCCTTCCCCTCTTCTTCTCTATCTCTCTCACCTTCCACTCTCTCAAACCCTATCGTACCTGGACCCGTACCCGCTGCCTGCGGCTGTCGGCGCCCACCGCTGCCACCGTGGCTCCTGTCCGGTCGGCCGACCGCCCCCCTTCGGCCGCGCCCTGCTGACCTTCGATCCTCCGTCGCTGGTCACTACCCTCATTTTCCTTTTTCTTCTTTCTATTTTAGGTATAATCCCTTCCCCCAATTTCTTAATAGCTTTCAATTAATACTTAGATAAAAATCCTTCATCTATATAATTTATTAATTATTCTTATATTTCTGAATAGCATTCCTTGAAGAAGAGGATTAGGGGAAACGAAACCCTAGTCTCAATTTGGAAATCAAAGCAAGGCAAGCCCTCTTCCTTATTTCTCACTTTTCATGTTCAATCTTTTAAAATCATTTCTGGTTCAATTCAGTTTTAGATATATAATTAAACTTAAATGTTAGTTATAAATAATTGTTTATGTGCCGATTTTGACATGAATATATCATAGGGTACAATATGAACACTGACACATAGGAACATTGGTATGATGTCTCAACAAAACTCTAGTATAACTATATTTTATATGTTAGAAGTTGTGTAGATATATTTCATATATTCATATTTGAATAATGTGTACAAGTGAAGACATCATACCAATATTTGAATATTCATATATTTTACATGTATAAGGGAGAACATTGGTATGATTATCTTCTCCCTTGAATTTTAAGGTTAGGGTCAGGTTTTCAATTCATTGCTCTTGATTTGATCTCATATAAGAATGAGATGATTCTTGAACGGTTGTTGATTGGTTATAGAAATAAGCAGTTCGTTTACTGTTTGGTTGGTTACTGATGGCACTTTGTATAAGAAATGTTTATAATCTAGATAATGGAAGAGTAGAGAGGTAGAATTGATGGATCAGACTCGAGAGGTCAGAACAAATGAAGATAGTGTTTGATAGATTTTCTACACTCATATGCATAAGCAATGTCAGTTTGAAGTTTCTGCATACACAAATAAAACAAATGGTGAGGGAATATATGAAGATTTCATGTTTTGGAGGTTGAAAGTGAGATTCTCCAAAAGTTAGTGGAATGGGAAATAGGAAAGTGTTGGGAACGAAGCGAGAAAACCATTCCCCCAAACTAGAAAGTCCTGTGAGAGAACCGAGCAAAAGCACACAAACCGAAAATGCCAAACACAATCGCAGACACAAAGATTTTTGACGTGGAAAACTCTTGCGAGAAAAACCATGGGACGATCGGAGTCCAACCCTGAAGAACCTCCACTAATGGAATAAAGAGAATACACTCTCTACAAGCCCTTCCCAATCCAACACGGATCACCACAACTCACTTGAAAGAAGAAATTTTTTGATTGCGGACTCCGAAGAACAAGATACCGAAAAATTATTCAAAGCAATCTCTCCTTCACAATAGTCCTTAATCCTCTCTCTCTCTCAAAGATTGTAAAACACTCTTGTTTTGAGATGATTTTACAACTAGCATGCATCACCCTTTTATAAGCCCTTGATAATCCATACATGGAAGGCCAATATATATGGAAACTTCCAATATGCATAAATAATATATTTAATAGAAATCCAATCATAATTAGCTTATCATAATTGGAAGTGCAATTATATGGAAAGCTACTATATGAAGGGTCCAACCATAAATATATGATCAAAGTAAATATGGAAATCCAATCATATATTTTCTTACCATATATGTTCCAAAGTAGGATCCATGCACTCCCCGAGCTTCTCCGACACACGGATGGCGCTTGTCGCTCTCCGGGGTATTCTCCACATAGGTTGGAAACCCCACCCACTCCAACAAATCTCCCCCTTCACAACTAGGTGGAGGAACTCGTCATCCCGACGATCCGCCTGCAGTACTCAAACTTCTCCCTTGGTAGAACCTTCGTGAGCATATCCGCTCCATTGTCATCAGTATGGACCTTCTCAAGCATCGCGTCCTTCTTCTCAACCATATCTCGTATCCAATGATACCGAGTCTCAATGTGCTTGGATCGACTATGAAATGTCTGGTTCTTCACAAGGTGAATGGCACTCTGGCTATCGCAAAGCAAAGTATACTGCTCTTGTTTTAGCCCCATTTTCTGCAACAGCTTTTTCAACCACAACAACTCCTTGCAAGCCTCCGTCGCTGCAATGTACACTGCCTCTGTCGTCGACAAGGCAACACACTTTTGCAACCGCGACTGCTACGATACTGCTCCTCCAGCAAATATCATCACATAGCCCAAAGTCGATCGCCTCGTGTCTACATCTCTAGCCATATCAGCGTCGGTTACCCATCCAGCTTTGGCTTGTCACCACCAATAGAAAGTCTCCAATCAGCAGTGCCCTGAAGGTATCGTAGAATCCACTTGACCGCACTCCAATGTACCCTTCCAGGATTTGAAAGGTACTTGCTAACTATGCCAACTGCATGAGCGATGTCTGGCCTCGTACACACCATAGCATACATAAGGCTTCCTACAGCTGAGGCATATGGAACCCGCTCCATATCTTTTTTTTTCATTCTTGGTAGATGGATACTGCTCCTCAGTGAACTTAAAGTGAGCCGCAAGGGGGCAACTCACTTTCTTCGATCCATCCATCCCGAAATGCTGAAGTACTCGGTGAATGTACTTCTTTTGGGACAAGTGTACTGCTTGGATTCTCTCTCTAGGCTGATCTCTGTAATGCTCGTCTTGCCGTATCAGTATTTTATACGGATACGTATTTATTTGAGTAGTATTTCGTATTTATCGATTTGCGTGATATTTTAAAATTTTCCTAAGTGTAGGATTTTCATGACTTGGTTTAACTTGGTTTGGTTTAGTTTGGTTCCTTGTGAGGTGAGGTGTATGGTTTAGATTGAGTGGAGAGGAATGAATGGTGGAGATCACCTGAGCTTGTTATATAAGCCACTTTTTCTCTCTCCCTCCTCATTCATCCTCATTCATTTCTTTTCCACCAAACCCTAGCCATTGGAGAGAGGCAAGTACACCTTGCCGAACCTTGAACAAATTTATTTCTGTTTGTTCCATCTTCTTCCTTGCATGATTCTAAGCAGGTTTAGAACTTGGAGTTTTCGGTTTTACCGAGTGGATTGTTGTAGATCTAGCTTTGTGGTAATTTCGGTTTTCATGGGTTTTGATCTGTCAAACTTGCATGTTTTTGTCAACTGATGGTTCCGTGTTACATAGAATTTCATTTTACCCAAATTTGACCCATGGGAGTCTGGATTTGGGTTCCTATTGTTGTTTGGAGGAGCTTGGATGTCCTGATATTTTCTATAGACATGTTCTCTGTGAGAGCTGTCAATTTTGCTTCTGGCCGCATGAGCACTTTTGCTTCTGGCCGCATGAGCGTTATTTATTGCATGGCCTTTTAATTTAATTGTTTGCAAGCTTGCATGCAACTTGCCTGAGCCGCATAGGCCATTGGTTATTCCCAGCCGCATGGGCCTTGGTCATTAGCATTAAATAATTGCTTGTATTAAATATTCACCATTAGTATTAATTATTTAGCTTTGGCCTTAAGCATAATATCATTTTCTTGCATGCTTATATGCAAGCAGTGAGCCACATGACTTTATTATTGTACGCATACATTATCAAGCAAGTGGGCCGTATGGGAAATTTGTGCCTGGCCGCATAGGTTTCTGAAGATGAATGCATTGTAATAATATTATAATCAATGCATATACTTCGGCCGCATGGGCTTTTTGAAGATGAATGCATTATAATAATATTATATTCCATGCATTAGGCTTCAGCCGCATAGGCTTTTGAAAATGTGACACTTTTTGCATTTAGGTCCCCTTGGGAGACTCAGCCGCATATAGAGCAATTGAGAGCCGCATGGCTCACTTGTACCGTGATATTTTTTTTATCTTGTAGAAAAGAAAAAGGAGCCGTATACACTTGCCAATGCATACTTGCCATCAACTGCATGGCCATTATTTATTTATTTTGTTTGTATTTTCATGCAAGCAAATATGAGACTGAGCCGCATGGCCTCTTCCCACTTGCTGGCCGCATGGCCATTGTACTTTGGACTTTGAATTTAATATTGGATCGCCTGGCTTTTATTGAGTTGCCTGTACTTGCAGGATATATTTTATTATATGTCATCATTGCTTGGCCACGTGAACCAATATTTAAATGGTTCACGTGAACCTTTTCTTATTGCATTAATTGTGGGGGGTCCCACATAGCTTCTTTTAGTTGACTTGCTTGCTGAAGTGGGAGTTTGCATTTAATGAGGGTCCCACTATCTTTTGTCTTATTTGATTTTATGGCCTATTTATTGTTTCCTGACCACATGGGGTCCCTCCCACTCTTGGCCGCAGGCACAATTGTATGCTAGCCGCATATGGCTTACTGGCCTTAAAGGGTTGACTGATTGCATTTAATTAATTTCGGAGCCGCATGGGTGGCCTCCCACTCTCTTTGACCGCATGTTTGTTCTCCCACTTTTGGACCGCATGGGTCCCACTTTGATTGTTTAAATGTTTTATTTGCCTGAATTGTGGTCAGAATTTCTTCCCACTCCCAACATGAAAGTTGTAGAGTTTCTCCTTGGCTTCAAGAATATATATATTATAAATATATTATTATTTAATTGTGCAAGTTTCTTCCTTCTTTGATAAATGACTTGACACGACAGTGACCCGTGGTGGTGCACTCTTGTCCATGAACTTGACATGATATATTGACATGATAACTTGAAATGATAAATAAGAATGACTTGATTGTGACCCGTCGTGGTGCACTCCTGACATGATAACTTGACCTGACAATTTGAAATGATAACTTGGCATGATAATTCTTGATAGTGGCCCGTCGTGGCGCACTCTTGATAAGTAATAATGATAATAATAGTGGCCCGTCGTGGCGCACTCCTGACGAGAATTACTTAGTATCCTGACACCGTGGGTGATTGTGTTTGTACAAATAAACCAGTCCTGTCTTGCATCATGTCTAGGGAGGGACTCCTGAGTACCACGGTCAGGAGTACCTACTAAAATGGACTAAGGCTAAAAACTAGATTAATACAGTAGTCATGAAGAGATCTCCCAGCTACAGGCAATCCCGTTACCTGGGCGCGCTTGGGATCTGTAGCCTGCCGTCGAGTAGGGCATATTTCCAGCACACTGTCATGTGTTGCACCCTTCAAGCTACTTAAGGGTACATGCGTTTCCTGGACGATGTACCCACCTGAATTCAACCCTAATCTTTCGTCCTGGGTAACCTGGATGGTCTGCAGGGCTTGTGGCTGTGAAAGATTCTCACTGCATCTTATTAGTAATTAGGCTTGTGACAACCCTAGTTAGTTAAAGTATCAAGCCGTACTTATTGCTTGGCCGTGAATGTTGGATGGAGTTCAATCGGTCTAGTCTCGTCTTGATCTTGTACCTGAATGTTGCATATCCTGATTTCTTATTTTATCCTGCCGATAAATGGTGGAAGAAACCAAGTTCTGTTCAGACGAAGGGTTACAACCCCGGTCCTTGTTTGGTTTACGGGTTGTAACCTGGTTATCTGAATAGTTCCATGGTCATCCCATCGTATATCACCTTCCCAGTTCTATTTATTTAGCATGTTCTCTAGTTTACTTTATGCTCAATGATGATTTACTTACTGTCTTCCTATGATCGGGACAAGTGCATTGGTACTGCACAAATCTCGATCCTCCCTTACTTATTTGCTTGTTGTTTGCTAATGATTGCTGGTTTTAAGTTCATAGTTCGGCCTCCTTTGTGGTACTTGCTATTTGGGGTCTGACCCCACTGGTTTTGCATGGCCAGGTTCCGATAGAAGAGCCCGAAGGATCTACCGCATCATCTACTCGACGGTGACCAGCCGGAGCACCAGAGTGCCTCAGTGGGTTCTTCTTCATCCTCCCACTGATATGTAAATTCTTCTCTTGTAACGTTTAGCCCCGAGCACGTGTTTAGCTCGTGTTTGGTATTTTCCTTGATATTGTAGCCTACGGGCATAAACATGATATGTGTATTCTAGACTATAGCTAGTCCTTATCATGTACGACTAATACTCTAGCTAGTCCTCAGATCTGTGGTACTAGCTTCATGATCAGTCATGTATATATGGTTCGGGATGCCTTACTATTGTATGTATGATGATCGTGTTCTTTGCTCCTGTATACTTGCCTGTGATTGAGATACCTAGGATTGTTAAACCCTAGGATTGACTGATGGCTTGTAGAGTAACCCCCATGTCTAGACAGCTTATACGTAATTTCAGAGTATTAACGTACTTTAGAATTGCGTAGCTGGCTATGTCTGTCCCCGCTCTCCAGTATTCTGGTTCTGGGGCGTGACATGGTTTTAGTGGTGGCCCATGCAGGTCTGAATCTCGATTTTCAGATTTGTGGGGGTTACCATGTTTAGATATCTCAATCACGATTATCCTTATTGATCTCCTTCGGATTATTCCCTACCTCCGATACTTGACTTGATATCTGTTTTGATCATTGATCATTCCTGTTCCCATGATTTGATCTTGTGTCCTTCAACTTTCAAGGGCACTGTTCTTGATCCTTCTGATTATCTTGTTCGTGTTTTGCCGAGGGAAGCTCAGCATTCTTCAGCCAGGCCAGTTATGAAGGATCAGTCTCAGCATGCAGGCAGAGATGTTAGTCCATCCCGATCAGCCAGTCGTTTCTGTCTTCGTAGTTAAAACAGATGCTTGAACTTTGGTTCAACTACGATGATACATCCTGGGTAGAGTCATGTCTTGAACTAAGTCATTGGTACCGACTTACCTTGAGTCTTGACTTTTATCCATTTTTGGGAGTCAGCTTAGGCCAGCGAGGACGTTGGTTCTACACAACTGTCTCAGGAGACATATTGATCCATATGCCTCCAGCCCTTCTTGATCATGATTGTATTTGTTCTTGTGCATTTATTTACTGCTTACGTATTTATTTACATTCCTGATTGCTTTACCTTACTTACTTGCCATGTTTATTTTATTTGAGAATGTTATGTTTCCTGGAGCTTTTGTTTTGTTATCTTGCTCGACTAGCCTCAGGAAACGGAATTTTTCTAAGGGGTGGAGAGTTGTAATGCTCGTCTTGCCGTATCAGTATTTTATACGGATACGTATTTATTTGAGTAGTATTTCGTATTTATCGATTTGCGTGATATTTTAAAATTTTCCTAAGTGTAGGATTTTCATGACTTGGTTTAACTTGGTTTGGTTTAGTTTGGTTCCTTGTGAGGTGAGGTGTATGGTTTAGGTTGAGTGGAGAGGAATGAATGGTGGAGATCACCTGAGCTTGTTATATAAGCCACTTTTTCTCTCTCCCTCCTCATTCACCCTCATTCATTTCTTTTCCACCAAACCCTAGCCATTGGAGAGAGACAAGTACACCTTGCCGAACCTTGAACAAATTTATTTCTGTTTGTTCCACCTTCTTCCTTGCATGATTCTAAGCAGGTTTAGAACTTGGAGTTTTCGGTTTTACCGAGTGGATTGTTGTAGATCTAGCTTTGTGGTAATTTCGGTTTTCATGGGTTTTGATCTGTCAAACTTGCATGTTTTTGTCAACTGATGGTTCCGTGTTACATAGAATTTCATTTTACCCAAATTTGACCCATGGGAGTCTGGATTTGGGTTCCTATTGTTGTTTGGAGGAGCTTGGATGTCCTGGTATTTTCCATAGACATGTTCTCTGTGAGAGCTGTCAATTTTGCTTCTGGCCGCATGAGCACTTTTTCTTCTGGCCGCATGAGCGTTATTTATTGCATGGCCTTTTAATTTAATTGTTTGCAAGCTTGCATGCATTTGCATGCAACTTGCCTGAGCCGCATAGGCCATTGGTTATTCCCAGCCGCATGGGCCTTGGTCATTAGCATTAAATAATTGCTTGTATTAAATATTCACCATTAGTATTAATTATTTAGCTTTGGCCTTAAGCATAATATTATTTTCTTGCATGCTTATATGCAAGCAGTGAGCCGCATGACTTTATTATTGTACGCATACATTATCAAGCAAGTGGGCCGCATGGGAAATTTGTGCCTGGCCGCATAGGTTTCTGAAGATGAATGCATTGTAATAATATTATAATCAATGCATATACTTTGGCCGCATGGGCTTTTTGAAGATGAATGCATTATAATAATCTTATATTCCATGCATTAGGCTTCAGCCGCATAGGCTTTTGAAAATGTGACACTTTTTGCATTTAGGTCCCCTTGGGAGACTCAGCCGCATATGGAGCAATTGAGAGCCGCATGGCTCACTTGTACTGTGATATTTTTTTTTTATCTTGTAGAAAAGAAAAAGGAGCCGTATATACTTGCCAATGCATACTTGCCATCAACTGCATGGCCATTATTTATTTATTTTGTTTGTATTTTCATGCAAGCAAATGTGAGACTGAGCCGCATGGCCTCTTCCCACTTGTTGGCCGCATGGCCATTATACTTTGGACTTTGAATTTAATATTGGATCGCCTGGCTTTTATTGAGTTGCCTGTACTTGCAGGATATATTTTATTATATGTCATCATTGCTTGGCCACGTGAACCAATATTTAAATGGTTCACGTGAACCTTTTCTTATTGCATTAATTGTGGGGGGTCCCACATAGCTTCTTTTAGTTGACTTGCTTACTGAAGTGGGAGTTTGCATTTAATGAGGGTCCCACTATCTTTTGTCTTATTTGATTTTATGGCCTATTTATTGTTTCCTGACCACATGGGGTCCCTCCCACTCTTGGCCGCAGGCACAATTGTATGCTAGCCGCATATGGCTTGCTGGCCTTAAAGGGTTGACTGATTGCATTTAATTAATTTCGGAGCCGCATGGGTGGCCTCCCACTCTCTTTGACCGCATATTTGTTCTCCCACTTTTGGACCGCATGGGTCCCACTTTGATTGTTTAAATGTTTTATTTGCCTGAATTGTGGTCAGAATTTCTTCCCACTCCCAACATGAAAGTTGTCAAGTTTCTCCTTGGCTTCAAGAATATATATATTATAAATATATTATTATTTAATTGTGCAAGTTTCTTCCTTCTTTGATAAATGACTTGACACGACAGTGACCCGTGGTGGTGCACTTTTGACCATGAACTTGACATGATATCTTGACATGATAACTTGAAATGATAAATAAGAATGACTTGATTGTGACCCGTCGTGGTGCACTCCTGACATGATAACTTGACCTGACAATTTGACATGATAACTTGGCATGATAATTCTTGATAGTGGCCCGTCGTGGCGCACTCTTGATAAGTAATAATGATAATAATAGTGGCCCATCGTGGCGCACTCCTGACGAGAATTACTTAGTATCCTGACACCGTGGGTGATTGTGTTTGTACAAATAAACCAGTCCTGTCTTGCATCATGTCTAGGGAGGGACTCCTGAGTACCACGGTCAGGAGTACCTACTAAAATGGACTAAGGCTAAAAACTAGATTAATACAGTAGTCATGAAGAGATCTCCCAGCTACAGGCAATCCCGTTACCTGGGCGCGCTTGGGATCTGTAGCCTGCCGTCGAGTAGGGCACATTTCCAGCACATTGTCATGTGTTGCACCCTTCAAGCTACTTAAGGGTACATGCATTTCCTGGACGATGTACCCACCTGAATTCAACCCTAATCTTTCGTCCTGGGTAACCTGGATGGTCTGCAGGGCTTGTGGCTGTGAAAGATTCTCACTGCATCTTGTTAGTAATTAGGCTTGTGACAACCCTAGTTAGTTAAAGTATCAAGCCGTACTTATTGCTTGGCCGTGAATGTTGGATGGAGTTCAATCGGTCTAGTCTCGTCTTGATCTTGTACCTGAATGTTGCATATCCTGATTTCTTATTTTATCCTGCCGATAAATGGTGGAAGAAACCAAGTTCTGTTCAGACGAAGGGTTACAACCCCGGTCCTTGTTTGGTTTACGGGTTGTAACCTGGTTATCTGAATAGTCCCATGGTCATCCCATCGTATATCACCTTCCCAGTTCTATTTATTTAGCATGTTCTCTAGTTTCTTTTATGCTCAATGATGATTTACTTACTGTCTTCCTATGATCGGGACAAGTGCATTGGTACTGCACAAATCTCGATCCTCCCTTACTTATTTGCTTGTTATCTGAATAGTCCCATGGTCATCCCATCGTATATCACCTTTCCAGTTCTATTTATTTAGCATGTTCTCTAGTTTACTTTATGCTCAATGATGATTTACTTACTGTCTTCCTATGCTCAATGATGATTTACTTACTGTCTTCAGACCATACAAGCTCTTCCTCAACCGGCAGACCAAATGTGACTTGTCTTTCTCATAGAATCCCTCTGGCTGCTCCATGTATAACTCCTCCTCAAGATCACCGTGGAGGAATGTCGTCTTCACGTCCATCTGCTCGACCTCCAAGTTGAAACTGGCTGCCAATGCTAGCACCACTCGAATAGACGACTGGCGAAAAGATCTCATCATAATCCACGCTTTTTCGCTGACCGTAGCCTTTAACTACCAGCCTCGCTTTGAATCGAGGACGAGTAGCATCATCCGTCTGCTTTACTCTAAACACCCATCGATTCTTCAAAGCCTTCTTATCCTTCGGCAACCGTACCAGCTCATAAGTGGAATTGGTGTGTAAAGAACTCATCTCCTCCTGCATAGCCTGCATCCACTTCTGTCCATGTTTGTCTTCCATAGCCTCTGCAAAGCTTTCGGGCTCTCCTCCGTCAGTCAGTAGCACATACTCACCCGATGAGTATCTTATAGATGGTCGACGCTCTCTGTCGCTCCTTCTCAGTGGAGCCACTGGTGCTGGCTGTATACCAACAGCCTCCTCCTCTTCAGGAACCGCCTCCCCGGTATGCTCATCCTCCTGAGGGACACCCTGACCACCATCAGCAGGTTGATGATTAAGGTTGGGAGCAACTCCATGTACTGGCTCCCCCATAATTGGATCCTCTGCGATGTCCTCTGGAAACTGCTCGAAGAGAAATAACTCTAACTCAGGCAATTCCTCAGCCTCAGAAGGCATCTCGGAATCCTGAGTGTTGGTCATGGTCTGATCCTCGACGAATACCACGTCCCTGCTTTTTTAGAGCTTTCTTTCCACCGGGTCTTAGAGTCTATAGCCAAACTCATTCCGACCGTAGCCGACAAAGACGCATCGCCTCGTCTTCGGCTCAAGTTTGGACCTCTCGTCCTTCGGTACATGCACGAAGGCCTTACAGCCAAACACTCGCAGGTGATTGTATGACAGCTCTTTGTCGTACCATACTTTGTCAGGCACATCATCCTGTAAAGGAGCACTAGGAGATAAATTAATAATATAAGCAGCTGTGAGAAGAGCCTCACCCCAATAACTACCCGGCAAGTTTGCTTCTGAAAGCAAATACCGCACCCTCTCCATTAGTGTCCTGTTCATGCGCTCCGCTACACCATTGAGCTGAGGTATCTTGGGCGGAGTCTTCTGGTGTCGTATCCCATGCTCTCTGCAATAAGCATCAAAGGGACCAATGTATTCGCCGCCGTTGTCGGACCGAACACACAATAACTTCTTGCCCGTCTCTCTTTCAATAGAGGCCTGAAACTCTTTGAAAGTAGGCAACACCCGATCCTTGGTCTTTAATGCATAGACCCAAACCTTCCTAGAATAGTCATCAATAAAAGTTACAAAATAAGATGCACTACCAATAGATTTTACCTTCATAGGACCGCAGACATCCGAGTGAATCAACTCGAGCAACGTCGGCTTCCTTGAACTTGGGTGACTTTGGAAGGACACCCTAATTTTCTTCCCAGCTAAGCAGTACGTGCACTTATCCAACTTTGTAGACTTGAGCCCTGGAATCACCTTCCTATTCACCAAGTAGCTCATCCCCTTCTCACTGATATGGCCGAGCCGCCTGTGCCACAACTCGGTAGACGCATCACTGACTGCGTTCACCTCCTGTGCCCCCTGTGTGCTCCCCTCCATGTAGTAGAGACCGAACTTCTTGCTTCCTCTGGCAATCACCATCGAACCTTCGGAAAGCTTCTACTGACCATTTCCGAAGAGACTGAAGAATCCCTCATCATCCAACCTTCCAACCGATACCAGGTTGAAACGGATATCAGGAACATGACGAACATCTTTGAGAATAAGAACTACACCCGTCTTCATTCTCAAATGCACATCTCCAATGGCAACCTCCTTCGACACATCTCCATTGCCCATCTTCAACACTCCACAGTCGCTTGTCGTGTAAGTGGCAAATAGTGCCATGTTGTGAGATACATGCGCTGAAGCTCCTGAGTCCACCAGCCAAGAATTGTCATCGCAGACGGGGTTTGTGATAACCTCATCACCTACGACGATCACATCGCCTCCATGTATCGAGGCCGCCACTGAAGTGTTCTCATCTTGCTTTCCCTTATCGCCCTTCTTCTCTCTCTTCCAAGTGAAACAGTTCCGCTTGATGTGGCCTTTCTTGCCATAATGGTAACACTCTGAGTCCTCGTACCGACCCTTGGACTTCCCTCTACTCTTGTCTCTGCTACCACCTGGACCCTTACTTTTGCCTCTTCCGCAGCTCTCTAAAACTAGTACCTCTGAGTGATGGGATGTGGATGACGTACCCTGAGAACGTCTCCGCATCTCTTCATTCAGTATCCCACTTTTGGCAAACTCTAGACTGACCACGCCTTCTGGAGCAGAAGCGATCATAGATACTCGTACGATCTCCTACGTGTCTGGCAATGCACATAGCAACCAAAGTCGTTGAACCTCGTCGTCGAACTTGACTCCCATCGAGGATAGCTGGTCCACCACGCCCTGGAACTCAATCAAGTGATCCGTAATTGATCCACCATCTTTGTACCGCAGACCCATCATCATCCGGATCAGGAACTGTTTGTTTACCTCGGTCTTTTTTGCGTACAAAGATTCCAGCTTCTCCCACAATGTCTTCGTATGCTCAATATTGGCAACGTGGTTGTACACGTTCTCGTCAACGAACTGCCGCATGTACCCACACACCTGTATATGCTCGAAGTTCCAGTCCTCATCGAATTTGTCACTGGGCTTCTCAGATGCAAATACTGAAAGATGCAGCTTCTTGACGAACAACAAATCCTTCATCTTGCTCCGCCAATAATGGTAGTTGGTACCTTTCAGGTTCACCATACGCACCGGCTTCGTGTCCATCTCTGCTTCCTGGTTTGACTGTTAACTCCTGAAACTTCTTTGAACCCAAAGCTCTGATACCACTCTGTTAGGAACGAAGCGCGGAAATCGTTCCCCCAAACTAGAAAGTACTGCGAGAGAACCGAGCAAAAGCATACAAACCAAAAACGCCAAACACAATCGCAGACACAGATTTTTGACGTGGAAAACCCTTGCAAAAAAAACCATGGGACGATCGGAGTCCAACCTGAAGAACCTCCACTAATAGAATAAAGAGAATATACCCTCTACAAGCTCCTCCCGTTCTAACACGGATCACCACAACTCACTTGAAAGAAGAAAATTTTTGATTGCGGACTCCGAAGAACAAGAGATGCCGAAAAATTATTCGAAGCAATCTCTCCTTCACAATAGTCCTTAATCCTCTCTCTCTCTCTCAAAGATTGTAAAGCACTCTTGTTTTGAGATGATTTTACAACTAGCATGCATCACCCTTTTATAAGCCCTTGGTAATCCGTACATGGAAGGCCAATATATATAGAAACTTCTAATATGCATCAATCATATATTTAATGGAAATCCAATCGTAATTGGCTTGCCATAATTGGAAGTCCAATTATATGGAAATCTACTATATGAAGGGTCCAATCATAAATATATGATCAAAGTAAATATGAAAATCCAATCATATATTTTCTTACCATATATGTTCCAAAATAGGATCCATGCACTCCCCGAGCTTCTCCGACACACGGATGGCACTCGTCTCTCTCCGGGGTATTCTCCACATAGGTTGGGAACTCCACCCACTCCAACAGAAAGCAAGTTGAATTTTTGTTTGTTTGACTTTTATGCACTATTTAGAAGCATGATGTGGTTGTTATAAACATTAATGCTAATTAATCATTTCAATATTGTAGGACATGCTAAGTAATGTTTAACGTTTATTGGGAATATCAATTTTGTCATTTCTAGTACAGACTAATGGAAATCGATACATGTATTACTTAATACTACATTCTTCCTTTTTGGATTATCTTGTATGACTTGACAATAGTAGAATGATCAAAAACTTTAATAATGAGGTATTTGATATACAAGTTATATATTAGGATTTGTATTTCTCATTCTTGTACGACTTTGATATCTAAATGCGTTTATATAATTTTTTTTACTTATGATTACAAATTTGAATTGAGTTTTTGACTTGTGTAGCAATCCCGGATCGTTGCTAAATATCTAGTTGCTATGGTAAGGTCTAGCAACGGTAAGAAAGTTATTGTTATGCAATTTAATTATCATTATATATACTGCGTGTGATTTCGGTGTTGCTTGTTCCACCAAAGGGGTCGACGAATCCAGATTTATATTCATATTATTGTCTCTTTTGAAATTTCTGAAGTCAATAAATTCAAAGGAGACTGCCGAATTTTTGAAAATTCTTAGAGTTAGCCAAATTTTTGATATTTAGAAATTTTGTGTTATTCTAATAAACCTAGAAATTTTCTAGGAAAACCCTACTATAACTAAAATATAACTAGAAGATGATTTAGAAAGAGTCTAGTATGCGTATGACACAGACACGTATTATGCAAGCGCAACCTAACTCAATTTCCATATCTATGCTCTGTGCCATATTGTGAGGTATCATCCCAATTGATAATTCCGCATTTATATGATTGCCTGGAATGATTGGATCCTGATAATTATTTATACTTGATTCCTATGATATGTGTAAGATGCACCTTAGCGTCTTAACAAATATTAATTGCCTATTGGTAATAATGATGGTATACAGAGCAGAGTTAAATAAAGTCAATCAAATACATTGATTATGGATGCTAGTTAGAGAGCATTAGGCGGGGGAGAACAACTTGAATACCACTGACGAACTTCCGTAGTATAATAACAACAAAAGCTGATCAGTAGTTAGCTGTTTCGTAAGGCCTTGCGAATTGAGTGTGTAAGTCTTAGCTCACTATCGTTTTGCTACCTAATTCGATTAAAAGATCGATTAGGATTGTAATAACTTCCTACCTAATTCGATTAAAAGATCGATTAGGGCAAGTGATACTCATTTTCTCACGATGTGAGAGGGCTGGAGTTAAGCACCATGCCAACCCTATTACAGCCTGATCCCTGGTCACGGGATTATTGTCGAAAAACTAGTTGTTGTGGTTATTCAAAAGTTGTCCTCCAAATTGCATCTGCATCATATAGGAGAAATTGGTTGTGATTGTGGTAGTGAATTTATGTTGTTGTGATTGTAGTTGTTAATTATGAATTATTAAGATTTTGTCGCAGGAATAACATCGAGGAATTTACTAGAATAGTATCTAGTCAGAGTCATATTTTAAGTTAACACTATAATTCCTCTGAATCAATTTATCAGTTCTTTTACCTTGGAATTCCGATAATCCGATCACTTCAGAGTTTCTCAATTTTATTTATTTATTTCTCGTCCTTGACTGAGGGCTTGCATGTCGTTTGACGACCTGTGTTCGCTAGATTGAAGAATCATTCCAAGGAAGCCGTTATTGTATTTTGAAGAGAAGCAAGATGTTACGTTTGAAAGCAATCATGTTGGAATCATATGCTCTCTTATCTTCAATTCAGGTATATGTTTATATATATATAATTATATTTGGATTAATTGTTGTACTGGGCAGAGAAGTCTGATTTCCTATTTATATCTTAGAATGGCCTTTTTAGAATGGTATTAGTATTATTGTGCAAGTTTTAACCTGTAATAAACCTATCCTAGAACCTTACGGGCGACAATCGCGAATACGGGTACTGGGGTATTCGTATGTCGCGTAGCCTGGGAATGATGTTATGTACTCGGCTCGTCGTATTCTGGGAGCGGGACGTGAATGTCGGCGTGCTTGCGGTGATCCGCATACATGTCATAGATTGAGTCAGAAGTGAATGTATGGCACGCAACATAGCTATAAGCCTAAGATTTGGCTTCAGCAGAGGCACGTGTTGCGACACGATATGTAGAAGTATGGTTTAGTAACATTACACAGAGTCCTTATGTTATAATTGTATCTTTGTGTTGAAACATGGAAGGATGGAAGGTAAGTATGGATAAGTTACACTATGTTGCGAGGCACGACCACGATGGGCTTTACGGCAAGATTGTGTTGTTGCGACACAAGTAGTTTTATAGTTCTACCATGAAACTAATCTTAAGGCAAGATTAGAAAGACAACTAAAATCATAGTGCGCGTTCACTAAATTAACGTGTTGGTATTGTATGGGTGGGCAAGAGCCCTCCCACCAATGCATTCAATGTATTGATATATAGGGGTGAACATTATTCGATTTTGGACTGAAAATCGAATCGAACCGAACCGTAGTTTTATAGTTCTACCATGAAACTAATCTTAAGGCAAGATTAGAAAGACAACTAAAATCATAGTGCGCGTTCACTAAATTAACGTGTTGGTATTGTATGGGTGGGCAAGAGCCCTCCCACCAATGCATTCAATGTATTGATATATAGGGGTGAACATTATTCGATTTTGGACTGAAAATCGAATCGAACCGAACCGAACCGAATAAGATTTGGTTCGGTTTAAAAAAAATTCGGTTCAGTTTCGGTGTTGAAAATCTTAAATTTTCTTATTCGGTTTTAGTTTTGGATTTCGGTTTCGCTCCCAAACCGAAAACTGAATAAGAATATATATATATATATATATATATATATATATATATATATATATATATATATATATATATATATATAAAATATATATATATATATATATATATATATATATATTTTATATCTATATATATATATATTTTTTTTTATATCTATATATATATATATATATATATATATATATATATATATATATATATATATATATATATATATATATATATATATATATAGATATAAAAAAAAATATATAGATATATATATATTGGTGTATAAAAAATAGGTGTATACTAGAGGTATATATAGGTGTATACCTATATATATATAAAAAAAATATATATACACCTATATATATATAGGTATACACCTATATATACCTCTAGTATACACCTATTTTTTTATACACTGATACGTTACTGTGGCGTCAGCGCGGAACGGTGGCGTCAGCGTGGGGCGTTCGGAGCAGCTGCCCCGGCCTTTAGTACACGCTACTGCTTGCACGCGTTGCACGCACCCATATAGTTAGGTGCATGCTACCACGTGCAATGTGCAAGGTGGCGCACGAGGCACATAGGGAGGCGCACAGCTGGGTGCGGGGTGGTGTGTCACGACGGCGACGGCTGGCCAGGGGTCCGTCGGGGCTTGCCGTTTGTGTGGTGGCCAGCGCGACCGACCAAACTGCTGTAGCAGCAGCTACAACATGCCGCTCTATTGCAAATCCAGCACGAGGCTCTGTCCCTTGTCCAGGCAGTGTGTAGCCAGCAGCGAGGAGGCTCGTCGCCAAGGGTGTAGTCAGAAGCAGCGAACAGCTACAACACTAATGGCTGCTGCTAGGAGGAAGAGGAGGGAGAAAGAATCAGGAAAAGATGAAGAAGTATAGTGTTGGGGAGGAGGAGGAAGTAGAAAATCAGGGTTAGGTGTGGGTTTTTTATGGAGTGAAGAAGGAGAAGAGGAGGAAGAAGAAGAGCAGTAGGAGGGGGAGTTGTCGGCTGAGGCTGCTGTGTTGGTGTGGGGTGTGTTTGTATGAAGGAGAGAGAGAATGGTATGGGAGTTAGGACCGGCTGGCCAAGGGGTGTGTGAGTGTGTGCCATGTAGGAAAGGGTGGTGGTGATTGATGGTGGATAATTCAAGGGTTAGGATTAAGATAAGGTTTTAGGGTCGCATGGCATATGTAAAATATTAATTATACTCATAAAGTCGGTTTAGTCAATAAGAAATTATGCTCTTAAAATTATTTTAATCCTAATAATAATTAAAATTCCTACCAACATATAAATAAAAATTATGTTCAATAAATAAAATAATAATTTAATATATATAACAAATATTTAGAAAATGTTTATTAGCACATTAAATTAAAAATATGTAATATTTACATATATTGTAAATGTACACCAGCATGGATGTCTTTTGACATACTACAAGACTACATGGGTTTGGATCAAGTCCGGGCTAGAATGGTACAACCAGGTATCACTATCTTAATAAATACTAATTTAAATCATCTATAGGGGTCAATTCACAGTTTTAACTGGTTTTCCTAATTAAGAACACACATATGTTTGCCATAAAAATCAACAACAGGTATTATAGAACATTAGAATTGATTGCAAACTCGCTTGTACAAAGAAAGGGCCTAGAAAGAAAGCCTAGGAAACAATCTAAGTACAATTGTTTAGTTTTGATTATGGGGGGTGACAGTGGAGGCTCGGGAAAGTGCTATCAACTCTGCCTTACTCTGTGGACTATCTGATGCAGTCTCTAGCTCATGAAGATGTTGCTTTTTTCTTGAAGGTTGCCAGCCATTGCAGGGGTATGGCACCCTGCTATTTATAATAGGATAGATTTCGAGCCGCATGGATGGCTTGCGGCCACGTGGCTGATTGGCACGCAAAGACCCGCTCCCGGGCTACCATCTGTCGGTTTGTTGGGATTTTGTTGCAGCAAATCTGGGTAGTTAAAGAATTGGTCAGATTGCCACGTGTCCCGCTACGTATGATGTTCTCAATCTTTGATCATGTGGGGTCGCATGAGACTCAAGCATGCGGCCTGAATCACAATTACTCTCGGCTGCTAGAAATTTCGGGGCCGCATAATCTGGGCCGCATAAGTGTCATGCGGCCTATATGACACTCTTCTGGCCGCATGGAGGCGTACGGACCCTGCTTTTGGGTGACGTCCCACGTCTCATCTTTCTTGTCAAAGTGTCAGAACTGTCATATTTTGCCAGGACTTGTCAGCTTTATCAGTCGAACTGCTCCTCCTTGGTCGCATATTTTTCTTCTACAGCTGTTCGTCGATGGGCCGCATATGTCTTTGAACAGTCATGCGACTTTCCTTCATGTAAACCTGTTTGGTCCAATGTACCTATGCGATAATTTGTAATCCATATGAACTCCATATTTTTCATGTTTCTATAAGACGCCTTCAAAGTTCCCAAATTGCAAATTTGGAATACTTTGAATAAGAAGCATGAAAAATATGCCAAGCTGTAGGGAGTCTTCAAGTTGCAGGAAGTGGTTTTCGAACTTGAGTCGCAGAGACATACCGAGCTGCAGAGGGATCCATAGTCGCAGAATAAATCTTGAGTCGCAGGGACGCTTTGAGCCGCAGAGAATCTGCCAGCTGTCACTGCTGTATTTAATTCTTCTGACTCGGTTGTGGATCTATTTTCGAGATGAAGCCGACGGTTACTAGGGATAAAGTTCCAAAACGTCGACTCTATCTTTAATGATCTCAAAAACCAAAGAGACGCTCGACGGTTACTAGGGATAAAGTCCCCAAACGTCGTCCCTATCTTTAATGATCTCGAGAATCGAAGAGTCTCTCTTTCAGCAACTCTATAAATAAGAGTCATTCAGAGGGAGCCTTTCCTCTTTCACCTTCTCCTCCTTTGACTTCATCATACTTTCTGCTATGGCTCCAAAAGTTTCAAAGTCGATTGGTGCGGCAGCTAAATGGGAGAGACTTGTTCCCCCGTCGAGAGCGGTAGACACTCCTTCCGTTCATTCCGATGTGCAACCTTCTCCCAAGGGTAAGGATGGTGAGCAGATGACGACTGAAATTTTGTGCGCGGGGCTGTCATATACTACCTCTGCTATAAACTTGGTCGATGTATGCCCTATCTCGTCTGGACCATATGTGTTCTATACGATAGGGCTGCACAGGCTGAGTCGCATAATCGCTGCTTGAAACCGGCTGAGTGCCTCAAGATGAATCTATATGAACTTTTCACGACCGAGCCGCATAGGTGCCGCATGAGCACTTTATGATTGGGTCACATGAATACTGTAAGATTGGGTCGTATGATCGCCCTGTGATTGATTGGGCCGCATGAGTTTTTTTTTGACTGAGTCGCATGATAATGACTGAGTTGTATAAATGCTGCATGAGTGCTTCATGAAGCTGGCCTCATAACTGTGGACTGTATGAGTTCTGTTTTGGTTGGGCCGTCTAACTGGCTAGGCCGCATAATAGAGTTCTTTGTTTTCTCGGTGCTGAATCCCCCTCCTTCTTATGTTTTTTTTGCAGGTGTAGTGCCCCGTCCCGCTCAGTCAATCGGAGGAATCGAAACGCCAACGGCGTTCGGACTAAGCATACAACGGCGACTCAAAGACATTGCTCAGGTGGGGTAGTTTCGGTGAACTTCCCTCATCTTTGCCTTCACATAATAAATCGTGTTTTCAACTTGCACAAGTAGGCTTAATAATAAAAGAGATGAATCCACATAGCTAAGGGAGTAATCCCGACGGGTCAAAATGAGTTAGAACATGGAAAACGTCCCACGGTCGGCTTAGAGTTGGTGCACGGCGTGCTTTGAAAATGACACTCGGTCTTTCGTCCCATGGCTTGGGAGAAGGAAAGTTGGTCTTCAACACAAAACTATGAACTTGCCTAAGTCGTAGGCGTCGCCCGCATAAACGCTTGATAAAGTGTGCACGGTTCCACTGCACAAGGCTTGGCATAGCCTTTGCTCGTCCCTCGGGTTAAGTTGTAGGCTTGAGTAAATTAGGCAAAGTTATGTCGGTCGACCTAAGTTATTCCAAGTGCGGTCCCGCTCATTCTGCGGTTGTCAAGTTAAATAGTCCCACGATTCCAAGGCCCGTCATACGAGGTATGACTTGGGCGATAGCATTGTGTAGAGCACAAGTCGGTTTAAGGCACAAGCTACGGTTGGTTCAGAGGAAAGTTAGCCATGGTTTGTCAATACTTAAGGAAACACGTTCTGCTCAAGTTAAGTGGGAAGGCTATGTAGTAGCCGTTCCCGGAGTTCAAAGAATGTTAAGTCTAAGCGACGGTTAGTCGTCGAGAGGAAATATGTCGGGACTGTGGTTCAGTCGCCGAGGCAACCCTGGTTTGGGCTCTGCAAAGAAGTGTGAAAAGTAGAAGAAGTAAAATAAAGGAACTAGGTGATGATGATGAGACCATGCATTACGTTAAGTCTAGAAGTTAGCGTAGGTACGTGGTCATGGACAACTTGTCGACAAGGGCGATGGTTCTTCGGATCGGAAATCTTGGGCCAGGGACCGATCTGGCCTAGGAAGAACAGATTATAGCCGAGCTGGGTATGAAGCAACCGGTAGGTCGGGAACTTGCATCGGGGATCAAAACCTGCGGTGTAAGGGTCCTGAATGCCAGGCTATGTCCATGATGGCTAGTTAATGCCAGTGACTATTCATATATATGTGTCGGCACGAGCGACAATCCGCGTGTATGTCTTTGGATTTGAGTTGAGTTGAATGTGTATGCAGTTAGAGAACACAGTGTCTGGGCCTAAGATTTGGCTACAACGAAGGCGGCGTGCTTCGACACGAGGTATGGCGTCGAATGTTAAGTCGTTGGCTTAGAGTTGCATGAGTTAGGCTTGAGCTATTGCGAGTTAAGTCGAGAAGGGCCGTAGGGAAAATTACGTGAAGTTACGTTGAGTTGCTGGGCACGACCTCAAATATGAGGCACGGCTGCGCTGTCATAACACAAGTTGGTTTGAGTCATGGAGTTAAGTCAGGAAACTGCCGTAGGGCAAAGTTAATTGAGCGACACTAAGTTCACAAGTCTCGATTGGGTCAGTTGGTCACCAAAGTAGCAAGGGCCGCGAGGCGGCAATGTGGTTTAGTCTCACCGAAGTGCGAGGCACGACACGATGGATTGGTAGCACGGTCACATGGAAAGTAGAATTGGGTCTTATCACATAGTTGCGTCTCTGATTTTAAGCCGTAAGGCAAACACAACTCGATAGGTTAACGTTGTTGGCACGAGAAGGGTCTTGAGGCAAGGTGTTGAGTTAACGTTCTCGTTGCAAGCACGAGATGGTCTAGAGACACAGAATAGGCCAAGGCGTCGGTCCTAAAACTGATCCTAAGGCAAGAGTAGAAAGACAATCATAAAGGGGACTAAATGGCACAAAAGTAAATCAAACGTGTCGGGTTTGTATGGGTGGGCGAGGAGCTCATTCCACCAGTACAGTTGAGTACTGACACCCACATAGTTTACATGTGCAGGCACAGGTAGAAGCTCGTGGCACGGAGCTCGCTTGGATGCGTCGAGGCACGGAGTTCCTTGGCGATTTGAAGCGTACGGACGCATGGATTGAAGACTTATACGGGACATAATGTATGGATATCGCCTTCCGAAGCTTCCGCTGGATCGACAAATCTATTTGAGAGATGAGAGAGAGCTGAGTGACTTGTAATGTGAAAAGAGTGAGCTTGAGTGATTGTAAAATTGGCCTTGTGCCCCCAATGTAACCGTTGTTTCAATATCAATAAAAGAGTATTTTGGAATGACTTGTGTTTTGCTTCAAATTCTGCTGCTATTATTCAATGTCCCTGCATGGGACTTCTGTGCGACAACCCCGTCGCAGCCGCTGAAATCGGTTGTTATGGAATCCGCCTTGTACGAGCGCAATCTAGGCTCGTGCGGCATCACGCCTTAGCGAGGACGATCGCTCCTACAGGAGCAGGACGTGACAGCAGGGGTCTGGCTAGCAAGCTTCTTCAGGACTGGTGTCGGTGATGGGATGAAAGTATAACATTCTGGTGACTACATCAGAGAGCTCAAAACTCCTCTTGCTTCGGAAGAGTTTTCCCCACGCCTTTTTTGGCATACACATCAAACAACTCAGGACTCTTCATGCTTCGGAAGAGTTTTCCCCAGATGGTAGGAAGAGCCTTTATACCTCGGAGAGTTAGATGGTGGTCAGGCGTCGTTATGAATGTCGTGCTTTCACGGCTCTCCAGGTAGGCGAAACTACCACCAGGGACCATGTTTTGAAGGTATGGTCCATTGGGGAAGCGGGACTAAGGCATCCACAATATGGAGGAGAGGATAGCATGCTATATTTGCCCTCCTCCCGACAGCTCCTTGGAGATTCAATAGCTTTGTTTGCTTCTCAGCAGTAAAACATGACTTCCTTCGAGGGCCACGAAACTGCTTAAAGACGAAGCGTTGTCAAACCCAACTATGTATTGCCATATTTTTCTTTCTTTGTTGTCGATGTAGTCCTATAAATATAACTGATCTTGAATGACCACAGTATGCTCACTCCATTCTATTTGTGATATTTTGTGGTGCTTGTACTAGAGGGCCTAATACAGCATTTGTAAAGGACATCCCATTGGGGGATTTTTGTGGACCTATTGCCCTTTTGTGTATCTGGAAATGCGAGCAAATATATTTGAATGCTATTTTATGGACCTACTACTCTTTAGTACACCAATGGTGCGAGTAATAGATTATGATAACTTTTTATGGACTTATCATCATTTTTGTGTACTGGCGATGCGAGTACTAATAATAAGTGGAGAGGAAACCAACGTATTTACTCAGAGGTAATGAAGACGTGGTAAATACGGGTCAAAATAAAGCTTTCCTACTCAGAGGTAATGAGGACATGTTAGGGGTAGGCATGATAGGGATACACAGAACAACTCAGAGGTGCTATCAACGTGGAAGTTATATGCATTGGGTGATTTATTTGTGATGGACGGGAAAACAACTCAGAGGTAATATGGACATGGTTGCTTTTTTTTGTTGGAGATTTTTGTGGACCTATTACCCTTTTTGTGCACTGACAGTACGAGCAATAGATTAGGATAAGTTGTGTGGACCTATTACCCTTCTGCGCACCGGTGGTGCGGGCAATAGATTTTGAGGCAAATTCTTGGTGGTAGAAAAGCTATGACCAGGGGGTACATAGATACGACCAAGAGAATTCATTTGGAGTAATCAGAGAGTAAGTTCAGTGGTACCTGAGGGCACGCAACTCAACAATCTGGGAAATTTGAAGTCAGAGTGTAAGTTCAGCAATACCTGTGGGTATATAACTAACAATCCGAGAGATTGTTGGAAGGTGTCTTTTAGACAGTATTTCTTGAGGAACTTGCCGTTGATAGGCATCATGAGCAAGTCTCCATTTTGCTTTGCGAGACGATACGCACCGTTAGAGAACACGGTCTCGATGACGAACGAACCCTCCCACTTAGGCTGGAATTTGCCGGGGGTCTTGTGAGTCATGACCATTGGTCTGCGAATGGCCAAGACAAGATCGCCCACTTAGAATATCCTCTGTTTGACTTTCTTGTTGAAAGCCCGAGAGATGCGTGCTTGGTAGAGCTCTATGCTTTGTTGAGCTTGTAAACGCTTCTCATATAATGCTTCTAACTCCTGTAGACGTCGGCGGTAGTTATCATCCGCTGTTAACCGGTAGGTGAGGGCCACTCGAAGTGAGGGGATCTGAGTTTCTAATGGGAGGACTGCCTCGCTCCCGTAGACCAAGAAGAACGGTATATTTCATGTAGCCATCCGAATCGTCGTCGGATACGCCCATAGGCACTCACCAAGCTTTTCATTCCAGTCCCGTTTGTTTGCAGACACGAACTTTTTAAGGAGCTTGATTATGGTTTTGTTGAATGCTTCAGCCAGACCATTGGCCGAGGGGTTATATGCTGTCGAGGCCATGTTCTGGATCTGATTCTTATCACATAATCGGTAGAAAACGTGGCTTGCGAACTGCGGACCATTGTCGTGGATAATCCTTCGGGGTAGTCCAAAATGGTAGATGACATGATATTTTATAAAGCTAATCACGTTCGATATCTTGACCTCAGCCAATGGAACAGCTTCTATCCATTTGGAGAAGTAATCGATGATTGCAAGTATGAACTGATGCCCTCTAGACGACGGCGGGGTGATTGGCCCAATGACGTCCATTCCCCATGCTTCGAATGGCCAAGAGGCCACTGTCGGGTACAAGAATTCAGATAGCAGATGTATAAAATTTGCATGGATCTGGCAAGCCTTGTACTTCTTTGCATAATCAACTACATCTGCGACCATTGTGGGCCAGTAATAAGCCATCCGGCGAAGGAGATCTTGTAATTTTGGGCCAGGTTGGTGAGCCCTACAAGTACCGTCATAAGCTTCATGTAGGGCTTCTTTGGCTTCTGTATTTGACATGCATCTTAGTAGTAGCCCATCATAGGATCGCCGATACAACATATTTGTCTCCGTATCATAGAAGAATCTGAGGGAACGTCTTCTGATGGAGGTAGCTTCCTTCACATTCTCTGGCAGAATTCTATAGACCGCAAAGTCGATGAGCGGACGTCTCCAGTCTTGTATGTCGTTGGCTATCTGGGCGGAGCAACTCATATCCAGTTGAAGATTGTTCCTAGGACAGACCAGTTTATGGCCTATTACGTCGACTAGATGATGAGCATTATTTGGGAGTGCCAAGGAAGCGGCGAGATCGACCAGGGCATCGGCTTCGATGTTTTAAAGTCTAGGAACGTGCTCTATAAAGAACCCCTCCAAGGTTGTAATGATGGCCACTGCTATCTGATAATAGGGAATCAGGTCCTCATTACGAACCTCGTATGAACCTCGGATCTGGCTAACAACCAATTGTGAGTCACCATAAGCTTCCAGGTATCTAACTCCCACTTCTTTCGCGAGTTGGAGTCCGATGAATAGAGCGTTATATTCGGCTATGTTGTTCGAACATGATTCTGTAAGAGAATACGCCCGATTGACTACTAGTCCGGAGGAAGAAATTAATACCATCCCGACTCCAGCGACGATATCACCTTGTGGCCCCGTTCTTAAAGCACCGTTGAAGAACATCCGCCAAATGGCATCGTACGAAGCCATGTTCGAGGTGACGACTTCATCGAAAATTTCTTCGTAAATTCTGGTTGTTTCTGGGCCTGGATGGGCTGCTAGGAAGTTAGCCAGGGCTTGACCCTTGATAGCTTTCTGCGGAACAAAAACTATGTCATAAGGGGATAGTAGTATTGCCCAGGTGGCTACACGAGAACTGAGTGCGCTTGGCTTGGTCATGAGAACCCTGAGGGGATTAACTCGTAAAATCATATGGATGGTCTGCCCTGTCACATAGTGTCGTATTTTCTGAATGGCGAACACTAGAGCAATGCACTCCTTCTCCACGGCAGTGTACCTATGTTCAGGTCCTACCATCATTCGGTTGAGATAGTAAATGGCTTGTTCATGTCTCGCGTCATTATTCTAGGCTAGCAGAGCACCGAGGGAATGTTCCATCGCCTGTACATAGAGCAGAAAGGGCTTCCCGACGACCGGGGCTACCAGAACTGGCGGATTCATCATGTACTCCTTAATATCATCAAAGGCACGCTGACATTCCTCATTCCATACAAAAGCGACACCTTTCCTCAAGAGTTGAGTGAAGGGTTGGCATCGCCCTGAGAGGTTAGATATAAACCTCCTGATATAGGCTAGTCTTCCCTGAAGGCTGCGAAGTTCGCGGAGGTTCTTTGGTGGGTTCATCTCCAGGATTATTTTTGTTTTGTCAGGATCTATGTGAATGCCCCGGGAAGTAATGACGAAGCCCAAGAACTTTCCACTGGACACCCCCAGAATGGACTTGGTGGAATTCATCTTCAGGTTGTGTGCCCGCATGAGGTCGAACACTGTTCTCAAGTCATATAAATGATCATTTTTGGAGCGGCTCTTGACGGCGATGTCGTCTACGTAATACTCCACCGTCTTACGCAAATAATCTCTGAAGATGACACTCATGGCCGGTTGATATGTTGTACCGACGTTCTTCAAGCTAAAGGGCATGACTGTATAACAATATACGCCGATCGGCGTTTGGAATGATGTATGCTTCTCGTCATCGGGAGCCATCTTGATTTGATTGTATCCCGAAAAGCCATCCATAATGGACATGCGCTTGAAGCCGCACGTATTATCGATCATTATATTGGTGATCGGAAGATGAAATTCATCCTTAGGGCATGCCGCATTCAGATTGCAGAAATCGATGCAAATTTGGATTTTTCTCGTTCTTTTTGATGACTGGCACTACGTTGGCTACCCAGTCTGGGTGCTTCTCTTCATGAATGAAACCGCTAGCTATATGCTTGTTTACTTCTGCCTCGATAGAATTCATGATGTCTGGACGAAATCGTCGCTGTTGTTGCTTGACCGGTTTTGCGTCCGGATAGATGTTGAGCTTATGGAGTAAAATCTCGTGGTTCACCCCTGGCATGTCTTTATACCTCCAAGCAAAGACGTCGATGTATTCTCTGATGAGTTGTAACAACGACTCCCGTTCGTCATCTGTCAGACTTTTACTGACGAAGATTGGCTTTGGAGAGGATTCATTGCCAAGGTTAACTTGCATAACCTCATCTTCAGTGGGAGGATCACGAAGTTCGAAGCGTTTCTCCCATTGTGCATCTAGTTGCTGGACCCACGGCTCCAACTCAAGAGGTTGAAGTAGGTCTTCGTCTTCTTCTTCGATATCAGCGGTGACAGATAATGTCCGTCTGAATATATCTCCAATACTGCTATCGGAGTCGTAAATGGGTGACTCGAACGAATGAGAGTGCCACTCACATTCCTCGTCAGAACTTTTGGATGTCGTAGATGGAGTAGCATACCCGAGGCCACGTCTGGATTTGTGATAATGATCCTGAGGATTCCCTACCGGTGCCGACGGCTGTAGAGGCAATCGTCGACCACTGCCATAATTTAGACCCGGAGTAGCCTCCATATCGTACCCCTGCTTTTGTATGAAGTACTTGGCCTGAGGACTATACAAGTAGAGCGGTAGACTTCCAGCTTCGGGTCCGAGGTCAGACTCTTGTGGTGTGAAAGATTGAGGACCTTTTTTTCGGCCAAAGATGATTGTGTGATCCCATCATCTTCTGTCTGAGACCGGAAAATAAGCACCTTTTACGGGAGTAAGTCGATTCGGGGTATGGACAGTTGTCACCTGCGTGTGCAGGCTAACGTCTAGACAGTCCCGTACGACATACGTTAGATTAGGCTTATCATACTCAGAATAGTCTAACGACAGCCTCTTATTGATAAAATAAAGAATTTTGTCCACCGTGATTATATCATCCAGAGAGGGACTATCTGCGTGTGTAACCACATATTTGGCAAGTTCGCCGTATTCCTTGGCTACCCCCTGCGAGCTCAGAGTTTGGGCCGCTATCTTGGGTAACTTGACCACTAAGGGTTCTATTTGAGGTATTGATCTGCCTAGGTGTGTTGGATCAACACTTGGCTGCTGGCTCGTCTTGGAAAGACGGATGACCATCGGTTCGGCAAGGGATTTTGTGTCTTCTAGTCGCCTTGGAGCAGATTTTGGCAGCCGGATTACCATTGGTGTTACTGAGGGCTTCGCATCTTCCTATTGCCTTTGATTGGACTTTGGCAGCCGGATCACCATTAGTCCTATAACAGGTTTTGGCTTCTGACTAGATCTTGGGAGGCGGATGACCATTGGTTCCGACTGCGTAGGTGTGACAGGAGAATCGAGCACTTCTTTATGTAGGGTTGCGACAAGGGGTACGACCCTGCCCGGTTTGTGGGGTTGGAGACGGATTCTCAAGGGTTCCTCTGGCCCTGCAATGGCCTCCGGCCCGTCCATTATATGTTTCTTGGATTCGTCATATAGACAAGCCTCTGACGAGTAATAAGATTCAACCCCTTTGAAGGGATCAATGTTGACAAATTCGGTCATCACGGAACCGTGTTTACTGACATATTTAAAATACTGGTGAAGGGTGGATGGCACGATCATATAGTCATGTATCCACGGACGTCCCAGGAGGATGTTGTGGAAGGTGTTTGCATCTATGATATAGTAGGTAACTTTCGTCCTCAGGTCACCAATCTGGCACTTCAACCGGATATTCCCTAGGGGATAGCTTCTCCCTGAGTTAAACCCGCTATGGCAGTGTTGGTTGCTGCTAGCCGGTGCATAGGGATGCCAAAAAGTTGGAGCAGGCTTTTCGGGATGATGCTTATTGACGATCCCGGGTCAATATGCATCCTATCCACCTTGATGTCGCCTATGTATCCAGTGTAGTACATGGGGCGATCATGTAAGTTGTCTTAATCAACATGTCCTGCGGAGTAAATACGATGCTGGGCATTGCATCTGTGCTACCACCATCCTGTAGATCTACTGGCGGGTCTTCCCCGTTGAGGCTTGACCTAAGCTAAGTAGGCATCAGCATTCTGGAGTGCTTCGCTTAATGTGACACGAAGATCCTTAGAGAGCCTTAGGAGTTCTTATAGCGACAACTTTGCTGGCGTATTAGCCAATTATGCTAATATGTCGAAGTTGTAAGGTCGCTCCAGTCCCTGCAGTACATCATTGCGGAGTGGCCTGTCGAAGCGGGTCCCCCTTGTCTTGGTCTTATTCGCCAGCGGAAGCTGAGATGGCCTTGGAACATTAGAGGGAAGGAACATTACTGGCTGAGGATCTTCAGCTGGACTATCCCGTGCGGGCTGGACTTGCGCTCCAGACCGGGTAACAACATCTGCGGCTTCTTCAGCTTCGGCTAAAATTGTGTGGCAGGCTCTAGACTTCCTGTCCTTCTTCTTGTTAGGAGGGGATGACACCCCCTGGGAAACTTTGGACAGAAAGTCTGGATGCACCCACATGATCTTTCCTCATGATGTGGTGAGGGGTACCAATTCGGATGTCTGGCTCCGGACGGGTGGAAGATCACTAACCTCCATCGTTGCCCGGGGGACAGGTATTACCCCGTCAGGAGTGCTTGTTGGAGGGAAGTCACCAAAATGAATAGATACCATGTTCGTCGCCACAGTAACCTCTTCAAAGTCTATTGACAGAGCTTTGGAGTCGATAAGACTCTGGATGTACCACTTCAATTGGAAGCAATCCTGGGTGGCATGATGGACAGCGGTGGAAGTGACAGTACTTTGGGTCCTCCATTTCTGCTGCTCGGGGCTCGCGCCTTGGTGGCGGGAGATGGATCCTACCCCTTTGCAAGAGCATATCGAAGATAGGTTTGACATGACTATCTTCGAACGAGTAGTTGATCTTGGGCCACTGACTTTCCGCCTGTTTTTGTTCGGGCTTCTGAGTCGCATCAGTGACCAAGGCCTGCTTGCCCTTGTTGTCCCGGTTGGTGGTGGTGCCATTGTTGTTATTACTGGAGGTTGGACCAGGACGTCTGCCCTTGTATTCTCCGTCTGGGATGTGTAAACCCAGCTGTGGAGCCTTCTTCAATTTTGCTTCTGCGTTGGTAGCACTTATGATGAAAGTCGTCTAGTCTCTGAACTAATCGTCTCCCATCCAGAGGCTAATTGCAGGGAGCATCTTCTTCTGGCAGATTTCAATCAGGGAGCTCTCAGGATTGCCCTGAGGCAATCTCATTGCGGTTGGCGGAACCGCTCGATATAGTTCCTCGTCAGCTCTCTTTCTCCCTGAACAACGTCCATGAGAGATGACATCGTGACATCATGCCCCAATTCGTAGAATCTCTCCAGGAACATGTGCTTGAAGCCGTCAAAAGAATAGATATAGTTGTCGGGAGGTTGCGGTACCAGTCGAACGCGATCCCTTCCAATGCCCCGATGAATAATCGCGTGAGGATGGCATCACTATACGGCAAGTGGTCGGCGGTGACTTCAAAGTAAGTCATGTACCGACTAGCAGAGGTCTTCCCATCATAAGAATCGATATGAAACAGCTTGTACCGTGGTAGAAAAGGTATGTCCCTCCATGCGACGGGATATGGCTGCCGTATTCTGAGATCTCGAGAGGAGTCTCGGGCATTGAACATCGCTCGGAGCTCTTGGACTTCCCTCATAGCCTCCTTGGCTTCATCTGCAGCTGAAGGAATGGATAGTGCTACGGGATCATCACCCAAAGGAGGGGCGGTCGTGTTGGAGTCCGCGTTGACTATGGGTCCCAAGCTTGTTTGTCCGGGCGTCCTCGCTGGTTGAGCTGGCAAGGCGGCTTTGATCTCGTCCACCGACTTGACTAAGGGCAGGAGCATGGCTTCGAGCACTTCTAGCCGTTGTTGGTCGGAAGGCGCTTCATGATCGTCGTTAGTCATAAAGACTGTTCTCACGTGGGTAGAGGTAGAAGGGATTGTGGCAGAGGTACTCTCGGTGCCGTACCCTTGTATAGAGAAATAGTCGCAAAATGTCGGAATATCATCTTCGTCAGACTCGAAAGGGGTGCTACCCCCAGTGCAGGAAGCCGCATCACCTTGGCGAGGGTGGTGGCCCTAAGGGAAATCTAATTCTGTTGCAGAGTTCTGGGGGATCTCTACCCCTTACGTGTGCTTCTGGTCCACCGGGTTGTCACATACATTGAGGGGACTGCTACCCCAGCTTCATCTACTCTCAAGGAGGCTGAAGGTGCACCCCCGAGTGCCAGAAGCTTCTTCTTGGATCGGGTGCCTAAATAGACACCCCCTGTGGTGGATGGGAATCCCCCAAATGAGGGTCTCCTTGCAATAGTGGCCGAAAAAGTCGGGCTGGAAGAGCCTGTCTTCTTTCCTCCCTTTCCAGGAGGAAATTTTTGAGTTGAATTACAGGAGGCAAAAGGAAGCTCTTCGTCCCCTGGAATTTGCACCTGTCGGACAGGTGTTGGCTGCTGCAGTCACTGGAAAACTGACTGCCGATCTTCAGGCGTTGCTGATTTGTTACAGCAGCAGTTGATGATGACTTGGGTGCAACAAAGCCCCGAAAGGGACACATTGTATGCTGACACTGTCGTCTTGCGCTTGTGAGTAATCACATCACGTAAGTCGGTAGGAAGCTGCTCTGCCTTTGCACCAAACTTGTGAACTCGGGGATCCCGAGCGCACGAGTGCTTAGGCATCATGTTTGCTCCTTGATCCGTGGCTAGTAAAAGCACTTGCTCTGGATCTTTAGAGGGAGACTTTAAAGACCCACCCTATCCATTTGCCATGGGGGACTGGACGCGGGTGGTTCTGTACAACTTTCCGTCAGGAGCCTATGTAACAGTTAACGGGGCCCACTGACAGTCAGCAACTTGGACAGTTGACTGGGCTGGTTGAGCCCGCACTGCCCTAGACTTTTTTAATTTAGCGCCCAAAGGTGCGTAATAAAAAGTGTCCAGATTGATACATTTCGCATCCTCGATGGGCCGCATGGCGTCGGGCCCGCATGAGAGGCGGTCGAACACAGAGCTTCTGACAGGGCCACATGAAATGTCCTGTCTATGGACATGATTGGTTGTCGCATGGCCCATCTTCTTTTAGCTAGAGCTGGTTGCCGCATGGATCATCTTTCTACGGCGAGAGTTGGCTGCCGCATGAGTTGTCTGCCTGCGGCCAGAGTTGGTCGTTGCATGGGCAGACTGCCCATTTTCTCTCTGCGGCCTCCTCTTTGTCCGTATGAAGTTCCCTTGTGTCTCCAAAAACTCAGCATCGTAGTGTTTTCCTCTGCTGGATTTAGGGACAGTGGGGTCCTCTGCGGTTGGAGACAGAGCCATATGAGAGTTCTGGTCACCGTCTTGGGCTGCAGAAGGAGCAGGAGAGTTCTGGTCACCGTCTTGGGCTGCAGAAGGAGCTTCTTCGAGAACTTGGTCGGGGGCAACAGTTTTGCGCACCGACGCCTTGCGTGTCCTCTTCGGGTTGGCTCGCTTCTCAGACGGGCTGTCACTCCCTTCAGAGAGCAATTCTTCGAAGGCTTGTTGGTCGAAGCGGACCACAAGCATCTGCTGTGTAGAACCGAGCTTGGACGCGTCAGATTGCGTCACCAACTTCTCATCAGAAGAGAAAGATGTCCCCAGCAGAGTCGCCATCTTGTTTGCCATAAAAATCAACAACAGGTATTATAGAACACTGGAATTGATTGCAAACTCGCTTGTACAAAGAAACGGCCTAGAAAGAAAGCCTAGGAAATAATCTAAGTACAATTGTTTAGTTTTGATTCTGGGGGGTGATGGTGGAGGCTCGGGAAAATGCTATCAACTCTGCCTTACTCCGTGGACTATCTGATGCAGTCTCTAGCTCGTGAAGATATTACTTTTTTCTTGAAGGTTGCCAGCCATTGTAGGGGTATGGCACCCTGCTATTTATAATAGGATGGATTTCGAGCCGCATGGACGGCTTGCGGCCACGTGGATGATTGGCACGCAAAGACCCGCTCTTGCGCTGCCATCTGTCGGTTTGTTGGGATTTTGTTACAGTAAATCTGGGTAGTTAAGGAATTGGTCAGATTGCCACGTGTTCCGCTACGTATGGTGTTCTCAGTCTTTGATCATGTGGGGTCGCATGAGACTCAAGCATGCGGCCTGAATCACAATTACTCTCAGCTGCTGGAAATTTCGGGGCCGTATAATCTGGGCCGCATAAGTGTCATACGGCCTAGATGACACTCTTCTGGCCGTATGGAGGTGTACGAACCGTACTTTTGGGCGACGTCCCACGTCTTATCTTTCTTGTCAAAGTGTCAGAATTGTCATGTTTTGCCAGGACTTGTCAGCTTTATCAGTCGAACTGTTCCTCCTTGGTCACATATTTTCCTTCTACAACTGTTCGTCGATGGGCCGCAAATGTCTTTGAACAGTCATACGACTTTCCTTCATGCGGACCTGTTTGGTCCAATGTACCTATGCAGCAATTTGTAATCCGCATGAACTACATATTTTTCATGTTTCTACAACATATAGTTCGATCTTTCCTACCATGGCTAAAACATTAGTCAAAGGACACCACTACACTAGTCGTGCCAAAATTCCTAGTCGATATGCATCTCAAACTTAACCATGACTAAGAAAATCTATATATTTGGTATTAGGCTACTGTAAATATAATAATATATATATACAAAATTGTATTTATACCATTTCGATGTATAACATCCCAAAATAAATCCATAATGACTCCGCCAAACCAGGGCAACCTACATAGGCTCTACCAAGGCTTGTCGTCCTAGCTTGGAGATGGTATGGTTTATCAACCGAAATATACTCCTGGAGTTTATTAATTGGGTCTCGTGTGCCATTTAGAAATAAATAGCACAAGAGAACTTAATTGAGTGGCACACCCTTGACATGTCCGTCGTAGACTCAGAATGTGTCAAAATCATATACTGGATCGATTTGGTTGGATAGATGTCGAGCCCCGAAATAAAATCGAAAGTTAGGTCAAAATTTTACGGTAATGGTCAAATGGTCTAAATTGATCAAAAAGTTGTTTGATATAAAATGAATATAAGGGAACAAGTTTGAGTGTGACATCATATATCAAAATGAAGATAACCTTGTCTACTACAAAACTCATAAATGAAGTTTTGAGAGATTGACATCTCTGACGCTCCAAAAATCAAATTCACGAATAAGTATATTTAATAATCAAAAATAATTATATTTATTAAAAATAATTCATACAAATTTTTTAAAAGAACCTAAAAATCTAGGGGGCTTACATCCTACCCACCTTACAAAAATTTTGTTCTCGAAATTTAAAATCATCTAATAGGTCAAGCTATAATATGTAGCTACTAAGGCTACCATACCCAATCTGCTTCCCTTGTGGTCACCTCTTCTGTTTCTCGACGTCCTTATAATTATTTGATTTAGGTTCAACAAAGGTTGTAATACCCACTTTTCTAAAATAAGGGTAATTTTGAACTTTTATAATTTTGATTAATCGATAATAAGATTGAACTCATGTTGTGATTTTTGGTAATTTTTTAATCAATTTAAAACTATTTAAAATATTGAATTGTGATTTTGATGGTTAACTAGTTAATCCCTAGTTTTTCTAAGCTTAGAGACTAACCATGGGGACCTAACCATGTGATTAGAATGACTATTTACAACTTTTAGGCTAAGGGTATTTTGGTCATTTTGTGACTTTTAAATTATTTAGGATTTTGATTAATTGGTAAATTTTAGATTATTTTAATAATATTTAAATTGATGTATTATGATTTTGGTCATTTTTCATATTTTAATATTTTGGGAAAATTTTATATTTTTAATATTATTTTTATTAGATTTGTTTAGTCGGGTTTGAGTTTCGTCTCGTTTTGACTTGTATTGTGACCCGGGTAGCTTGAACTCTAGATGGGACCCAATATTAAGTTAAGTATGGCTCACAAGACCCAACATTAATTTAGTTAATTAAACTAATTTTTATCATGTTAGAATGGTTAAGTTAGAGACTCAAAACTAGATCATTTTGACCCCAAACTTGAACCTAGTCTAGACTTAACCATATGAGACTAGAGAGGGGCAATTAGGACATTTCCCATTCGCCCTAATGGACTCTTTATGGCAGCCACCTTTAGGAGAGAATGATTCATTTCATTCATTACAATCTTGCCTCTTTTATTTTCCTTTTGTTCTTCCCCAATTTTAGAGAGCCTTCCCATTGATTTGATCTCCAAATCAAATCATTCCTTCACCAAACCTTCCCTCAATCATTCCCATTCTCCAAGGGAAGGGTGCTACCAAGGATTTGAAGAGGAGTGTCACACCCCAGAACCAGAATACTGGAGAGCGGGGGCGTACATAGCCAGCTACGTATATTGAAATAGAATATATCTCAACTATACGGTCACGGCTGTCTAGATATGAGGGTTTACTACAAGCCAACGGTCTCTTATGGTCAAGCCTATTATCTCAATCTCAAGCAAGTAATATGATCACAAGATGTTTGACCAGCAAATATACAATAAAAGGCGTCCCAAATATTACATATCAGCTGATCACGAAGCTAGTCGTACAAAATGCTGGGACTAGCAAGAGTTAAGTCATACATGATCAACCCTAGGATTTGTCAATCATGTTTACAGCCCGTAGGCAGACAATAAGTAAAGTGCATCGAGCTAACAGGTACTCGTCGGCTAAATGCCTCAAAAGAATAACTTTACAATAGAGTGAGCGAAACAAAATAGAAAACCCACTCGTAGCCCGAGTTCCTTCTAGTCGCCACCATCGGGCTGGAGGTTCGGAAGATCATCGGGAGCTGCTCCGAAATCTGGCCACACAAAACCAGCTGGGTCAAACCCCAGAAAGAGCAAGTGCCATAAAGGAGGCCACGAAATAAGAACAAAAGCCAGCATATCAGAACATAAGAAAAGAAATGGAAGAAGGTACAAGTAAATAAAGAGTACAACAGGACAATAAACGACTAGTGACATGGGACCATTCCGGGAGCCAGGTTGCAACCCTTAAACCAGACAAGGACCGAGGTTGTAACCATTCGCCTGAACAGCACTCTATCTCTACCCATTTATTGTTAGAGATAAGTAAAACAAGCATGTACAAGAGTAGCCAGGTACAGGGACTAGACAAGACTTAGACAAGGCTGGACTCCATCCATTCACAAGCGGCCAAGCAATTACTACGGCTTACTACTTAACTAACTAGGGTTATCACAAGCCTTAATTACTAAAAGAAGAAAGTGAGAAATTTCCAGTCCCAAGCCCTGCAGACCATCTAGTTATCCTTCCGCGGGTTAAGAGTATGGTTGGGTACATCGCCCCGGAGACGATATACCCTTAGGTGACTTAGAGGGTGCAACACATGACAGTGCGCTAGAAATGTGCTCTACTCGTCGGCAAGCTACAAGTCCAATTAAGAGCGCCCAGATAACGAGATTGCCTGTGACAGGAAATTCTCCATGAACTATAGTTTAATCTAGTCATTAGCCTAATCTATATTCAGTATGAATCCCTGACCGTGGGAACCAGGGAGTCACATCCTAGACATGATGCAAGACAAGACAAGTGGATTGCACAAGCAAGCAAGCAGGAACACCCACGGTGTCAAGTTGATTATACGAGTCAAGTTAGCCGTCGCAACAGCATCAAGATAAATCATGTCAGGGTACTTGTCAGGAGTGCACCACGACGGGCCACTATCATGTCAGGTTGGTCATGTCAGGAGTGCACCACTACGGGTCACTGTCGTGTTATGCTAGTTCCTTGTCATACCATGCCATGTACAATAGTCATTCCAAACATATTAAGTAAAATTAAGTTCATGACAAAAGGCGTAAGGATATAAAATGGGCGTAAAATATCTAATAAAATATCAATATACAGGGCTATAGAAGAGCCAAGCTTAAGGAAAAATAAAACCAAATCTCCATGATTGGACAGATTGCGCAAGGGTCCCTGGGGTCGGGTTGCGCAGGAGTCAAGTGCGCCTGGGGGCCAACTGCGCAGGAGTGAGCTGCACAGAAGTCGGCTCGCGCTGAGTTGGTTGGTGCAGGGGTCAGATTGTGCATGAGTCAAGTGCACGGAAGGGATGGTTCATGGGTCAGATTGCGCATGAGTCAAGTGCGCGGGAGGGATGGCGCATGGGTCAGATTGCGCATGAGTGAAGTGCACGGGAGGGATTTAGCGCAGTTCACCATGGGACAAGCTGCGAGGTCGGCGCTGCGCTAAAGAGCGTAGGCCGAGAGGAGGATGCGTAGTCCAGCACTGCGCTAAAGAGCGCAGGCTGCAGTCTGCTACTCCAGGCCGAGAGGAACTCTTCAAGAACACCAAAGTTCAAATCTTCATATCTTGGTCAAATCAAAACCAAATCTAGATTTTCAAAGGTCTAACTTGAGTAAAATTGAATTCTCTTCCACATGGAAGCATCAAAACCCACAAAAATCCAACCAAAATAGATCAAAACCATGTAAATCCAAAAATAGTTAAAACCTAGATCTAGAACAATGGAGACTCCAAATCACAAAATGTCAAGTACTAATGTTGATCACCATGGCCTAATCTAGCTAATGAACAAATAAAATGTGGTTCTCATGTGGTGACAAGGTGCACTTGCCTATGGGTAGAGTGTTGTGTAGAGGAAGGAAGAAGAAGAAATTAATGGAGGGAAGTAATGAGGAGAGAGAGTGTTAGATGGGGATAATAAAGAGGGTGGGTTGTGGTGGAATGAGGGTTGAACATAGGCTAAGGTGTTCCAATGCATGTTAAACCAAACCAAACCAAATCAAATCAAACCAATTCTCCTCCACAAAATAAACCAAGCCAGGTAAAACCCAATTACGAGAACCAAAATCTGCAAGTCAAGCCAATTACATGTACATGCCAAAATCCGAGAAAATAAATATAGGTCTGAAATACATGCAAGCTTGACAAAATACGTCTTCAGAATATGGGTGTTACAAGGAGTGCAAGGAGGAGTGTCCACTTTGAGGGATCTTCGTATCGGAGCCGAGTCCTAAAGGATTTCATTGGGATTCCACTCCCAATAGGTAAAACCCATCATCTAAATCGATTTCCTTTGCATATAAATTAGTTTTGAATCCGTAGGATCCATCCTCATGCATGTGTCCCATTTAGATTCAAATTTGAGGCCATTTGGAGCTCTCTTGAGGATTTTAAATATGTGTCTTGTGTCCAACTTGATAGATCCCAAATTAGGACACCCCATGTGTATGTATGTATGATAATAGTTTAAATATATATTTAAATTCAGTTTTATAATGGTTAGAGAGTGGATTAATCTTAGTTAGGATGGTTAGAATGAGTTTCATTTGGATACCTATGTTTGTATCCAAGTATCTTGGCCTATATGTGTTCTTTTGTCAAATCCGTCATAATTTTCATCCACGTTTTTATTAACCAAAGCAACTTAGAAATATCATAACTTTTGGCTCAGAACTCCGATTTATCTTCCATTTTTTTTAAAAGAACCGTATCGAAGTTAGCTTTCCAAATATATATTTTTATAAGCCAAATTCTTTCTGTAACTTTCTGTAGAATTATTTGAGTGTCAGCTGTACGAAAGACGAACGTGTTTCAGTATTTTTGCGATTTCGGGAGCTTTCGGACACGAAAATGCGATCCGTTTAAAGTTTCGGAAAGCTAACACAAAGGACTATGAAATAATTTAATCCTAAAATTTATTGAATGTCCAATTGGTACAGTATTGGTTTTAAGTAGAAGAGTGACTATACGATATATGCATTTTGTGTAACCTATGAGCCTATATAGTATGGATATTAAATGAATATAGAGTATGTAATGCATGATATGTTAGATGAATGAAATAATATATATATGATATATATTCTATTTACATTAATGTATATATGGTTGAATGCAAGCATGTAGGAATACAATTAATATAATGCATATAAGCAATACATGAATCAAAGAATGATATACAATGTATGCATGAAGATATATATGTAATGATAGATATGAATACATAATGTATAAGTATTGTAATGCAATATATAATGATAACATGTATGGTAATGTAGAGTATATGATGTAAGCATGAATGAATGGAGGAAATACATGTATATAGGTAAAATAGAATATAATATATGAATGCAAGCATGCAAGATAATGTATTGTATCCATATATGATGTATTCAACTTAAAGATAATATAATATATGAAAGGAATAAATGATAATATATAACATGATATGTAAGGTAATGCAAGGTATAAAATATATGATGTGTGCATGTTTGTATGTCTCTATGTTAATGTATGAAATGATATGAATGTACAATGTATGCATATGTATAAAACATGTAGGTAATGCATAGATGCATGATTGAAATGAATGTTTGTAATATGTTAATATAAATACAAGTATCTAATATGCATGAATGTAAGTATATTATAATACAAGTATACATGTATATATCATGTAAATGTAATATACATGATATGTATGTATCCATGTATACAAGGTAAGTATGTATGTACGTATTTCTATAAACTGAGTTAACCTATAACCTTTTACACACATGCATTCATACACCCTTTGACATCATGTATCCCATGTCACATACACCTACCTATCACTAAATTTTAGAACATTAACACATATCCTTTCACACACATGCCAAACACACACATACTCATATACTCACTTACTCTTTTACCTCTCTTTCTTTCTCTATATATATATGTATATGCCTATATATATAGCTTTCCTATATATATCTATGTATATGAATATGTAAATGTGAATAATATATATACATTATATGACTAAGTTTGTGTGCCTTGTTAGCTTATGGTTTAGTTTTGTGCTTGGTTTAACAAGTGACTTAGGCTATGAGTTAGTAGCTATCTTGGACATTTGATTTGCATATACTTAGTTTGTTTAGACCTAGAATAACTTGTTGACCTAATTTAGACTTATTAGACCTAATTTGACCATAGTTGACCTAGGTTTGACTTTCAGGGTTGACCAAGTTGACAAAGAGTTGACTTTGGTCTAGATTGACATAGAATCATGTAGAATGCATAGTAGAACTTTATATTGCCATTTTGGACTTGTTGTGACTTATGCTGTTCTGATTAGGAGCCAGACACCTCTCCTCGGACAGTATATTTACTTTGGACATTCAGACAACAGGCGAGTACATTCTCTGACCGTTTCATACTTTTCTGGATTTACATTCTTGCTCTAGATTACTGTACTTGATGTTAATACGATTGTTGTCACGGATTGGTACTATATGGATCTTCTTTTGAGATGTTATCCCCTTGTATTCACTAGATACATATTGTGATGTGCGTTTCACTTACATATTGTGTTTATTGAATACCCATATCCTTGTATACTCATTGTGGATATTGTACTCTCATTATCACATGAGTTCCAGGGATAGACCATTGTACAACTATTGTATAACATTGTACAACTATTGTATAACATTGTACATCTATTGTATAACATTGTATATCTATTGTATAACATTGTACACTATTGTACAAGATAATATAATTGGAGTGGATCCTTGTGTATTGATTGGGGAGGGGGAGTAGAATTGGTTATGTACTCAAATCCTATTGTACAATATTATATAACTATTGTATATGTCTATTGTACACTCACGTACAATGGAGTTACCATTGCTTTGTCCTAGACCGTTTATATAACCATATTGTACTCTAAATCACACATTGCTTACAGTTCTTACGTATCATATATAAATATTTCCTATTATCAAATCTCTGCTATTTTTCATATACATTCTCTTTCAGCGTTTCCTGTACCTTACTCTATTGCATGCTTTATATTTCCTAACTTGATATGAACTGCGTGAGATATTTTGTGCTCGTTCCTGTCCTAACTGGACCTGTTAAAAATATTACAGAGGATGAGGCCTACGTAGACACCTACTATGGGACAGCTGTAGATGTTTCTTGTGACCCAGATTTCCAGTCGGATCCAGTAGCTATAGAGACTGAGGCTCCCTAGTCTAGGTTTTACTATTTCTGTCTTTGAGATCTGGGTTGTATATATTCTTTCATATTCAGTAGATAGACTTGTATTTCTGGATATTTGCTGAGATGTTATCTTAGACTCTTTTGATCATCTGTATTTCCTTGAGTTCTATATCATATCGTGCTTCTTCTTCCTTAGTTGTGATTGAGTTTATTTCTGCTATGTCACCCCCATTCGGGGAGTATAAACTGTTAGCATTATATTGTTAGATGTTGTGACCTAGGACAGCGTTCTACCGCCGACACTGCGGCATAGGCTGGACGTACCCACTTCTCGTACCCTTACTCTAAGGTGCGGATCGTGACACGTTTTTAGTGGTGGCCCATGTAGGTCGAGTTTATGTAGTGGTATTCGAACTAGAGTATCACTACAGCCTGCAGTAGGATTAGGATATTTTTGAGGGTACTCAATCACACTAGAAAAACTCTTAATCAGATTCATTTTATCTAAATTTGCTGTTTATTGTCTTCCCTTGAATATAAACTGTCCTCCTTTAAATTTTTGCTTCATTCCCAGTAATTGTTTCTTGTTTTGATCTGTCTTTATGATGGTTATGGAGACATGATCTCATCGCTCCGGTCCGGGGAATACTATCGAGAGGCTGGCCACCTCTCGTCCTGTTCATCAGAGCCTCGAGACCGCAGCTCCTGTTGTGCCGACTCAGGTTGGTGTTTCTGCTACATTGGAGGTGCACCTCTGTCTGTACAGAGACTTTCTTCCGTTATTTCTGATTTCTCTTAGTAGCAGCGGTTCATGCAGCATCATCAGCAGACCAGGAGAAACCAGCAGGGCGAGCTATCGTCAGGACAGTCGAGGATGCACAGACCATTAGAGATCTTGCTGCAAGTTCTGTTTTTCTCTATTCCATTCCCGCAATTGTCTCTTATAACTATCTTGAAATTCGACTCCATATGTTCCTTGTTGACTGATCAATTTGTTCTGTTGTTCCTGTGTTATGTTTGCTTTTTTTTTTCTTTTGAGAAAAAAATCATATGGGCTAGGTCACCTCAGTTATGGGATCTAGAATCTTCGATAGTCATGTTAGCTGGCATAGTGAGTACATATAGTCAGATTTTGGACCTATTTCTCGGGTGTAAAAATTTAAGGTTTTTGCCGTCGCATGCGGCAATGCAGAAATTTTAAATACCATGAACCTAGAGGTATGTACCTTAGTCAAGGACTCTGTGATTATCGTAGCCTTGCTTACTAATATGACGAGGATTTGGAGCACCATGATTTTGGATAGACGCATATGATTATCAGATTATACCTTAAATGCTCTTGAACAAGTTTTCTCTACTTTTGTTCAGTCTTTCAAAAAAAAATTGTTTTGTTTGTTTTGTTTCTCATTATTTAACTTAGGAGTAGGAGTAGCTTTAGTTGTATTATAAACCTTTGTGTAACTTCTTACTATGAATCTTTTCTTAAAATAATGAATCGATGATTTTGCTAGACCTTATCTTGGATTTGATATTATAGCTCTGGTTTCAAAATGGTTCCTTCTTTTAAACAGATAAGCAGAACATATTTTATCGTTATTTCCTTCTTGCTATTATTCTTGTATTAAATAATAATAATAATAAAATTGTCTTGATTACATCAATCACCTGCTTTGCAATCTTGGTAGGAATCTAAATGTTGGTCTTGATATAGAATTTGATTTTTATATTGGGACATGAGAATATATATAGTGGACACAGACACTTTGTCTGACACGTATGCATGCTACACTTTGATTATCAACCCATCTAAATATATATTAATATGTTATTGATGTTTAAATTCTCAAAACCCTAATATTCTGATACAGTACAGTATCAGAGACTGGTTCTCTGCTTTTCCAGTTTAAATTCGTAATTTAAATATAAATTTTATGTTATTAGTTTTGTTTACAACACTGCACATGTATATTATACACACGGTTTCAATTCTTAAAGAAATTGGTTGAGTTTTGTGTTTGAACTTGTCAAATCTGAGACTGTGTGCATATTAACCCTTAATACTGGATTTTAAATATTAGTTCAAATTGCTGTTTTTAAATGTAATATTTTGAGGTATATATATTGTTGTATGTAGTGATATAATGTTAGGTTTTATATTTTTACATGTTAGGTTGTGATAAACATTGGGTTGGTTTGATGTTCAAATTTCTTCAAAATCCTAAAACTGAATACATGTTAACATTTTTTTCACATTGATTTTAAAAGTTAAGTTCAATTTCAGATTTAATATGTAATGTTAAACTGAACTGAATGATTGAACCCTTCTTTTAAGTTATAACCCCTGTACTCTTGACACTCTACACTAATGTACACTAATGTTCACAACTGCCATGTAAACCTAACATTTCCTCTCTATGTTATGTTCATATACCTGTATAGATATATATAGAGTTTATGCATACATGTTATAATGTATATAGATACATAACTAAATCTCTACCTCCTTATATATATATATATATATATATATATATATATATATATATATATATATATATATATATATATATATATATATATATATAGTTAGCCATGCATGTTATGAGTAAATAGGTTGTGTATTGTAGATTGTTAACCAATATGCTATGAGTAGTGTAACGTGATAGCTATTGTTTTGAAACCCAAATTCTCCTATATAATTTCATGTATATTTCACACACACACACACGTCTACTATCTAATCCTATGAACATGTCCACATACACCATACACACACTAACCACATAACCTTTACAAAATGCTAGCTTTTCCCTCTCTAACGCTCTCTCTCTCTCTCTCTCTCTATATATATATATATTGTGATTGGATTTCAATGCAATTGACTTTCATTCTTTAACTTTTGATTTTTCTTTGAATAGTACCCCTTTATAGATAATTGGTAGTTATCTTATTTTATTTTCTGATAAGTACCAGTTTTTATATAGGATGGTAGACTGTCTTACAGTTTTGATGATTTGTTATTTATGTATCTTTTCCAGTTTAACACCCCCGATTGCTTGTATGTTTGATACCCTATGACCCTTTTGGTTAGCATGACTAGTATACCTAGATGAGACTTTCACTACCACCATATACCATGACCCTATATGCCATCCTTTTTAATCGTATGATTTATGTAAGTTCTGAGACCATGATTGTTGGGGACGAGACTCTAGAAAAAGTACGACCATATTAATTTTGAGGACAAAATTCTTCTAAGGAGGGTAGACTTGTAACACCCACTTTTCTAAAATGAGAATAATTTTGAACTTTTATAATTTTGATTAATCGATAATAAGATTTAACTCATATTATGATTTTTGGTAATTTTTTAATCAATTTAAAACTATTTAAAATGTTAAATTGTGATTTTGATGGTTAACTAGTTAATTCCTAGTTTTTCTAAGCTTAGAGACTAACCATGGGGACATAACCATGTGATTAGAATGACTATTTACAACTTTTAGGCTAAGGATATTTTGGTCATTTTGTGACTTTTGAATTATTTAGGATTTTGATTAATTGGTGAATTTTAGATTATTTTAATAATATTTAAATTGATGTATTATGATTTTGGTCATTTTTTATATTTTAATATTTGGAAATTTTTTATATTTTTAATATTGTTTTTATTGGATTTGTTTAGTCGGATTTGAGTTTCGTCTCGTTCCGACTTGTATTGTGACTTGGGTAGCTTGAACTCTAAATGGGATCCAATATTAAGTTAAGTATGGCTCACAAGACCCAACATTAATTTAGTTAATTAAAATAATTTTTATCATGTTAGAATGGTTAAGTTAGAGACTCAAAACTAGATCATTTTGACCCCAAACTTGAACCTAGTCTAGACTTAACCATATGAGACTAGAGAGGGGCAATTAGGACATTTTATGTTAGCCCTAATGGACTCTTTATGGCAGCCACCTTTAGGAGAGAATGATTCATTTCATTCATTACAATCTTGCCTCTTTTATTTTCCTTTTGTTCTTTCCCAATTTTAGAGAGCCTTCCCATTGATTTGATCTCCAAATCAAATCATTCCTTCACCAAACCTTCCCTCAATCATTTCCATTCTCCAAGGGAAGGGTGCTACCAAGGATTGGAAGAGGAGTACAAGGAGGAGTGTCCACTTTGAGGGATCTTCGTATCGGAGCCGTGTCCTAAAGGATTTCATTGGGATTCCACTCCCAATAGGTAAAACCCATCATCTAAATCGATTTCCTTTGCATATAAATTAGTTTTGAATCCGTAGGATCCATCCTCATGCATGTGTCCCATTTAGATTCAAATTTGAGGCCATTTCGAGCTCTCTTGAGGATTTTAGATATGTGTCTTGTGTCCTACTTGATAGATCCCAAATTTGGACACCCCATGTGTATGTATGTATGATAATAGTTTAAATAGATATTTAAATTTAGTTTTATAATGGTTAGAGAGTGGATTGATCTTAGTTAGGATGGTTAGAATGAGTTTCATTTGGATACCTATGTTTGTATCCAAGTATCTTGGCCTATATGTGTTCTTTTGTCAAATCCGTCATAATTTTCATCCACGTTTTTATTAACCAAAGCAACTTAGAAATATCATAACTTTTAGCTTAGAACTTCGATTTATCTCCCATTTTTTTAAAAGAACCATATCGAAGTTAGCTTTCCAAATATATATTTTAATAAGCCAAATTCTTTCTGTAACTTTCTGTAGAATTATTTGAGTGTCAGCTGTATGAAAGACGAACATGTTTCGGTATTTTCGCGATTCCGGGGGCTTTCGGATACGAAAATGCGATCCGTTTAAAGTTTCGGAAAGCTAACACAAAGGGCTACGACATACTTTAATCCTAAAATTTAGTGAATGTCCAATTTGTCACTCCCCGTTCCCAGAAAAAAGTATTTTATACGTGTACTTCATGAATGTATTTATTCAATATTTATCATACATTTATTCTGTATTTAAATTCTTCAATTTGCGCTTATTAATTTTTTTGTATTTTATTTTCTGCTTTTTCTTGGCTCTTGGTTCATTTTGGTTCATGGGAAACCAACTTGGTTCGATTTGGTTCAACATGGAAAGGAATGGATGGCTTGAATTTGGTGGAGAGAATGAATGGTGGAGATCCACTTGACCTTGATATAAAAGTTCTTCTTCCACTCTCTCTCTTTATTCATTCACATTTACTCCTCCACCAAACCCTAACCCATTTGGAGAGGCAAGTACATCTTGCACACCATGAGGGATTTCATGCATCCCCAATTATTTTTAGTTTATGTTATTCATCTTATCTTCCTCTACAAGTTTAGGTCTTGAAGTTTTTGTTTTCCATGGATGGTTGGGTGTAGATCTAAGTTTTAAGTTTTGGTTTTCATAGTTTTGGTTTTTATATGAAATTTAGGGTTTTGATCTATCAAACATTGTTGTTTTCGAAATTAAGTGGTTCCATGTTGTAGAGAATTTAATTCTACTAAAGTTTGGCTTTTGAAAAGTTAGATTTCGATTTATTTTGTGGAAGTTATGGCAAAAAGTATTTTGGTTCGTTCCTATATTCATCTGCAGCACGCACAGCATGTCGCAGAAGGCGCATGTCGCAGTAGGCGCATGTTGCAATGAGGCGCATGTCGCGGAAGGCACACAGCATGTCGCAGAAGGCGCATGTCGCAGTAGGCGTATGTTACAATGAGGCGCATGTCGCGGAAGGCACACAGCATGTCGCAGAAGGCGCATGTCACAGTAGGCGCATGTTGCAATGAGACGCATGTCACGGAAGGCACACAGCATGTCGCAGAAGGCGCATGTCGCAGTAGGCGCATGTTGCAATGAGGCGCATGTCGCGGAAGGCACACAGCATGTCGCAGAAGGTGCATGTCGCAGTAGCCGCATATCATGTCGCGCATGAGCCGCATTAAGGCGCATGTCGCAGTAGGCGCATGTTGCATGAGGCGCAAGTCGCGGTAGGCGCATATCATGTCGCAGTTGAGCCACATGAGGCGCATGTCGCGATAGGCGCATATCATGTCGCAGTTGAGCCACATGAGGCGCATATCATGTCGCAGTAGGCGCATATGGTGTCGCAGTTGCATGCATGTCGCAGAATAGGCTGCATATGCATAATTTGGTTGTTTCTGACTGTTATATGTCCTAATTAACTGAATTGTGGCTAGAATTTCTTTCAACTCCCAACATGAATTTGTTAATCTTTTCCTTGGATTCAAGAATATATTACCAACTATTTTATACTAGTTATGGACTCGACCATGATTAATACTAATTTGACTTTTATGCCTTGTCATGAATTGACCCCGACTGTTACTTGACTAATAATTGATCATGCGTTCCTAGTTAGAACTAAGAGACTGGCTAGTCGTCTTATTGAATGAAATGAATGAGACACATTCATGCAATGAACTATTATACTCGAATAGCTGATCCCGAATATTGGCATACAGGCACATGCAGGCTTCAAATTATTCATTTTTATTTATTTCTTTATCTTACAAAAACAGCATGTGTACTTTATGGTCAAGGCATGATTACTCCGTGGTTAGATTTGATTGTTGCATTACGCTATGTAAGACCTATAACATAGCCGCACGGGTATCGTTGTAGAGTTGCACATATCGTACCCCGTACGAAAGTACTCATTTGAACGACCATGATCCACGGCATGGAACTTCACGCAACGTAGAGACTATTAAGTTAAATAAAATAATGATGGCATGGAGAGAATGGATTCTCGAGTTCTTACATGGCAGCCCCCTTGGGACTATTAAGTGCCCGACGGGCCGGCTGGTTCCCACAGATACGGTAAATCTGTCACACGGGCAGAGAACGGTATCTGCTTATATTATTGTACATGCTATAACGGCGGGCGTCCCGCTGGGACTCGTCTAACTACATGATTGGCGCAATTGATTGATTGGATAGACTAGCCTTGCTTGCACATAGTAAGAACTGAGGAATCCCTAATTGCATAATTCTAGGATAACTTGGGACTCACAATAGCAAGCCGTAGGAATTGATTGGCCGTTCAAAGATGATTTGTTTGTGTATTATATCTACTCTGTTGCCTAAATAAGATGATCAGAATGTCAGGGCGTGACGGGCCAACTTCTGTCCTTGTTTGGTTGGGAGGTTGGTTCAAAGTGTCGTGATGTCATGTGAATCCTAGTGGAAAGCAGAGATCTATTATTATATTCTCATATTACTGGTTTTAATTCCTCATATCGTGCTTTCTTGTGGTACTTGCTATTAGAGGTCTAACCTCTCTGGTTTTGCATGGCCAGATTTAGAGCCAGTCCTCGAGGATCCAACTTACTTCTACCTCCAAGATGGTCAATACTAGGGAAATGATCGCAGGAGGACTCGAGTGGGTTTCCTTACTTTACCGCTCGTTTTGTCATTTACCTTATACTTATCCGTTTGGCACCGACATGTTAGTCGGATTGTCTTGTACTTACTTTTACATAATTGTAACTAAAGTCAGACTGCAGCTGATAACAATTGTGTATATACTTGCTATACCATCTGGCTATGTTTTGTAAAGCCAGATCTCAAGAACATTTTGACTGAGCGTTTGGGACGCCTTACTGCTTTATCTTACACGTTCTCTATTTCTGTTTCTTGTTTTGAATGATTGAGACAATAGATGTGAAATTACCATAGTAAGACTTTCATGTAGTATGTACCCCCTCGTCTGGTTAGACAACATTGATCGTATTATACGGTATTCATCTACCCGTAATACGTAGCTGGCTGAGTCATTTCCCCGCTCTCCAGTATTCTGGTTCTGGGGTGTGACAAGGTTTTAGTGGTGGCCCATGCAGGTCTGATTTCAGACTTGTGGGGTGTTTTTGATTTGTAGGATGTCTCAATCACACGTGTTCCTTCTTGATCTCATGATTCGTTATCCTCAACCCTTGCTTGACATTCCGGTATCCTTTGACTTTATTGATCCTTCATGTTCGGTTGTTTGATTGTTCTCTTGTCCCTTTTCTTAGGGGCACTTCGTCCGCATCGGTCAGAGTTGGACAGTAACAGCAGGAGCAACATGGACAACCTGACCAGGTTGGTCGGCAACAAGGGCCAGTCTCACCTCAGGAGGCCATCCAGGAAGAAGTGATAGTGGAACCAGCGGCTGGATCGCAGTATCCGGATGTTCCACCACCACCGACAGTTCCACCTACCCAAGTAGACACACCAGCCCTTCTGGAGATCATGAGAGGAATGATGGCTACTCAGCAACATCAGATGTTGGCCCAGCAACGCACGTACACTCTGCTACAAGAGCAGAATGTGCTACTCAACCAAGGATTGCAGACAGCATTGGAAAGAGGGGTAAGGCCAGATTCAGGAGCATCAGCCAGGTTTTGCAAGTACAACCCCCGCCGTTTTGAGGGCACGGAGGATGCCATCTCAGTAGATGCATGGCTTAAGGATATGGAGGCTATTCTGACAGCAGCTAAGGTACCAGCAGAAGAACGTGTGGATCTAGTAAAGTTGTTACTTCAGGATCTCGCACGTGATTGGTGGGAATCAGAGGAAGTGGGCATCAGACGTCCTGTGGCTTGGGACGATTTCACAACAAGATTCAAGACCAAGTACTATGGAGTTGTGGCACGGTTTGAGCTACAACAGAAGTTTATCAGCCTCAGGCAGGCCGGCAAGACGGTAGATGCCTATGCAGCAGAGTTCTACAGATTGAGCAGGTTTGCCCCAGAGATGGTAGCAACAGAGAGCCAGAGGGCTATGAGGTTCCAGCAAGGGTTTCACCTTGAGCTCTTGCAATTGATAGAAGGGCACAATTATCAGACTTTTGATAAGATATTGACGGCGACTCGAAGGCATGAAATCACCATTCAGAGGCTTGCGGTGAGGACTGGGGGTCAGAAGAGATCCCACAGTCATATTGAAGGAGGAGAGGGAGCAGCGCCCCGAGGTGGCGATACGAGGACCGGCACCACCACCCAGACAGCAGCAACAACAACAGAGGAAGAACCAGCAACCCCCGGCGGGCTGCACTTATTGTGGGAAGATGGGGCACACTAGAGATGTGTGTCGGACATTGAATGGACTATGTCTGATATGTGGAAATCCAGACCATCGGGTTACCACATGTCCCATGAATTCGAGGTCAGGAGGACCAGGGCAGCAGTTTCCTGCTCTACCAGCACCAGAGGCAGGCCAGTATCGAGGACCAGCAATAGCCGTTAGGCCGTTGGCACAGCGTCCGCAGGCTCAGATGTTTCGGCAGTAGGGACCGTCGATGCAGCAACACCAGCATAGACCACCCCAGCATTATCAAGGAAGGGGCCAGCAGCAGCATCAGGCTAGGCCGCATCATGGGAATCAACAAGGAGGTCGAAGGCAGGCATTCACTCTGTCCTCGGAGGAGGCATTGGCATCGGGAGATGTTGTGGCAGGTAACATTCTCGTCGTCTCATATCCCGCAGTAGCATTGTTTGATTCGGGAGCATCCCATTCATTTATATCTGCACAATTTACGACACGGCTAGGAATGGAGTTCGAGGCATTGCTAGGGAGGTTGAATATACTCACTGGCAATAGGCTCATAGGAGTTAGTAGAGTTATTCTAGCGTGTAGCGTTGTAGTTTGTGGCCATTCCTTACCCGCCCGGTTGATAGAATTTCCTGTTGGAAATTTCGACGTTATCTTAGGCATGGACTGGCTAAAAGACAGTCATGAGACAATAGATTGTCGTAGTGGGAGTGTATCTTTTGATATTCCAGGCATGAAGAGGTTCACCTTAGTCAGGTCAGAGGCAACTCAGCAAGAGCAGGGAGTAGTAGCGGCAATAGAAGAAGTTCAAGTTCCGAAGGTAGTTGAAGAATTTCTAGACGTATTTCCCGAAGAACTTCCAGGGCTACCACCGGTTAGAGATATTGAGTTCAGTATAGAATTGGCACCTGGAACTAAACTAATATCAGATAGAGTTTACAGAATGGCGGATTCAGAGCAGGCCAAGGTATATCAGCATATAGAGGAATTGAAGGAGAAGAAGTTCATCCAAGCTAGCGTGTCACCATGGGCAGCACCAGTAGTACTTGTGGAGAAGAAGGATGGGTCATCCAGATTGTGCATTGACTACAGGAAGCTTAACGCGGCAACAGTGAAGAACAAGTACCCACTACCCAGGATCGACGACTTGTTTGATCAGTTAAGCAAAGCTAGAGTTTTCTCCAAGATAGATCTTCGTTCAGGGTATCATCAAGTGAGGGTTCGGAAGGAGGACATTCCCAAGACAGCATTCAGGTCGAAGTATGGGCATTATGAATTCTTAGTAATGCCGTTTGGTTTGACCAATGCTCCAGTAATATTTATGGATTTGATGAACCGCATCTTTATGCCATACTTAGATCAGTTTGTCGTTGTATTTCTTGACGACATTCTCGTATATTCTGCCAGTGAAGAGGAGCATGAAGACCACCTCAGAAAAGTGTTACAGGTTCTGAGAGAGAACCAGTTGTACGCCAAGCTCAGCAAGTGTGAGTTTTGGTCGGATCATATTTCATTTTTGGGTCATATCATATCAGGAGCTGGAGTAGCAGTGTATCCCAAGAAGGTAGAAGCAGTAGAGAGTTGGCCAGTACCCAAGACCGTAGCTGATGTGCGGAGTTTCTTGTGATTGGCAGGATATTACAGAAGGTTCGTATCAGACTTTGCAAGGATTTCAGCACCCATGACCCGCTTGACTCGGAAGGATGTACCATTTGTTTGGTCGGCAGAATGTCAGGCATCATTCAAGACTTTGAAGCAGAAGTTGATATCAGTGCCTATTCTTATATTACCAGTTGGACCCGGAGGTTTTACAGTATATTGTGATGCGTCAGGTAAAGGACTTGGATGTGTCCTTATGCAGCATGGGAAGGTGATAGCATATGCATCTAGGCAGCTTCGGAACCACGAGAAGAATTACCCAACTCATGATTTAGAGTTAGCAGCAGTAGTGTTTGCTCTGAAGCTATGGAGGCATTACTTATATGGTGACCGAGTGGAGATGTACACAGATCATAAAAGTCTGAAGTACATCTTTACTCAGAAGGATCTGAACATGAGATAGAGAAGATGGTTAGAGTTGATCAAGGATTATGACGTGGAGCTTCAGTATCATCCATGTAAGGCTAATGTAGTAGCAGACGCTCTTAGCAGGAGAGGCGGCGCATTTATGTTGACAACACAGAAGCATATCTTAGAAGACCTTCAGGAGATGGGCATCAAAGTTATACTTCCTGGTGATGTAGGAGTTCTAACAAGTTTACAAGTTCAATCTGATTTGGTAGACAGGATCAAGGCAGCTCAGGCACAAGACCCAAGGATTCAGAAGCTTAGGACAGAATGTGAGTCAGGACTCAGGAAGGAGATGAGAATTCATAAAGATGGTACACTTAGGTTTGGATCACGTCTATGTGTGCCTAGTGGAGATATCAGACAGGAGGTCATGTCAGAAGCTCACAGTTCTCAGTATTCTATTCACCCTGGAGGAACCAAGATGTACCAAGATATCAAGCAGCATTTCTGGTGGAACGGGATGAAGAGGAAGATAGCTAGATTTATTTCCCGTTGCATGGTATGTCAGCAAGTGAAGGCAGAACAGCAGAGGCCAGCTGGGTTATTGCAACCACTTCCTATCCCGGAATGGAAGTGGGAACACATCACAATGGACTTTGTGACCGGTTTACCGAGATCACCAAGTGGTAAAGATGCTATTTGGGTGATAGTAGATCGGCTTACAAAGGTGGCACACTTTCTTTCTTTCAGAGTAGGGCAATCTACAGAAAAGTTGGCAGAGTTGTATATGCAGCAGATAGTCAGGCAGCATGGAGTTCCTGTCAGCATTGTGTCAGACCGAGATACCCGCTTTACATCACATTTCTGGAAGAGCTTACGTCACAGTTTGGGTACCAAGTTAAGATTTAGCACGGCTTACCATCCGCAGACGGATGGGCAATCAGAAAGGACGATTCAGACTTTAGAAGACATGTTGCGAGCTTGCACTCTAGATTTTAGAGGATCTTGGGAGAGCCACCTGCACTTGGTCGAGTTCTCGTACAACAATAGTTATCAAGCCAATATCCAGATGGCGCCATTCGAAGCACTATATGGTAAGAGGTACAGGTCACCGCTTATATGGGATGATATCGGAGAGAGGAAGATGTTAGGCCCAGAAATGATTGTTCAGACGGTTGAAGTGGTTAAGGGAATTAGAGAGCGACTTCGAGTTGCGCAGGACCGGCATCGTCATTGGGCGGACCAGTATCGTAGGCCGTTAGAGTTCTCTGTTGGAGACCACGTATTCTTGCGGATCTCACCTACTCGTGGGGTCATTAGATTTGGCGTTCGCGAGAAATTGAGTCCGCGGTACGTGGGCCCATTTGTTATCCTTGATAGGATAGGCGATGTTGCTTATCGTTTATCCCTTCCACCTTCGTTACGAGAGGTGCATGACGTATTTCATGTATCTCAGTTGCGAAGGTATGTATCGGACCCAAGCCATATCCTTGACCATTCTGAGCTGGTTGTTGGTACCAACCTGTCTTACGAGGAACAGCCTGTGTCCATTTTGGACCGAAGAGAGAAGATACTCAAGAACCGAACAATTAGCCTTTTCCGGGTTGCTTGGGGTCATCACTCATTAGGAGAGTCAACTTGGAAACGTGAGGATGATATCCGATCACGGTATCCGCACCTGTTTGACTCACAAGGTATATCTCTCTCTATATACCTTGATTGTCTTAACTCCTCATGCTTGTCACCTTGTGAGTAGAATTGCTTGATATCGTAGATTGTTAAACATAGATATATTACTTGCTATTTGACATTGTAGAATAGCTACTTGCTCTAATTACTTGTACTTAGATTAGTCTAGCTCTGACATTTCTGTCCTGCTTGGATCTGAAATTCCGAGGACGGAATTTTTCTAAGGAGGGTAGAGATGTCACTCCCCGTTCCCAGAATAAAGTATTTTATACGTGTACTTCTTGAATGTATTTATTCAATATTTATCATGCATTTATTCTGTATTTAAATTCTTCAATTTTGCGCTTATTAATTTTTCTGTATTTTATTTTCTGCTTTTTCTTGGCCCTTGGTTCATTTCGGTTCATGGGAAACCAACTTGGTTCGGTTTGGTTCAACATGGAAAGGAATGGATGGCTTGGATTTGGTGGAAAGAATGAATGGTGGAGATCCACTTGACCTTGATATAAAAGTTCTTCTTCCATTCTCTCTCTTCATTCATTCACATTTACTCCTCCACCAAACCCTAACCCATTTGGAGAGGCAAGTACATCTTGCATACCATAAGGGATTTCATGCATCCCTAATTATTTTTAGTTTATGTTATTCATCTTCTCTTCCTCTACAAGTTTAGGTCTTGAAGTTTTTGTTTTCCATGGATGGTTGGGTGTAGATCTAAGTTTTAAGTTTTGGTTTTCATAGTTTTGGTTTTCATATGAAATTTAGGGTTTTGATCTATCAAACATTGTTGTTTTCGAAATTAAGTGGTTCCATGTTGTAAAGAATTTAATTCTCCTAAAGTTTGGCTTTTGAAAAGTTAGATTTCGATTTATTTTGTGGAAGTTATGGCAAAAAGTATTTTGGTTCGTTCCTATATTCATCTGCAGCACGCACAGCATGTCGCAGAAGGCACATGTCGCAGTAGGCGCATGTTGCAATGAGGTGCATGTCGCGGAAGACACACAGCATGTCGCAGAAGGCGCATGTCGCAGTAGACACATGTTGCAATGAGGCGCATGTCGCGGAAGGCACACAGCATGTCGCAGAAGGCGCATGTCGCAGTAGGCGCATGTTGCAATGAGGCGCATGTCGCAGAAGGCACACAGCATGTCGCAGAAGGCGCATGTCGCAGTAGGCGCATGTTGCAATGAGGCGCATGTCGCAGAAGGCACACAGCATGTCGCAGAAGGCGCATGTCGCAGTAGCCGCATATCATGTCGCGCATGAGCCGCATTAAGGCGCATGTTGCATGAGGCGCATGTCGCGGTAGGCGCATATCATGTCGCAGTTGAGCCACATGAGGCGCATGTCGCGATAGGCGCATATCATGTCGCAGTTGAGCCACATGAGACGCATATCATGTCGCAGTAGGCGCATATGGTGTCGCAGTTGCATACATGTCGCAGAATAGGCTGCATATGCATAATTTGGTTGTTTCTGACTGTTATATGTCCTAATTAACTGAATTGTGGCTAGAATTTCTTTCAACTCCCAACATGAATTTGTTGATCTTTTCCTTGGATTCAAGAATATATTACCAACTATTTTATACTAGTTATGGACTCGACCATGATTAATACTAATTTGACTTTTATGCCTTGTCATGAATTGACCCCGACTGTTACTTGACTAATAATTGATCATGCGTTCCTAGTTGGAACTAAGAGACTGGCTAGTCGTCTTATTGAATGAAATGAATGAGACACGTTCATGCAATGAACTATTATACTCGATTAGCTGATCCCGAATATTGGCATACAGGCACATGTAGGCTTCAAATTATTCATTTTTATTTATTTCTTTATCTTACAAAAACAACATGTGTACTTTATGGTCAAGGCATGATTACTCCGTGGTTAGATTTGATTGTTGCATTACGCTATGTAAGACCTATAACATAGCCGTACGGGTATCGTTGTAGAGTTGCGCATATCGTACCCCGTACGAAAGTACTCATTTGAACGACCATGATCCACGGCATGGAACTTCACGCAATGTAGAGACTATTAAGTTAAATAAAATAATGATGGCATGGAGAGAATGGATTCTCGAGTTCTTACATGGCAGCCCCCTTGGGACTATTAAGTACCCGACGGGCCGGCTGGTTCCCACAGATACGGTAAATCTGTCACACGGGCAGGGAACGGTATCTGCTTATATTATTGTATATGCTATAACAGCGGGCGTCCCGCTGGGACTCGTCTAACTACATGATTGGCGCAATTGATTGATTGGATAGACTAGCCTTGCTTGCACATAGTAAGAACTGAGGAATCTCTAATTGCATAATTTCAGGATAACTTGGGACTCACAATAGCAAGCCGTAGGAATTGATTGGCCGTTCAAAGATGATTTGTTTGTGTATTGTATCTACTCTGTTGCCTAAATAAGATGATCAGAATGTCAGGGCATGACGGGCCAACTTCTGTCCTTGTTTGGTTGGGAGGTTTGTTCGAAGTGTCGTGATATTATGTGAATCCTAGTGGAAAGCAGAGATCTATTATTATATTCTCTTATTACTGGTTTTAACTTCTCATATCGTGCTTCCTTGTGGTACTTGCTATTAGAGGTCTAACCTCTCTGGTTTTGTATGGCCAGATTTAGAGCCAGTCCTCGAGGATCCAACTTACTTCTACATCTAAGATGGTCAATACTAGGAGAATGATCGTAGAAGGACTCGAGTGGGTTTCCTTACTTCACCGCTCGTTTTGTCATTTACCTTATACTTAGCCGTTTGGCACCGACATGTTAGTCGGATTGTCTTGCACTTACTTTTGCATAATTGTAACTAAAGTCAGACTGCAGCTGATAACAATTATGTATATACTTGCTATACCATCTGGCTATGTTTTGTAAAGCCAGATCTCAAGAACATTTTGACTGAGCGTTTGGGACGCCTTACTGCTTTATCTTACATGTTCTCTATTTCTGTTTCTTGTTTTGAATGATTGAGACAATAGATGTGAAATGACCATAGTAAGACTTTCATATAGTATGCACCCCCTCGTCTGGTTAGACAGCATTGATCGTATTATACTGTATTCATCTACCCGTAATACGTAGCTGGCTGAGTCATTCTTCCGCTCTCCAGTATTCTGGTTCTGGGGCGTGACACAATTGGTACAGTATTAGTTTTAGGTAGAAGAGTGACTATACGATATATGTATTTTGTGTAACCTATGAGCCTATGTAGTATGGATATTAAATAAATATAGAGTATGTAATGCATGATATGTTTGATAAATGAAATAATATATATATGATATATATTCTATTTACATTAATGTATATATGGTTGAATGCAAGCATGTAGGAATGCAATTAATATAATGCATATACGTAATACATGAATGAAAGAATGATATACAATGTATGCATGAAGATATATATGTAATGATAGATATGAATGCATAATGTATAAATATTGTAATGCAATATATAATGATAACATGTATGGTAATGTAGAGTATATGATGCAAGCATGAATGAATGAAAGAAATACATGTATATAGGTAATATAGAATGTAATATATGAATGCAAGCATGCAAGATAATGTATTGTATCCATATATGATGTATTCAACTTAAAGATAATGTAATATATGAAAGGAATGAATGATAATATATAACATGATATGTAAGGTAATGTAAGGTATAAAATATATGATGTGTGCATGTTTGTATGTCTCTATGTTAATGTATGAAATGATATGAATATACAATGTATGCATATGTATAAAACATGTAGGTAATGCATAGATGCATGAATGAATTGAATGTTTGCAATATGTTAATATAAATACAAGTATCTAATATGCATGAATGTAGGTATAATATAATACAAGTATACATGTATGTATCATGTAAATGTAATATACATGATATGTATGTATGCATGTATACAAGGTAAGTATGTATGTATTTCTATAAACTGAGTTAACCTATAACCTTTTACACACATGCATTCATACACCCTTTGACATCATGTATCCCATGTCACATACACCTACCTATCACTAAATTTTAGAACATTAACACATATCCTTTCACACACATGCCAAACACACACATACTCACCTACTCACATACTCTTTTACCTCTCTTTCTCTCTCTCTATATATATGTATATGCCTATATATATAGCTTTCCTATATATATATCTATGTATATGAATATGTGAATGTGAATAATATATATACATTATATGACTAAGTTTGTGTGCCTTGTTAGCTTATGGTTTTGTTTTGTGCTTGGTTTAGCAAGTGACTTAGGCTATGAGTTAGTAGCTATCTTGGACATTTGATTTGCATATACTTAGTTTGTTTAGACCTAGAATAACTTATTGACCTAATTTAGACTTGTTAGACCTAGTTTGACCATAGTAAACCTAGGTTTGACTTTCAGGGTTGACCAAGTTGACAAAGAGTTGACTTTGGTCTAGATTGACCTAGAATCATGTAGAATGCATAGTAGAACTTCATATTGCTATTTTGGACTTGTTGTGACTTGTGCTGTTCTGATTAAGAGCCAGACACATCTCCTCGGACAGTATATTTACTTTGGACATTCAGACAATAGGCGAGTACATTCTCTGACCGTTTCACACTTGTCTGGATTTACATTCTTGCTCTAGATTACTGTACTTGATGCTGACACGATTGTTATCCGGATTGGTACTATATGGATCTTCTTTTGAGATGTTATCCCCTTGTATTCACTAGATACATATTGTGATGTGCGTTTCACTTACATATTGTGTTTATTGAATACCCATATCCTTGTATACTCATTGTGCATATTGTACTCTCATTATCACATGAGTTCCAGGGATAGACCATTGTACAACTATTGTATAACATTGTACAACTATTGTATAACATTGTACATCTATTGTATAACATTGTACATCTATTGTATAACATTGTACACTATTGTACAAGACAATGTAACTGGAGTAGATCCTTGTGTATTGATTGGGGAGGGGGAGTAGAATTGGTTATGTACTCAAATCCTATTGTACAACATTGTATAACTATTGTATATGTCTATTGTACACTCACGTACAATGGAGTTACCATTGCATTGTCATATACCGTTTATATAACCATATTGTACTCTAAATCACACATTGCTTACAGTTCTTACGTATCATATATAGATATTTCCTATTATCAAATCTCTGCTATTTTTTATATACATTCTCTTTCAGCGTTTTCTGTACCTTACTCTATTGTATGTTTTATATTTTCTAACTTGATATGAACTGCGTGAGATGTTTTGTGCTCGTTTCTGTCCTGACTGGACCTGTTAAAAATATTACTGAGGATGAGGCCTACGTAGACACCTACTATGGGACAGCTGTAGATGTTTCTTGTGACCCAGATTTTCAGTCGGATCCAGTATCTATAGAGACTGAGGATCCCTAGTCTAGGTTTTACTATTTCTGCCTTTGAGATCCGGGTTGTATATATTCTTTCATATTCAGTAGATAGACTTTTATTTCTGGATATTTGCTGAGATGTTATCTTAGACTCTTCTGATCATCTGTATTTCCTTGAGTTCTATATCATATCGTGCTTCTTCTTCCTTAGTTGTGGTTGAGTTTATTTCTGCTATGTCACCCCCATTCGGAGAGTATAAACTGTTAGCATTATATTGTTAGATGTTGTGACCTAGGACAGCGTTCTACCGCCGACACTGCGGTGTAGGCTGGACGTACCCACTTCTCGTGCCCTTACTCTAGGGTGCGGGTCGTGACAAAGGTCCTTCTATCATAAACTATGCTGTTTATCCCTTAGAATCTTTCATACCAATATGGAACCTTTATGTATACCCTAAAATTTAGGTCATCCTCGATATATGCATATAGGTCAACAATGTTTGGTTATCTACCATATTGCCAACCTTAATTGTAAATAGTTGGTTTTCTTATTCTACCCCAAGTGCCCTTATATTATCAATGACAAGCTCTCTGTATAAATTGCCTTCAATTCTTCTCTACAGTTCCTCCTTAAAAGTTCAACATCTATTCTTAGGGTCTAGTCAGCCTAGTTGCCAAATCTTACATGTGCTAAATCCCCATGATTGCGAATGTATTATTCTAATTTGTCATTCGTAGCTAAAACAGGCATTGTCTCATTATTTTATCATAATCACTATTATACATAATATAATCCTTCAATTTGTTTCTTGCAGTCATTCCCAATACTCTATCTCGTATCGCGAGTCACTAATGCCTATCCTAGAAACTTAACCCAATTAACCTATAAGGAAATTTTATCGGCTCTGGACTACTTCAAACATTCCAGTCACACAAACAACATAACCTAATTATATTATAAATATGACGAGGTTTATATAATTCAATTTTCTATTAAATAGAAGGTAACAAGGTCCTAAGACTGGGTCGAGCAATCTATATCAGTATTCAAACAAGTTAAGGGTCAAGCAAGACAGGAAAGATTGTCGAAATATCTCCAAGAACGGTATGAGGCCAAACGAGATGCATAAGATGTAATCCAGGTAAACCCGAGAACCATATACCTCCGTGATTATGTTACGTGAACTTACTATAGCACCAGTGTGCATCTGTCTACAATTAACTTGTTCCATAATACTATGGATGGCTGCAGTACGCAGCTGCTACGCCAGATAATATAGGTTCCTGAACTTATTTTGGCTAAATTCATGAAATATTTCCAAACTAACTTTTTGCGAAGTATAAGAGAAGATGACAATCAGAATGCATAGCAGATGGTTCAAATAAAATTAGAGAAACATATATAACCACGATGTCGTCATCTGAAATCCTGCCTCGTCAGTATTTCTCTGGCTGCAAGACCCTCGATTCCTTAATACAAGGCTAAATATACTTCCTCGAATTTTTCCTAAACCCATCCATAAGGCATTTCCAACAGTTATGGAAAGAGAACGAGTAGAATTACTCAAGAGGTTAACAGGGAAGAGTTTAGTCAAATCATAGAAAAGATGAAGCACAAAATTAGTCATGTCGAGAAAGAATATGACATGAGAGCAATCCTGCTGGACATTCCTAGAGAACCTATAATCCTAGTTGTGGGTGTATAGTCAAATCTTATTTCTCAACTGGTCACAGGCTCATAGTAGTACACCTATCCTAAGTACCACTACGACTCTGTACATTTTACGAAGATGAGACCTGCATGGGCCACCATAAAAACGTGTCACGATCCGCACTCGAATATTCGGGCACGAGTATGTGGGCCACATCCAACCTACGCTGCAGTATCAACGGTAGAATGCTGTCAAGTACCCAATAATAATCTACAACATCTAAATGATCCACAATAACCCATGTACTCAAATCTCATCACCAACAACTAAGGAAGATATAAAATAGAAAGATATCAATATACTTTGAAACAACTAAAGTCTACAAATGAATATACAAGACCAGAATGTACCAGGGACAAATCCGATAACGAAATATAAATCAAAATACAATCTAAATATAAGATAATGGCTTAGAGCTCTCCAGATGTCAACTCATGATGAATGGAGCATCGAGATTCGTCTCAGTTAGCGTCATCCTGTAGTCCGATAATGTGAGGCATAACAACTCCTAAAAATGTTGCTTATCCAGTCAGGATTGGAGCAAAGTACATAAACTAACAACAATTCTATTTAAATTGACAAAAACTATAAAGTAGTGATAAAGAAAATGCTATATATGATGAGAAAAACATGTCTGAGGCAATAATATAATGAAAAGAGACATGCAATAAATCTAAAAATTTAATCTGTACGAGCAAGTAATGAAATGGGAAACTACCATATCATGATAGAGCAATATAGCTGGTGAACTGAGTATGAAACTATACTAGATAATGTGTTTTGGAATAATAATTAGATATGTGATCGGCTTGGAAGATTCAATGATTTATAATAAAGAAAGCTAGCTCAACCATACGTGAAGTGTATGATAGCTAGTAGCCAATGATTTACACTACTTGTCGATAGTTCTTGATCACATATCTAACTAGTATTTCCCTCCCGCCCCAACTGATACGATGGATCTAACCATGACACGTTACTAGCCAATGTATTCCAATGTTTTCCAATATTCCAGTGTCATCCAATATTATCCAATACCAACGAGGACAGTATCCGATATCATTGTGATGAGTTAAGGTAACATCTCATGATTGAAGATCCAATGACAATACCAATCCGCGTACCATTGTGTCAAGAATCATAAGTAACATTTCTAAATACTTGAATTATAGTAGTAATCAAATAATAAAAAACTATCAGAGAATGTACTCGCCTGATATCTTGAGCAACAATTGAGGATCGATGTCTGAACCAACGTCACAAAGACTTAATGTGAATTTACAGAGTTACTTGGTGTTCTAGAGTAAATAATATATTTAAATACATTAATTATATGCTTCAAGGTTTTTTCTAGGTCATGAAAGATAAACTAGGTCAAAGGTAGTCAAACTAGGTCAAAGCTAGTCTCTATAATCATTATTCCTAATAATATGAATTGTAAGTTGTAGGTTATTAAAATATCAAGTTCGTTGTTCGTACATCAAAATCTATGACACGCAAATCGAGATAAGACGATCAAACTTAAGATTAACTATCTTATCTTAGCGATCCATATGGTCATCTTATCAATTTCAGCGATGTGAGATTACTGGAATCGACTGATCTCAATTTCGATGCACGAATTTTAAAATACGAACATAAAAAGTATTGATTATCACTATTTGTGATGTATAAGAGAAAAATCTACATACATCATCGGATGATGAAACAAACATCACAAACATGTCCAGAATGGTCAAATTAGTTGTAATAGCCTACCCATAAGTCCAATTTGGACACAGGAGCAAAATGGTAATTTTGGATCAAAATGATGTCCATCGTTGGACCCACTTTGCACCAAAAAATTTGCTACGATAAAAGTATACTAAACCTGGCAAATTATATTTCCATGCATCCAGAATGATGATACGAATCCAACGGTATATCCGGAATTGGATTTCGATGAGCCGATCTCAAAATGACACGACCAGAATATTTGGAATCCAGTTTGCACGAAAATGCGTGCCGATGCCAAAGTCCACTAAATCTAGCAAAGTATATATCAATGAGTCCAGAAATTGGATTCCGATGATATATCTAAAATTGGATTCCGATGAGCTGATCTCAAAATAGCTCGTTGACTTGGATTGTGGGACCCGATTTGTACCAAAATGCGTGTCGGGACCACAATGCTCCAAACTTAGCAAATTATATATGAATTCATACCAGAACGACGCCATGAGTCCACTGTTGGTGTCAAAAATGGAATCCAGAGTCCCGGATTCAAAATTGAAATTTTACAAGTTGGAAATTATGGTTTCGAAAGGCTAACTTTGGCTTCGATTTCAACCAACCAAACGACGTCCTATGAAGCTGAAACTTATGTGGCATGAAGGTGGTTATACCTGTTACATGCTGTAGTTGGTGGTTCAACAACCAGAGCTTTGACTAGAGAGAAACGAATCCACGAAGTTGGCTCCACAAATCTGTCCAAAAATAACGTAATTTAAATGGTCAACTTAGCGACCGGTTTTGATCTATCAAGCGATCGAATTAACAGTTGAAACTTTAGAGGAGTGAAAGGGTATATACCAAGATGGAGAGGAAGAAACGGAATGACGATACAACGGCCGGATTGTCCAAAAAAATGTATGCAAAGTTGCTACCTTGAAACAAGTTCTGACTTCGGCATTACGTGTGTCACGACGGAATCCCGTGTGATACACACAAATCGACCTTGTTGTGCGTCGAAGAGGAAGGAGGCATGCTCGGAAGTGTTCGCCATAGGCACGCGGTCGCGTAGTGACATGACCACGGTAGTGGCGTCAACATAGGACGAACGGAGCCGCTGCCCCGACCTTTAGTACGCACCACTACTTGCGCGCGTTGCACGCACGCATATTGTTAGGTGCATGCTGCCGCGTGCAGTATGCAAGGTTGCATGCGAGGCACATAGGGCAGCGCACTGCTGGGCCCGGGGTGGTGTGTTACGATGGCGATGGCTCGCTAGGGGTCCGCCGGGGCTCGTCGTCTGTGCGGCGGCCGGCACGAGCGACCAAAATGTTGTAGAAACAACTACAACAGATCGCTCTATTGCAAATCCAGCATGGCACTTTGTCCCTTGGCCAGGCGGTGTGTGGTCATCGGCGAGGAGGCTCGTCGCCAGGGGTATAGTCGAAAGCCGTGGGCAGTTGCAACACTAATGGTTGCTGCTAGGAGAAAGATGAAGGAGGAAGAATCAGGGAAAGATGAAGAAGAAGTATAGAGTTAGGGAGGAGGAGGAAGTGGAAAATTAGGATTAGGTATGGTTTTTTCATTGTAGTGTCCAGTCCCGCAAAGTCAATCGGAGGAATCGAAATACCGACGACGTTCGGACTTAGCCTTGCAACGGCTTGCTCGGAGACATCGCTCAGGTGGGGTAGTTTCGGTGAACTTGCCTCATCTTAGCCTTCACATAATAAATCGCATGTTTTCAACTTGCATAAGTAGGCTTGATAATAAAAGAGATGAATCCATATAGATAAGAGAATAATCCCGACGGGTTGAAATGAGTTAGAATATGGAAAGGTGCAACGGTCGGCTTAGAGTTGGTGCACGACGTGATTTGAAAATGACACTAGGTCCTTCGTCCCGTGGCTTGGGAGAAGAAAAGTTGGTATTCGACACAAAGCTCAGAGTTAGCCTAAGTCATAGGCGTCGCCCGTATAAATGCTTCATAAAGCATGAACGATCCTATCGTCCAAAGGCTTAGCATAGCCCTGACCGCTCCATGAGTTAAGTTGTATCGCACAACTATTGGCGTAAGTCGAGGCACCCAAATGATATGTTCGTTCAAAGTTAAACGCATGCGCGACACGTTTTTGCAATACGAGGCTTGACATAGCCTTTGCTCGTCGATTTGTCGTGTGTTATGTTAGGCCAGTTATGTAAAAAGGCTATCGGAGTGGTAGCAAGCACGGTCCTACGGGTTCTACGGTTGGGTATAACTACATAGTCTTACGGTCTCAAGGCCCGTCATATAAAGTATGACTTGGGCGATAGTCTCGCATAGAACGTAAGTCGGTTTGAGGCACGATACACAGATTTAGCGTTAAGGCATGAACCACGGTCGACTTAATAAGTTTTGGAGAAAGGACTATCGAATAAACATTCCTGAGTTGAATGAAATGATACGGTAACATGGAAAGAATACTCGCGACCGTGGGTCGTCGAGGGGTCTCAAATGATAGAAGTCTTGAATGTGGAACTCAAAAGATAGTAAAACAATGAAAGTAAAGACAATCAAACGATCCTGAAATGAGGAAGTGGGTCGAGTCTGTATGGTCATTGGACAACTTGTGTACCGGTGCATAAGGATTTGATTTGTTCATCAGACGATACCCGTGGCCACGGGGGACTGGTCTGGCCTAGGAGGAACACGTGCCTAAGGGACCCTTGGATGGTGTACGACCTGACCCAAGGGGTACGCCGTGGAGCGGATATTAGGGGAAATTCGACGAGATCGTGCCTCGTTATTGACGAATGTACCGTCATATCCAATGAAGGTCCAAGATAGATTGTCGTGCTAGTGACCAAGTTCATATAGATGAGTCGGCAAGGACGGCAATCCGCGAGTGTGCCTTTGGATTGAGTCGAGTCTTGAGTGCACTATATCAAGGAGTCAAGTTGAAGGTGTATGTACAAGTTAGAACATAAGGAATGTTTGGGCCTAAGATTTGGCATCAACATAGGCATCGTGCTTCGACAAGAGTTGTGGCGTCGAGTCTTAAGATGTTGGCATAGAGTTGCACAAGTTGGATTGAGTCATCTCGGGTTTAAGTCAGGAATCGCCGCAAGGCAAGTTGGTTAAGTGACACTAAGTTCAGAAGTCTCGATTGGATCAGTCGATGATCAAAGTAGCAAGGGCCGCGAGGCAGCAATATGGTTAAGTCTCACTGAGTTGTGAAGCACGGCCTCAGCAATGGTTTGTAGCACGGTCATACGGAAATGGAGCCTCATCGCGTAGTTGCGTCTCTGATTTTAAGCCGTAAGGCAAACACGACTTGATAGGTTAACGTTGTCGGTACGAGAAGAGTCTAAAGGCAAGATATATGTTAATGTTGCGTGGCAAGCACGAAATGGACTTGAGACACAAAATAGGCCAAGGCGTCTGTCCTAAAACCGATCCTAAGGAAAGAGTAGAAAGACAATCATAAAGGGACTATGTTACTCACAAAGTAAATTAACATGTTGGTTTTGTATGGGTGGGCGAGGAGCTCATTCCACCAGTACAGTTGAGTACTGACACCCACATAGTTTTCATATGCAGGCCCAGGTAGAAGCTCGTGGTGCGGAGCTCGCTTGGATGCGTCAAGGCACGGAGTTCTTTGGCGATTTGAAGCGTGCGGCCGCATGGAGTCAAGACTTATATGGGACATAATGTATCGACATCGCCTTCCAAAGCATCCGCTGGTTCAAGACATGTATTGAGAGATGAGAGAGAGCTGAGTGACTTGTAATGTGAGATGAGTGAGCTTGAGAGACTTATAATCTTGGCCCTGCACCCCATTGTAACCTTTTTTTTCAATATCAATAAAAGAGTATTTTGCAATAACTTGTGTTTTGCTTCAAATTTTGCTGTAATTATTCAATGTCTCTGCTTGGGACTTCTGTGCGACGACCCCGTCGCAGCCGCTGAAATCGGTCGTTATGGAACCCGCCTTGCACGAGCACAATCTAGGCTCGTGCGGCATTATGCCTTAGCGAGGACGATCGCTCCTATGGGAGCGGGGCGTGACATAATGGTATCAAAGCACGGTTTTACGTTCTTGGACTATCGATTGAATTCTTTAACTCCGTTGCTTCCGCAAACTCTGAAGTGTTGCTTCCGCAAGTTGATATCGTTGGTGCGCTCTCTCTCAATTGTCCTACGAAATGTCCATACAATAAGTCTAATATTTTCAAAAGCTCGTACAAGTGTTCAATCGAACGCATCGATAGGTGATGGCCTTTGTGCCGAATGGTGTCAAATTTGACTTGACAAAAAATGCGTGCTAGAGTTAGCAAGTCGCGTGCGTGCCTAATGAGTCCTACGTCGACATTAGCAAATGAGCGTGCAAACTCGGAGTATAGTCCATACGGGATGGTTATGCACATGGCCTTTTGGCTAAGTTGTGCCGCATGTCGCGCACCTAGACTTTATGGTGCAAACAAGTTGCGAGCGATATTGAGTACCGCTCGGTCAGGAGCGAAACTACACTTAGAGTGACTCTCGATAGAGTGCTATCGAGCGACGATAACATCTATGCGATATAGATGAGCGTTCTTGAAATTCGAGGAATAGTTCGAACAGGATTCAAAGAAGTCGATTTTGATTCGAATGATAGTCTTGAGGATTTGTTGAATGACTTCATTCCTGAGTGGTGTATGCGATAGCCTCAAAAATGTCGATCGATCGATTGAGGATACAGAGTGTTAATGAGTCTATCAATAAGCGTCGTATTATGTAAAGTCTTAGATTGAGTGTCGTTGAACAAGTTGTAGTCTTGAAGATTTGGATGAGTTGATTCGAACAACTTAGAATTGACGTGCACAGAACGTGCACGAGATTGAGATTTTGCAAGTATGAAACATGGAAATGATAGAGTAGGCAAATCAAATCGAAAAAAAGTTCAGGTGTGCGAATGGATGACTTGATTGAGGAAATCGATAAGAATCGTATACGAAAAGTTAGCACGATGGAAAGATAGAGTGCATAAAAAGTTTGATTCGAACGTTTGAAAATGACTCTGAGGATTAAAATCGATGTTGTTTGATAGTTTGAGTTAGCAAGGAATGATGCGAATTGAAGAAATATGTTGGTCGATGACTTAAGATGGACGGATGAACGATACGTGAATTCAGGTTTGAGAAAATTGATGTTGTGAATGATTCGAGGGATAATGATCGAACTTAAATTTGAATGTCGAGGAGATTATCCAGTCGGACGATAGCATTGTTCGTACGACTCAAAATTTGGTTGCAAAGGAAGATCGTCAGGTTACGCATATCGTCGATGGTATTGAGGCGTATCAAAGATTGATATCCGATAACTCGGGGGTACTCTGACTCGACGAATGACGATCGTGCAAGTGTTATTGTTCGGTTGGATGCTATACTTAGAATTTTGATTGAGATGAATGTTGGATGAAAATGATTGTGTCTTGATGGTTACGTGGATAACCACATCGTCGACATTCTTGTCTTGTACGAGCGCAACTCTAGCCTCGCACATGCGTAGCATCGAATTTGGGGCGATCGTTCCGCGTGAGCGCTGGCATGGTGATTCATGTCGCGAGAATGATCGAACTCAGAAAATCGGAATACGGCAACTTTGATTGTCTCGACTGTTGGCTTGATGAGAAGGTGAATTCGAGAATTTGTAGGACTTGCGATTGATGAATAAAATAAACTTGAGGATAGAGTAGGTCCAATCTGGGCATCGAGAATGAATTAGTCTAGACACAAAACAAGAGTTACGTCCCGATGAGGATGATTATCCCTATGGAGCGAGCATGGTGATTCATGCCTACCGTGTATAATCAGAATCGCGTGAGATCGGGACGCAACATATTGTTAAGCTAGACGACCTTATGATCGAATACGTGAATTGGGATGAATGATTTAGGGAATATGAAATGTGAATTATGGTTTAGCGGTGAATTGCGTAGTAGTGTGCTTGACTTGGAAGGATTGATAGGCAGATTACGTCGAACGTGTTCGAAGAGATAAACTATGTGAAATGGCTTGTTGAACGAACGATATTGATATGTCGTAGAATTGGTTGAACATAAGTTGTCGTAGGATGTCTTTGCTGAATGACTCGGATCCCGTGCGACGAATGTCGGGATGTGTGTAAGAAATCTATGCTCGAAATTTAGAAATCAGAGTGATGCAAGCTTGGGTAAAAAATTCCGTACTATCAATTTAGTTTGACCTTAGGATGGGGTCAATGTTGATATTGTTGTTTGGAAACTATGATTCCAATACTGACGGATGACCTTAGCCTAAAGACATAGCCAAGCAGTTGGACAGACGCTCCGGTACGAAGCGATAGGGATTGTGGAGGCACCGCTCACGAGGCTCGATTGACATGTATGTATATCAAGGACGCTTAAATATGTGCACGATCCAACTCGAGTGGTGATGGCGGATTCTCTATCATGAGGCTTGGCTGAAATGTATATATTTTGGGGACGCCTGGAATGCGTGCACGATACAACCAAGTCATACGTTGAGTTCAAGCAAAACTTGAGGAATGGAAGAGTGTCGAGGATTTGAGATCGCGTTAAAAGGGAAAGATTGATAAGTCGTGCGAGCATGGCTAAGAATTGAAGAAACGCGTAGGTGGAGTGTGTACGATAAATTCTGGCGTACCCCGCATGACTGTTATAGTTCCATGTCTAAGCTCGATTAAGTCTTGGCCATAGAAATGGTAGGATGGCTTGCCTTCTGGAATGTCTCGAGGACGAGACTTGTTCTGAGTGGTGTATGTTGTAGTGCCCCGTCCCACAAAGTCAATCGGAGGAATCGAAACGCCGACGGCGTTCGAACTTAGCCTTGCAACGGCTTGCTCAGGGACATCGCTCAGGTGGGATAGTTTCGGTGAACTTGCCTCATCTTAGCCTTCACATAATAAATCACATGTTTTTAACTTGCACAAGTAGGCTTGATAATAAAAGAGATGAATCCACATAGATAAGGGAATAATCCCGTCGGGTCGAAATGAGTTAGAATATGGAAAGGTTCAACGGTGGGCTTAGAGTTGGTGCACGACGTGCTTTGAAAATGACACTCGGTCCTTCGTCCCATGGCTTGGGAGAAGGAAAGTTGGTATTCGACACAAAGCTCAGAGTTAGCCTAAGTCATAGACGTCGCCCGCATAAATGCTTCATAAAGCATGCACGGTCCCATCGTCCAAAGGCTTAGCATAGCCTTGACCGCCCATGAGTTAAGTTGCATTGCACGTCTGTTGGCGTAAATCTAGGCACCCAAATGATATGGTCGTTCAAAGTTAAACGCATGCGCAACACGTTTCCGTAATGCGAGGCTTGACGCAGCCTTTGCTCGTCGATTCATCATACGTTATGTTAGGCCAGTTATGTAAAAAGGCTATCAGAGTGGTAGCAAGCACGGTCCTACGGGTTCTACGGTTGGGTATAACCACATAGTCTTACGGTCTCAAGGCCCGTCATATAAAGTATGACTTGGACGATAGAGTCGCGTAGAACGTAAGTCGGTTTGAGGCACGATGCATGGATTTAGCGTTAAGGCATGAACCACGGTCGACTTAATGAGTTTTGGAGAAAGGACTATCAAATAGGCATTCCTGAGTTGAATGAAATGATACGGTAACATGAAAAGAATGCTCACGACCGTGGGTCATGGAGGGGTCTCAAATGATAGAAGTCTTGAATATGGAACTCAAAAGATAGTAAAACAATAAAAGTAAAAACAATCAAACGGTCCTGAAATGAGGAAGTGGGTCGAGTCTGTATGGTTATTGGACAACTTGTGTACTGGTGCACAAGGATTTGATTTGTTCCTCAGACGGTACCCGTGGCCATGGGGGACTGGTCTGGCCTAGGAGGAACACGTGCCTACGGGACCCTTGAATGGTGTGCGACCTGACCCAAGGGGTACGCCGTAGAGCAGATATTAGGGGAAATTCGACGAGATCACGCCTCGTTATTGACGAACGTACCCTCATATCCAATGAAGGTCCAAGACAGATTGTCATGCTAGTGACCAAGTTCATATAGATGAGTCGGCACGGGCGACAATCCGCGAGTGTGCCTTTGGATTGAGTCGAGTCTTGAGTGCACTATATCAAGGAGTCAAGTTGAAGGTGTGTGTACAAGTTAGAACATAAGAAATGTTTGGGCCTAAGATTTGGCATCAACATAGGCGTCGTGCTTCGACAAAAGTTGTGGCGTCGAGTCTTAAGATGTTGGCATAGAGTTGCACAAGTTAGATTGAGTCATCTCGGGTTTAAGTCAGGAATCGCCGCAAGGCAAGTTGGTTAAGTAACACTAAGTTCACAAGTCTCGATTGGATCAGTTGATGATCAAAGTAGCAAGAGCCGCCAGGCGACGATATGGTTAAGTCTCACTGAGTTGCGAAGCACGGCCTCAGCAAGGGTTTGTAGTACGGTCATAAGGAAATGGAGCCTCATTGCGTAGTTGTGTCTCTGATTTTAAGCCGTAAGGCAAACACGACTTGATAGGTTAACGTTGTCGGTACAAGAAGAGTCTAACGACAAGATATATGTTAACATTGCGTGGCAAGCACGAAATGGTCTTGAGACACAAAATAGGTCAAAGCATTTGTCCTAAAACAGATCCTAAGGAAAGAGTAGAAAGACAATCATAAAGGGACTATGTTACTCACAAAGTAAATTAACGTGTTGGTTTTGTATGGATGGGCGAGAAGCTCATTCCACCAGTACAGTTGAGTACTGACACCCACATAGTTTTCATGTGCAGGCACAGGTAGAAGCTCGTGGGGCGGAGCTCGCCTGGTTGCGTCGAAGCACGGAGTTCCTTGGCGATTTAAAGCGTGCAGCCGCATGGAGTCAAGACTTATACGGGACATAATGTATGGACATCGCCTTCCAAAGCATCCGCTGGTTCAAGACATGTATTGAGAGATGATAGAGAGCTGAGTGACTTGTAATGTGAGATGAGTGAGCTTGAAAGACTTGTAATCTTGGCCCTGCACCCCATTGTAACCTTTGTTTCAATATCAATAAAAAAGTGTTTTGTAATGACTTGTGTTTTGCTTCAAATTCTGCTGCTATTATTCAATGTCTCTGCTTGGGACTTTGTGCGACGACCCCATCGCAGCCGCTGAAATCGGCCATTATGGAATCCGCCTTGCACGAGCGCAATCTAGGCTCGTACGGCATCACGCCTTAGCGAGGACGATTGCTCCTACGGGAGCGGGACGTGATATTCATGGAGTGAAGAAGGAGAAGAGGAGGAAGAAGAAGAGCATTAGGAGGAGGAGTTGTCGGCTGAGACTGCTGTATTGGTGTGGGGTGTGTTGTATGAAGGAGAGAGAGAATGATGTAGGAGTTAGGGCCGGCTGGCCAAGGGGTTGTGTGAGTGTGTGCCATGTAGGAAAGGGTGGTGGTGATTGATGGTGGATAATTCAAGGGCTAGGATTAAGATAAGGTTCTAGGGTCCCATGACATATGTAAGGCATATGTAAAATATTAATTATACTCATAAAATAGGTTTAGCCAATAAGAAATTATTCTATTGAAATTATTTAATCTAATAATAATTAAAATGCCTACCAACATATAAAGAAAAATTATGTTCAATAAATAAAATAATAATTTAATATATATAACAAATATTTAGAAAATGTTTATTAGCACATTAAAATAAAATACGTAATAGTTACATATATCATAAATGTACACCCGCATGAATGTCTTTGGACATACTACAAGACTACATGGGTTTGGGTCAAGTCCGGGCTAGAATGGTATAACCAGGTCTCCTAAAAGTCACTATCTTAATAAATACTAATTTAAATCATCTATAGGGGTCAATTCACTGTTTTGACTGGTTTTTCTAATAAGAGCACACATATAGCTTGATCTTCCCAACCATGGCTAAAACATTAGTCAATGCACATCACTATACTAGTTGTGCCAAAATTTCTATTCGATATGCATTTCAAACTTAACCTTGATTAAAGAAATCTATATATTTGGTATTAAGCTACTGTAAATATAATAATATATAAACAAAATTGTATTTATAACATTTTGATGTATAACATCCCAAAATAAATCCATAATGACTCCGCCAGGCCATGGCAACCTACATAGGCTCTACCAAGGCTAATCGTCCTAGCTTGGAGATGGTTTGGTTTATCAACCGAAATATACTCTAGGAGTTTATTAACTGGACTATCGTGCCAAAATTCCTAGTCGATATGCATCTCAAACTTAACCTTGATTAAAGAAATCTATATATTTGGTATTAGGCTACTGTAAATATTATAATATATATACAAAATTGTATTTATACCATTTCGATGTATACCATCCCAAAATAAATCAGTAATGACTCCGCCAGGCCATGGCAACCTACATAGGCTCTACCAAGGCTCGTCGTCCTAGCTTGGAGATGGTGTAGTTTATCAACCGAAATATACTCCAGGAGTTTATTAACTGGGCTCGTGTGCCATTTAGAAATAAATAGCACAAGGGAACTCAATTGAGTGGCACACCCTTGACATGTCCGTCGTAGACTCAGAATGGGTCAAAATCATATACTGGGTCAATTTGGTTGGATAGATATCGAGCCCCGAAATTAAATCGGAAGTTAGGTCAAATTTTTACAGTAATGGTCAAATGGTCTAAATTGATCAAAAAGTTTTATGATGCAAAAAGAATATAAGGGAACAAGTTTGAGTGGGACATTATATATCAAAATGAAGATAATCTTGTCTACTACAAAACTCATAAAGAATATTTTGAGAGAATGACATCTCTGACGCTCCAAAAATCAAAGTCAAAAAAATATATATTTAATAATAAAAACTAATTATATTTATTGAAAATAATTCATATAAATTTTTTAAACGAACCCTAAAAATTCAGGGGGCTTACATCCTACCCACCTTACAAAAATTTTGTCCTCAAAATTTATAATCATCAAATAGGTCAAGCTATAATATGTGGCTGCTAAGGCTACCATACCCAATCTGCTACCCTTGTTGTCACCTCTTCTAGTGTTTCTCGACAGCCTTATAATTATTTGATTTAGGTTCAACAAAGGTCCTTCTATCATAAACTATGCCGTTTATCCCTTAGAATCTTTCATACCAATATGGAACCTTTATGTATACCCTAAAATTTAGGTCATCCTTGATATATGCATATAGGTCAACAATGTTTGGTTATCAACCATATTGCCAACCTTAATTGTAAATAGTTGGTTTTCTTATTCTACCCCAAGTGCCCTTATATTATCAACGACAAGCTCTCTGTATTAATTGCCTTCAATTCTTCTCTACAGTTCCTCCTTGAAAGTTCAACATCTATTCTTAGGGTCTAGTCAGCCTAGTTGCCAAATCTTACATGTGCTAAATCCCCATGATTGCGAATGTGTTATTCTGATTTGTCATTCGTATCTAAAACAGTTATTGTCTCATTATTTTATCATAATCACTATTATCTATAATATAGTCCTTCAATTTGTTTCTTGCAGTCATTTCCAATACTCTATCTCGTATCGCGAGTCATTAATGCCTATCCTAGAAACTTAACCCAATTAACCTATAAGGAAAATTTATCTGCTCTGGACTACTCAAACATTCCAGTCACACAAACAACATAACCTAATTATATTATAAATATAACTACGAGGTTTGTCTAATTCAATTGTCTATTAAATGGAAGGTAGCAAGGTCCTAAGACAGGGTCGAGCAATCCATATCAGTATTCAAACAAGTTAAGGGTCAAGCAAGACAGGAAAGAGTGTCAAAATATCTCCAAGAACGGTATGAGGCCAAACGAGATGCATAAGATGTAATCCAGGTAAACCCGAGAACCATATACCTCCGTAATTATATCACGTGAACTTACTATCGCACCAGTGTGCATCTGGCTGCAATTAACTTTTTTGTTCCATAATACTACGGATGGCTGCAGTACACATCTGCTACGCCAGATAATATAGGTTCTTGAACTTATTTTGGCTAAATTTATGAAATATTTCCAAACTAAATTTTTGTGAAGTATAAGAGAAGAGGAAAATTAGAATGCATAGTAGATGGTTCAAATAAAATTAGAGAAACATATATAACCACAATGTCATCATCTGAAATCCTGCCTCGCCAGTATTTCTCTGCCTGCAAGACTCTTGATTCCGTAATATAAGGCTAAATATACTTTCTTGAATTTTTCCTGAACCCATCCATAAGGCATTAGAAAAGATGAAGCACAAAAGCAGTCATGTCGAGAAAGAATATGATATGAGAGCAATCCTGCTGGAGAGTCCTAGAGTACCTATAATCCTAGTTGTGGGTGTATCATCAAATCTTATTTCTCAATTGGTCACAGGCTCGTAGTAGTACACCTATCCTAAGTACCACTACGACTGTAACTTCTCTTCCCGGATTCTCAAATTTTTTTGTTTATCTTTCTCTATTCTTTTTTTTTTAAATGTTAAAGGTTAGACTATGTGCAAGACAGTTGTGAGTAATTTTGTATTTGAAAACTAGGTTAAATATTTTTGTTTAAAAGATACCATTCGAGTTTCATAGAATAAATTAATCATGAATATCCATTAGTTGTATTAAAAATATATGTTTAATTTTGGACTATCAAAGCATTGACTTCGTAGGCAGAATAATTTTCATGAATAAAAGGAATTTGTTAATATATTTTTTTAGATAAAAGTTCGGATTATTCGATAAACAATTTCTAAACTAATTTAAATTGTTTTGATAGAGTATCATTTTAAAAAATACTATGTGATCACTTATTTAAATTGGAAATCATTAGTATTCTCAAAAAAACAATAGAAAGATTTATGAAAATGTATTTTTAATGAGATTTTACGAAAACATATTTATAAAATATTTTACGTTTTGAACTAATGAAATAAAATTGAATGATATCAATATTAGTTTACATTCTCATTGTGATTAATCGTTAGATGAAGGTTTACCAAAATTTGTTTTAGAATATATTGTTCATATGGATTTAAGTTATTATTCTAATCAAACTAGATCTGATTGACGATACGAAATATGTGATTTAATTTATGTTTTAAATATTACATTGATCTCTTGATTGACTTAGATATAAGTTCATATGATTTGGACTACTTAAATTACTTAATATTGTCAAATATTTATTTAAACTAGTATCGATTTTAAATTAACTAATGGATAAGGAATTAGATTAAATTTTGATTTAAAGGACTTATTGGATTAGTTATGTTTAAAATAATTATATGGGATTTACATTTGTGAGAGGACTATCTATTAGAATCTAAACTATTTGCTTTAGTTGGAGGATCGAATTGTATATAGAATTTACGACAAGATTTCTTTTAAACTAGTATTCCTATCTACTCCTTTAAATTATTATGTTATCCATATTTCCTAAATTAGTTTTAAATAACTATATATGTTAACCATGATTTTATCAATATCCCTTCCTCTTATCTACGAGATAACCGACCCAGCCCTCCCGACTATATGTATATAGGAAACCATTGCCATCTACATACGCTACCACATAAAACCATTGGCAAATCCCCTTATTTCTCCATGCTAGACAATTCGATCCTCCAACTATTTGCTTTAGTTGGAGGATCGAATTGTACATGGAATTTACGATAAGATTTCTTTTAAACTAGTATTCCTATCTACTCCTTTAAATTATTATGTTATCCATATCTCCGAAACTAGTTTTAAATAACTATATATGTGTAGGACCGATTATAGGAACGAGTTGTAAAGCACAATACTCTAGAGGGGGGTGAATAGAGTAGGCAGCGAAAATTAACTATTTAAAAAATGTTAGTAACAAGATCACAGATAATATATCACAGATATATATAAATGAAAAGTAGAGAGTAGAGAGCAAACGCAAACACAAGGATGTATACTGGTTTCCCTCTTGTGAGGACTAGTCCAGTCGGAAGAACTCTAGCTTCTAGTTGAATCCACTATGGAAAATCAACACAAGTTTTCATCCGAAGATCTTGCAACTTCTACAACGTGAGCTTTGATCTGAAGTACTCGACCAACTTCAATTGTGAAGTGTCTAACTTCAATCAAGCCTCCGATTACAACCACTCAGAAACTTCTAGACCGTACCGTACTGGCAAATCGACTAGAGGATTATAACTGGCTTGGGATTTGAAAATGAATAGCTCAGAATACTTTGGAAGAAGTAGTAGGCTTATAGAGAAGAGATATGAAAGTGAATGAGTGTCTTGAAATGATCGAAATCCTGCTCTATTTATAGTTTTTCTAAAGGCAGAATTCTGACAGAATTCTGGCAGAATTCGGGCAGAACTCTATGAGAAAATCTCGGTGGGATCCGTAACTGCAGGAAGACCAAGTTCAAAAAGCAACGTTCACTAACCGAACTCTGGCCGAACTCTGGCCGAGTTCTATTGGAGTTCTGTCAGGGTTTTTGTAAATTAGTTTTGGGCTTTTTGAAAAAGTCAAACAGTTAGGAAGTAGTTTGGGCTTTTGTAAGTGGGCTTGTTTTCAAAATGAAAGGGTATTTTAAAAATGTTTTTTGGGTAGCCTATTTGCCAGTACGATGCAGTTTATATCGTATTCCTAGACTCAATAAATATGCAAAATACATTGATGAAATAGGAAAACCAAGAACCCTTTGATGACGCCTTTCTACAAATATCTGAGCAGACATGAAGACGCCTTTTTCCTTGACGGCGGTCGTCCAAAGATAAACAGATCTAGAAATCTGAATAACTTTCGGGGGCTTCGCCCCTGAACCCCTGACGGGGGGTGCTGTCCCCTCGACCCCTGTCCGCTGACCGGGCAGCGGAACCTCCGATGCGAGGCCCCGGATAGGTCGTTAGGCGGTTCAGAGAAATCTTCTTGTATAACGCCGTCTTTGGCCCATCAATAATTCTCTATTGCATATGTCCTGGTTTGACAAAGCTTGATCATGCTTACTGCATGTCTATAAGAACATGTTAGACAAACAAACCAATATGATACAAGCATAGCAATATGATATAGAACATTTAGGATAAGTAACAACATGATAGTGATTACATGAATATTAGTGATGTCATTATGTTAAACTTAATTGATTAGCCATATTCAAAAATATGATATAATCATTGGGCTAACAATATGTTAACCATGATTTTATCAATATCCCTTTCTCTTATCTACGAGATAACCGACCAGCCCTCCCGACTATATGTATATAGGAAACCATTGCCATCTACATACGCTACCACATAAAACCATTGGCAAATCCCCTTATTTCTCCATGCTAGACAATACAAACATGGCCCTCCCTTCCGATCGATCACGTCCAACTTCACCATCACAGACCACCCTCTTTTGCCGCATCGCCAAACAACCTCCCGCTTGTTCCTATAGTGCCCCGACCCGCAAGATGCCTTATGATGGATGGTTGGTTTGATGAAGCCTTGTTGGACTTGTCATTATGCGAAGGATCGCTTGGAAGGCTATGCGATCGTGGCGGGAACCGTCCTATGAATGTGAGTAGTGTTGAACCCTTCAAAGATCCTTTAGCTTCACGCTTAGAAAAAGGATGAGTATGCTATGTTTCTTGTTGAGTTGCTCAATAACACCTTGCATGGAATTTGAAAAGATAATAAAAGATAATTAATCACCTGAACGTAAACTGTTGTGGCTATATGAATTGTATGCTTGTACGCTGTTGCGATGAATTACATGACAGGTGAAGGCAAAGTCCCAAATACTTGGGCAGTGAGTATATCGAACTTTGGCTCAATGAATAGTTGGTAACACATATGTTAAGACCTAAGAGCTGGGCACTGAGTATGCTTGAATTGCATTCAAATGGATGTATGCTAAAACAGATGCCAAGTCCCAAAGGATTGGGCGGTGAGTACCTTGAGTTGGTTGGAAAGATGTATGGTATCAAAGATGTAGCAAAAAGGGTTGGGTAACAACATTATATTATTCTGTCACCGATGTAGAATGTTGATTACGCCAAGACCCTAGATTGGGCAGATGATAATGTGAGCATTGGCTCAAGGTAAGATAGCAATATGAATGAGAATGGTGGCTGAATTACTTAGTTTTCCTTATCATGCATTATATGTTTTCTTCTTAGATAAGTTGCATATAGTTGCATGGCCATGAACAACTTATCGACAAGGTGGTTTCTCGAACGGTATTCCTGGGCCATGGAACCCGGTTCGTCCTGGGGAAAACCAATGCTGAAGTAGTAGCAGTGCTGAAGTAGTAGCACGGTATACAGGACTTGCAGTGGGGCTAGCTACCTGCACTGGCAAGGGCACTGTATACCTGTAAGTCGGTCCAAGATGGCGTGTCTCCAGTGACCTTCATATAGATAGGTCCGGTGCTAATGATGTCTTATGTAGGCAGAGTAAGTTATTACCCAAATACAGGGAATGATATCGACTGTTGGTAAGAATTACCTGAACGATGATATTTATATTGAATCATGATATTATTCCTAACAATGTCTTGTGTAGGTAGAGTAAGTATAATAAATGTACAGGGATGGCTACACGACCGTGGGTAAGAATCACCAAAGGATGATAACAGTATGCTTTAAATTATGTTGGTTATGAGATTTGCATGCTTTACTTCTTGTCTGCTATAATAAGAAATTGACCCTAAGGCAACGAGAAAGACCACTGTTAATAATGTTCTGTAACATGATTACTTAGGGTTGTCTTCTTAGGTGAGTTGGGCCAGCACCGTTCGCCAGTACATTGATGATGTACTGACCCATGTTGTGGGCAATATTACAGGTGTTTGCTTGGAGAAAAAATCCTGTGAATCAGTGCTTGGCATCGATGAATTGGATGGGTGTGCATAAGCTCTTCTTTCAAGATGATGTCTTCTGCTATACATGATAAAATGTATGGAACAGTGGAATTCAGTTGTACCAGTGAGATTGTAGCCATATTGGCAAGTTCATTTAGAAGAAGTCGATATATTCATTTGTAGCCTAAAGGGCAAGTGTATACATTCAGTTGGTTATTCAAGAGTCTTGTAATCAATTGTAAACTCTGTATTCTGCTGCAAGTCTTGTAATCCATTATGATTATCAATAAAGAGATACATTCTTCTTATCTTGTGTGACTTCAATTTATCTGCTTGGTTTTGCTGTGTTATCGATGTTTTATAATAAATACCCGGAACTGTAATGGTTTTGCCTTGTACAAGTACAATCTAGACTTGTACGGCATCACGCCCAGTGGCTAGTTTTCGATCCTCCGGGATCGGGGCGTGACAGTTCCCTCTCCTCTCTGGAATGATTTCGACCCGGATAATCGACCTGCTTCTGTCCCGACCATAGAACTTCCATCCCCACCACTAATCACCCATCCACCATTGCCACATACATCACCACCAATACAGCCAATACATGAATAATTTTTTGAAGCATCCGTATCCACCACCGCAACCATCGTGTCCAGCCTCGGGTCCGACCCCGAGCATTCGTGTCTTTGTCTGCACCCATTCTTTTCATTCCGTTCAGCACACCAAAACACATCACGCGTCCAACCTTCAGATATGATACAGATACAAAGAGAAAATTCCAACAAAATCCTGATCCTAACCTCTCCGTACCCATGGCCGACACCGACCAACCATTTCTGAACCGCGCCCAGCCCAGTCCTGCCATGCTCCTCCCAGGCGCCGCGTCTGACCTTCACGCAGAACTCGATGCTGGTTCGCCCCTGGACCCGTCCATCTGGCACATCCCCGCTAGTCGACAAGCCCGACGCACAACAAATCACGCCGGTGACCGACCGCTCCGCCCGACGAGGCTACTCCACCCTGAGCCGCTGGCGTCTAAACCGCGGCGAGCGCCGCCTGAGTCCCCTCCAGCCTCGGCAGCCGAGCCCCTTAGCCGCCGTGAGTTTGAGCCGGTGCCGCCCACCTTGGCCGCTCCCTTCCAGTGCTGAGCCCCTCCGGTGTCCGAGTCGATCCCGACGTTCACGGATCCGACCGCCACGTTTGTGGTAGAACTCATCCTTGGCGCAAGACCCATGTTACCGGAGCTGCGCCGTGGCCGACGACCGGACCCCCCCATAGGCGAGCAGCTCCTGCCGCGCATGCGGCCTAGTGCCGCCAAGCGACCCGAGCGCCACAGCCACTCGGTGAGAACCCTTCTCTTCCCCAATTTTTCTTCTGTAACTTCCCTTTATGTTTTCTCTTTCATCCTTTTTTTATTTTATTTTGTTTTATTTTTATTACTTTTGAGGTGTTTTATTTTTCTATTAGATAAAAGAAACATCAGCAATGGATTTTGGGCCTTCTGTGTTACTAGTATAACGGTTAGTAGCTATGGTTATGTTACCATTATTACTATAACATTCAAATACTGATATGAAATATGTATATGTACATTGTTTTACTAATATTATTATTTTGGTTCTTATTATTATTATTATTATTATTATTATTATTATTATTATTATTATTATTGTCATAGTTTTATTATTATTAGTATTTCTAAATTATATGTGTAATAAAATGTTTTGGAGTTTACTGTTGTTGGGCTTGGGTTCATACATATTTAGTATAAAAACTATATAGGCTATGGGCCGAGATGAAGGAATTTGATTTATTAGGTTTAATATTGAGCTTGGGTTAGCTAATGGGTTTAGTATTTTGATTTACTGTTAATAGCAGTTATATGTATTTTCCAATGATTATTAATAAATTATTACTATTTTGTTATTATTTATTGCTTGAAAACTATATTTTTATTTATTTTCCAAAGTTATATTATAAATATAGAATTGGGCTAAAGGTCCTAAGAATATATTATTGTATTTTGATTTTAGCCATAAAAACAATTTCAAGGTTCTAAGTATATATTTAGAATATTTTGTCAAAATGAAATATGTGGTTTTGATACTACAAATAAATTATACATATTTTCCTAAATGAACATATTTTCTTATTAAGGGTTTAGTCCTAAAATATTTTTGTATATTTTCAAAAGTAGTGTCTAAAACCATTTTAACTAGTAATTATAGTTTACAAGTATTATTTTGTGCTTAAAGGGATAACTTTTTCTTAAATCAAATTTCCTCTTAGATTAGTCTTAAATCATGACTGATCATTCTTCCTATATTTCTTGTGATTTTGGACTTCTTACATCGACCATAGCCAATGTGGCTAATCTGGACCACCGGAATAATCGGTTTCACCAGCAAGGACCCCAGGCAAGTGCACTTTCTGATTACTTTTCGATTCATAGTAGTTTTTACGTTCAATATTTATACATATGTCTTACTGCTTGTTGACACGCTCGTCACACGAAGATTAGTATCATGGATTTGTTGTACCTCTTGACTATCTTTTACATGATTATCACGCTTGCGACTTGATTCCATGAGTACTAGCTGGACGGAAAAATATCTTATTAGACATGTGGACTACCCAAAAATATTCCCAAAACGTCTATTCTTGCATGATAGCAGTCGCATATTTCACGTGCGGGGTGCCGGATTTACCCCCAGCCGTTCACATGTCGAAACTGATATTTCAAAACACATAGATAGTGGTCTTTTATTTGTTTTTCCTTGATTGCCATGTCACCCCATTTACATGCTCGTTTGGTGGATACATCATGTGGTAGTATTATATACTTTCTTTTTGGACATTCCATGATATCAGTTACTTTCTAGTGTCATTTCACATGTGTTATTTTCATGACTTGTGAATTCTATTATGTTTTCGCATTGCCGTCGGTTTGTGTGCTTGTTCCATTCCTGACTGAAAACCAATATTTTTCATGTTAGCTGTGGCTTCACTTAGCATTGAAAAATATGGGTGTACTTACAGACCAAAACTTAGAAATTAGATAGAAATGGTATTATTTCCTTTAATTGTAAGAATCTTGTATTTTCCTTAATTATAAATGTTGTAAATGTTGTAATCAATTTAGAAATGTGAATGAGAAATAAATATATATTTTTGTAATTTGAGCATCTTGGTCGTGACAGTATTCTACTGCCGACTCTGCGGTGTAGGCTGGCTTGGACACGACTCGTATCCGAAAAGCGGGTGCGGGTCGTGACAACGACTCCGTACATTTTACGAAGACGAGACTTGCACGGGCCACCATAAAATTATGTCACAACCCGCACCTGGATATTTGGGCACGAGTACGTGGGCCACGTCCAGCCTACGTCGCAGTATCGACGGTAGAATGATGTCAAGTACCTAATAATTATCTACAACATCTAAATGATCCACAATAACCCATGTACTCAAATATCACCACTAACAACTAAGGAAGATATGAAATAGAAAGATTCAGTAAACTTTGAAACAACTAAAGTCTATAGATGAATATATAAGACCAGAATGTATTGGGGACAAATCTGATAACGAAATATAAATCAAAATACAATCTAAATATAAGATAATGGCCTAGAGCTCTCCAGAGGTCAACTCACGATGAATAGAACATCGAGATCCATCTCAGCTAGCATCATCCTGTAGTCCAATAATGTGAGGCATAATAACTTCTAAAAATATTGGTTATCCAGTCAGGATTAGGGCGAAGTACATAAACTAACAACAGTTCTATTTAAATTGACAAAAACTATAAAGCAGTGATAAAGAAAATGCTATATACGATGAGGAAAACATGTCTGAGGTAATAATATAATAAAAAGAGACATACAAGAAATCTAAAAATATAATCTGTACGAGCAAGTAATGAAAGGGGAAACTACCATATCAAAATAGAGCAATGTAGCTGAATTGATGACGAAACTATACTAGATAATGTGTTTTGGAATACCAATTAGATATGTGATCGACTTGGGAGATTCAATGATTTACACTAAGAAAAGCTAGCTCAACCATACGTGAAGTGTATGATAGCTAGTAGCCTTGCCGATAGTTCTTGATCACATATCTAACTAGTATTTCCCCTCCATCCCGACTGATACGATGGATCCAACCATGAAATGTTACTAGCCAATGTATTCCAATGTTATCCAATATTCCAGTATTATCCAATGTTATCCAATACCAACGAGGACAATATCCAATATTATTGTGATGAGTTAAGGTAACATCTCATGACTGAAGATCCAATGACAATACCAATCCGTATACCATTGTGTCAGGAATCATAAGTAATATTTCTAAATACTTGAATTATAGTAGGAATCAAATAATAGAAACTATCAGAGAATGTGCTCGCCTGATATCATAAGCAACAACTGAGGATCGATGTCCGAACCAACGTCACAAAGACCTAATATGAATTTATAGAGTTACTTGGTGTTCTAGAGTAAATAATATATTTAAATATATTAATTATATGCTTCTAGTTCTTTTCTAGGTCATGAAAGATAAACTAGGTCAAAGCTAGTCTCTATAATCATTATTTCTAATAATATGAATTACAAGTTGTAGGTTATTAAAATATTAAGTTTGTACCTCGTTGTTCGTACATCAAAATCTATGACACGTAAATCGAGATAAGACGATCAAACGTAAGTTTAATAATCTTATCTTAGTGATCCACATGTTCATCTTATCAATTTCAGCGATGTGAGATCACTGGAATCGACTGATCTTAATTTCGATGTACGGATTTCGAAATACGAACATAAAGAGAATTGATTATAACTATTGGTGATATATAAGAGAAAAATCTACAAACGTCGTCGAATGATGAAACAAACATCATCAACGTGTCTAGAATGGTCAAATTAGTTAAATAGCCTACCCATAAATCCAATTTGGACACAAGAGCAAAATGCTAATTTTGGATCAAAATGACGTCCGTCGTTGGACCCACTTTGCACCGAAAAATGGGCTAGGATAAAAGTCTACTAAACCTAGCAAATTATATGTCCATGCATCCAGAATGACGATACGAACCCAACGGTATATCCGAAATTGGATTCTGATGAGTCGACAACCGAAGCTACGACTAGAGAAAAACGAATCCACGAAGTTGGCTCCACGAATCTGTCCTAAAATAACGTAATTTAAATGGTGAACTTGGCGGCCGGTTTTGATCTATCAAGCGATTGAATTAACGGTTGAAACTTTAGAGGAGTGAAGGGGTATATACCAAGATGGAGATGGAAGAAACGGATCGACGATCCAACAGTCGGATTGTCCAAAAAACATGCATAAAGTCGCTACCTTGAAACGTAAGTTTTGACTTCGGTATTACAAGCGTCATGACGAAATCCCGTACGATATGCATAAATTGCCCTTGATGTGCGTTGAAGAGGAATGAGGCATGCTCAGGAGTGTTCGCTAGAGGCACGCGGTCGCGTGGGTGACCTAACCACGGTGGTGGCATCAGCATGGGGCGACCGGAGCAGCTGCCCCGATATTTAGTACGCACCATTGCTTGTGCACGTTGCACGCACGCATATAGTTAGGTGCATGCTGCTGCGTGCAGTGTGCGAGGCGGCGCCCGGCTGGGCGCGAGGTTGTGTGTCTCAACGGCGACGGCTGTCCAGGTGTCCGCCGGGGCTCGTCGTCTGTGCGGTGGCCGATGCGAGTGACCAAACTGATATGGCACCAGCTACAACAGACCACTCTGTCGTAAATCCAACGTGGGGCTCTGTCCCTGGGCCAGGCTGTGTGTGGCCGTCGGCGAGATGGCTCGCCGCCAGGGGTATAGTAGGAAGCCGCGGGCAGCTGCAACACTAATGGCTGCTGCTAGGAGGAAGAGAAAGAAGGAAGAATCTGGGAAAGATAAAGAAGAAGTAGAGTTGGAGAGGAGAAGGAAGGGAAAATCTGTAACTCCATTCCTCATATTTTAGAATTAAAATAAATAAATATTTTAGTTCATTATATAAATGCATTAATTTTGTGATCTAAGTTTTTGTTAGGGAATATTTTGCATATTTTCTTTTGGATAGTTATTTAAAATTTTCTTCTCGGGCCAACTTTCAGTTTGGGTTTGGGCTGAATAACCCAGCCCATGAGATCCATCCTTTCATTTCAAATCTCAATTGGGTATTGGGCTGAATAACCCAGCCCATTGTAATTCGTTCATTTTATTTCAATCTCTCTCGGTTTCATTTAGAGGAAGAACCCCTGAGATGTGAAGTTTCAAATTCAAATTCCTTTTTTTCTAACTAACTTCTACTGTAGCACACTGCTACTCTTCCGCCAATTCAATTTCAACGGGCTATAAAACCCAGAGATCCCCATAATTTTTCCAATCTCAATTTCCCAAGCACACTCGTTCTTCTCCTTCTTCTTCCCAGAGACTATGGTGATGGCAATGGCGGTGGGAGCAGCTGTCCACTGAAGGACGACGACGACACGTTCCTGCAGCAGATCGGTATGATCTCCGGCGATCGACAGTAAGTATAGGTCCAATTCTTCTTTGATCCGATCGTTCATATTTCCAGTTGTTGATCACAAAAATTGTGTGTTCAATCTTTAAAATCGACCGTGATCGATCGATTTCTTTGTACGGTGGGAAGACGATCTGCTCGTGTCAGTAAACAACAAATTCAAGTAAGTCTAGATCCCTTTCCTTTTGATTTTGATTTGGAAATTAGTGTTAAAATCTGAGTTTTTGGCATGGTCGGGTTACATAGGCTTTTTCTCTGTTTTGATTATAGGAACGATTGGATGAATTTATGATTTGAGCGTTGAGTTGAGATTTGAAGGATTTGTGTTTTTGGATCGAATTGTGAGTATGAATGCTGTGTTTGGATTTGTTTCCAAAATTTTGGTTCAAACGAATTCAAATAGTAATGACATCCTATCTAAACTCTGATGCATCGAAATTGTTTGATGGAATGTCTGAACAGAGTTTCCTACTCTCAAATCAATCTCTGGAACACAATTTCGACTCGTCTTAGCAGTACAATTGGAGATCCACCCTTCTCTACAGGTATACATCATTCTCGCATTCCAATTTTGTTCCAGTTTAGAATTTAACCTGTTGGTTAGGAATCGAGAAGAGTGGTAACATGTTCCTGTTTGGGAAGGATCTTTTATCTAAGCTCAATTTGAGTTAAGTATGGATTGACAGTGGAGTAGAGTAGTTATTTGAAATAATTTCAGTTCAGTAATGCAATAACTGAGATGTTGTTTCAAATTGATCACTGATATCTCAAATGATATCTTGATGACATTTCGGATGATAATTAGATGTCTTTAACTCTTCACTTATCATTTTCCTTCTTGCTCGATCCTTTTAGAGTGTTCCTAATGTCAGTTTCATTTTGGGTTTCCTAAGCTCATTAAACATTACTTGATGACTGATTTTAAAATCTGAGAATGTGGAGTATCATCTTTTACTCTGGTTTAGGTTGCTAATAATTTAGAATATGGACTGTTGTGTGTATAGGTTCAGCCAGGTGATACCTGATAGGTCTGTTGCTGAGTCAATGTCAGGTTTAACCCTTACCTTATGATGCTTTGTTCTTTTAAAATCATGTTGTGAGTAGTTGAACGGAGAGAGAGTTAAGGTTCAGTCACTTATTGATGTCAGGTTAATCCTTGATTATTTACCTGTGAGGGAATGAATGCTTTACTAGAATAGCAACCGCATGAATGCTTTATTGGCTGTGTGCTACCAGGGTGTAAACCTTTTAAATATAAATGTCTATTAGGAATTAGTAACCTGTTATAGCTGACTGGTGCATACTGAGTACTTAGGAGGCTCAGACATCACTGATTTGGATGGTGGTGTGGACTGGTTATTCATAACTGTTTAATTCCTTCTAGTTTAGCATTGAAGTTTTCCCTATAGATGACTGAGATCAACTTCTGAAGTAATGAGTGTTCCCAAATTGTTTCCCTGAAATTGGTAGGTCTTAGACTTGTGTGAACTTGATTTTAGTTCAATGGCACTTTGACTCTTTAAGGATCATAGAGGTTGAACTCTAGCTTCCAAATAAGGGATTAGCTGACATCTTAATGATGGATTAACTCCTAATGGATGTTGGACATATGAAGAATATCAGTAGTATTCCTATTACAGAGAGTGCTTCCCATAACCTGTAGCCCTAAGGTTAAGGTAAATTCTTCTTAATCTGTGACTGCTATTATCTGAAGGATTATATGTAGATATATTTGGCTTGGGAAGTTTGGCAAGAGCTAGTTGTAAGTATAAGTCAAGGTTGTATGTTTAGTGGTTTTAATGTCTGAATACCAGTAACTGATTACCTGCCACCTATTAAGATGTATCTGTGTAGTTCTTTTGTTATCCTGAGATCTTAGGATTTGTGTTGCATTGGTTAGAGTGTGGTAGTTGGACCAATCTATTAGGGAATAGTTGGTACACTCTTAAGCTACATCCTGATAGTTGTTTGGATGTTAACTAACTGACCAGTGAAGTAGGGCTATTGGTAGGGAGTATATGACAAATGGAGTGACCTTATATGTATGCACATGCATGTAAGTTCAACATATTATGGAATAAGTATTTCCTTTAGACTAATTTGGGGTTAGGTAATAGCATGGTTGGCAAGGCAGGTCTCTATTTCAAACCATGTTATTTATCTTTATATTCTAGTGAATAGTTTAACTAATGGTTTTAAGTAAAATTGTAGGGAGTTTAATATTGAGCAGTTAATATTTGGACTTAACCCAATATCATAGCTTGTAGTAGGCATATTAGAACTGCAAGACACCAATATAGAGCTTGATTAGTTATTAACCAACTTGTACTCAATAAACCAGGTGGATATCCAGCTTTCTTGATTACCAGTACTTTTTCGGAGCCAGGCAAGTACTTTTCTACAGTTTTGTACATTTACATTCTTGTACTCTTTCTTGTGACACGTCATGACACGATATCATGTACCCCTGTACTCCTGTACTCATGTACTATCTTGTTCTTGTACTTACTTGTGTCGGGCGGGGAAATACACTAGCCACGTAACCAATTCCCGATTTCTATATTCATGTAGATAGCTTAGGCCTCGCATCGTGCATGCAGGCCCTAAGCCGTACCATATTCATATACTCCTGTGCATGATCTTGTACTCACCCCAGCCGGTCACGTGGACTAGATGTATTTCGATATTGTGCACTTATCATGTCTGGTACTTCAGGATTATAGTTTCATTTCTGTACTTTACATTCCTGTACTGTAGTTCCTGTACTTTATTACCTGTACTATATTTCCTATACTTTCCTGTTCATTCATGTATTTCATTTTCTTGTACTCCTGTACTCAGTTCATATCATGTTCATGTTTCATTACCTAGAACTGTATTTTGCTCCGCTCCTGAATAGGATATGTTGCAGGTGAGTTGGAGGCCCTTTGCGACACATATTATGGCCGAGAGCCAGTAGATGTAGGAGAGCCAGCTGGAGTTGCTCTTGACTTAGAGGCTGCAGAAGCCTAGAGATTTACTATTATCACTTTACATTTTCCTTGTATTTGAGACTAGTAGACTCTATCTTTCATTTTGCTGGAATGTAATAAATTCAAAGACTTGTATTTTACTCTGGATTTGGGATACATTTATAGATGCTGTGATTTCATACTTGTTCATGATTATCTAGTTAGATTTCCCTAGATTGGTACAGCTTACTTCGTCGTGTCTAACGACGAAGGCTGTGCGTGTCCGACTCGTGTCCGATTATTCGAGAGCTGGTCTTGAAATGTTTTTAGTGGTGGCCCATACATGTCTATCCTAATAGTACCTAGGTATTAGTGTACTATTGGGGGACTTGATTTATACTAGGAAAACTTGAATCACAGCATAAGAAATCGGGTACATCGGGTACATATGGTTATTATATAGACATTTACATTTTTCTGGTAGGTTAGGTTTTTATCAATCATAAAGTTTTCTTTCTGTTACAGGATGGTCACTACGAGGAAGACCGCAGATTAGCTCAGAGTTGCAGGCAGTTCGGATCAGCCCGCACCAGACGTTCCAGCAGATCAGCTTCCACCACCGCCTCCTATCTTTCCTCTGCTGTCGCCGACGATGACTTTTAATGGTGCCCAGGTGATGGCTATGTTTCAGCAGTTTATGGAGGCCCAGAACCACCAGGCAGCGCAGTTTCGGGCGACAGTTGTAGAAGCGCTCAGGGCAAGAGAGTCGGCAGCACCACCTCCAGCAGCACGTACAGCACCAGCAGTACCGAGATCGAGAACAGCCAAGGACTACCAGAATCTCTCCCCGTTGGACTTCTGGGGTGACGGGGCGATCGTCTATGCAGAAGAATGGCTGGAGAATGCGGAGAGGACCTTGAAGATGGCACAGATCCCGGATAACCTGAAGGTGGAGGTGGCGAGTATGCGACTCTTCGATTTAGCCAGAACTTGGTACCGGAAGGAGCCCCAGTTGGCGGAGCACCAGGTGTCTTGGACAGATTTCAAAACTCTGTTCAAGGAAAAGTTTTTTCCAGATGTAGAGCGGGATGAGTTGAGGATGCAGTTTGAGACGCTGTAGCAGGGGACTATGACGGTTGTGCAGTACACTTCAGAGTTTACTAGACTCAGCAAGTTTACGGAGAACCTGGTCAGAGCATCGGAGGACAGAGCCTGGAGAATCAAGAAAGGTCTCACCAGGGAGCTGTGATACGCGGTGGCGATTAGTCAGGCGACGACCTATGTGTAATGCCTGTGGTTTGTATTGCGTATCTTGGTATACGTATACGTAAATTAACCCGTATTGCATGTCTTCCTGCTTGATTTATTCTAGTATTTCATTGATTGGTTTATTCTTGGGTTGGTTCGACTTGACTTGGTTTGCTTTGGTTCATCATGGACCAAAGGTGAACCCTCCTACCTACCACCACCCTCCTTATTTATAACCCCTTCCTTTTCTCTCTCATCATTATTTCCTTCCTTCTTCATTTACTCTCCACCATTACTTCTTCAACCACCAGAAGGGAGAGAGAGAGAGAGCTTAGGCAAGTGCAAACTTGCTTCATGATGGATCTTAAGTTTTATTGTTCCATTCTTTTCCTTACTTGATTCTAAACCTCTTTAGAACTTGGCATATTTGGATTTGATGGATACATTCTTGTAGATCTAAGTTTGTAACTTTTCGGTTTTTTGATTTTGATCTCTAAAACCTAGTTATTTTTGAAAATTAATAGTTCTATGTTGTAGAGAATTCAATTTTATGCAGTTTTGGCTTTTGTTTCGCTTGATTTCGACATCGGATGAGTAAGTTATGGCCATTACAAGTTTTGGGAACTTTCATGGATTCCATGCGCCGGGAGGCCATGCGCTGTGAAGTCCCGGAAATGCAATCCCACGCGCCGATTGCGCAGGAATCCCACACGCCAATTGTGCAGGAATCCCACGTGCCGATTGGTGCAGGAATCCTACGAGCCGATTGCGCAAGAATCCCACGCGCCGATTGTTGCAGGAATCCCACCCGCCGATTGGTGCAGAAATCCTATGCGCCGATTGGTGCAGGAATCCCACACGCCGATTGTACAGGAATCCCACGTGCCGATTGGTGCAGGAATCCCACACGCCGATTGGTGTAGGAATCCCATGCGCCAATTGTGCAGGAATCCAACGCGCCGATTGGTGCAGGAATCCCATGCGCCGATTTGTGCAGGAATCCTACGCGCCGATTGTGCAGGAATCCTACGCGCCGATTGGTGCAGGAATCCCATGCGCCGATTTGTGCAGGAATCCCACGCGCCGATTGGTGCAGGAATTCCACGCACCGATTATGCAGGAATCCCACGTGCCGATTGGTGCAGGAATCCCACGCGCCGATTTGTGCAGGAATCCCACGCGTCGATTGTGCAGGAATTCCATGTACCGGAATTGCTCTATTTTGCTGCTTTTGCCTATTTAAGTTGTTTTGTAGCTAGAATCTTGAAAAACTCAAAACATGAAAGTTGTAGATCTTTTTCTTAGCTTCAAGAATATGACACTAGTTATTTTATGCAAGTTTCTCTCATTCATAATAATGTAAGAATAGAACACGATAGTGGCCCGCCGTGGCGCACTCTTAATAAGTAAACTGACATGATATATCAGGACTTGATGTTACGACAGCTAGCCTGGCATGACAAGTATGAATGACCTGGACATCGTGGGCGATTATGTCTTTACAAATAAACTAGAACTGTCTTGCATCATGTCTAGGATGGGGATCCCTGAATACCACGGTCAGGGGTACCTACTGAAATTGACTAAGGCTAATTAACTAGAATGATTCAGTAGTCATGAAGAGATTTCCAGCTACAGGTAATCCCGTTATCTGGGCGCATTCAGTGGACTTGTAGCCTACCGACGAGTAGGGCACATTTCCAGCACACAGTTACGTGTTACATTCTTCATAAACGGACATTCGACCTGGATAACCGGATGGTCTGCAGGACTTGTAGCTGTTGGGATAATCTCATTGCATCTTGTTAGTAACTAGGCCTGTGATAACCCTAGTTAGTTAAAAGTATCAAGTCGTACTCTTGATTGGCCGTGATTGATTGAATGGAGTTTATTCCAGCTTAGTCTTATCCTGATCCTGTGCAAGATTGTGACATGACATGATTATTGATGCTTGCCTTAATAATAACGATCGGGGGTCCAGTTCTGTTCAGACGAAGGATTACAACCCCGGTCCTTGTTTGGTTTAAGGGTTGTAACTTGGCTCCCGGAGCAGTTCTGTGTCCTCTCTTCGTTTATTGTCTTATTATAACCCCATGCCATGTTCGTCATGTTTTATCTTACCTCAGTAGCATAATTATCTATACGGGCATTAACAATAAAGATCAGGGGTCCAGTTCTGTTCAGGCGAAGGGTTACAACCTCGGTCCTTGTTTGGTTTAAGGGTTGTAACCTGGTTCCCGAAGCAGTTCTGTGTCCTCTTTTCATTTATTGTCTTCACTGTACCAATAGTAATTGAGGCGGGTTTCTATTCAGGCAAAAGATTGTAACCCCGGTCCTTGTTTGGTTTAAGGGTTGCAGTCTGGCTACTTGAATGGTTTCTTCGTGCTCGATATATTACCTTACCAATAGTATTTGAGACGGGTTTCTATTCAGGTGAAGGATTACAACCCCGGTCCTTATTTGGTTTAATGGTTGTGACCTGGCTACTTGAATGGTTTCCTCGTACTCAGTTTACTGTTGTTATCTCTATTATTATCAGTCCTTTATTTATTATCTTTAATATTCTATTGTGATATGCTGGTTTTAGTTCCTAAGTGAAGCCTCCTTTGTGGCACTTGCTCTTTCTGGGGTCTGACCCAGCTGATTTTGTATGGCCAGGTATTGGAGCAGTAACAGAGGATCTACCTACCTTCCAGCCAGATGGTGACCACTAGGCGTAACCCTGGCAACGAGTGGTTTTTTTTTTGTTCTCCCACTTTATTTTAAAATTATTCTTTGAGGCGTTTAGCCGACGAGCACTTGTTAGCTCGGTTGTACCTTTATTTACTGTCTGCCTATGGGCTGCAACATGATTGACAGATCCTAGGGTTGATCATGTATGACTAAACTCTTGCTAGTCCTGACATTTTGTAACGACTAGTTTCATGATCAGCTAAATATGTAATGTTTGGGATGCCTTACTATTGTATATTTGGTGGTCTTACATCTTGTAACATTTACTTACTTGCTTGTGATTGAGACAATAGGTTTGTTCACGACCATAGGAGACTGTTGGCTTGTAGTTAAACCCTCATGTATCTAGACAGCCGTGTCCGTATAGCGAGGTGGATTACACTTCAATATACGTAGTTGGCTATGTACGTCCCCGCTCTCCAGTATTCTGGTTCTGGGGTGTGACATGGTTTTAGTGGTGGCCCATACAGGTCTTGTAAATCAAGATATGTGAGGGTTTACCGAATAGATGTCTCAATCAGTATTCGCCCTTGATCTCTACTCGTATCCTCTGAATCCCTGAATTCTTGACCTGATCACATGCTTGTATCGTTGATATGTCCTGGTCCTTCCGTATTGTTTCCTATGTCGTCTTCTTTAGCGGCATTGTTCTTGGACCTGCTGATCAGCAAGGCGGAGCACCTCCCGCAGACCAGCAGCAACCCGGAGATCAAGCCCAACATTCAGGAGTAGCCTCCAGAGCCATGCCTACCGGAGGAGAACCACCAATTCACCCCGTCCAGCCTACAGAGCCTGATGATGGCACTTTGGTGGGTCTCATCAGGTTACTATTAGCCTCCCAGGATCGTCGGGGAGATGTCTTGCACCAGGCGGTGGCAGATGCTTTGACCAGAGGAGGTCATCAGGGTAATAGCACGGCCAACAACTTCAAGCGCTTGAACCCTCCCTTCTTCGACGGCAGTGAAGATGCGATTGCTGCAGATGCATGGCTTCAGGAACAGAGGTGATTCTAGAAGCAGCCCGGACTCCAAAGAACGAGAAGGTGGCCGTAGTGCGCCTGCAGTTACTAGATCTTGCCCTCAGCTGGTGGGCAGCGCAGGCCGATGGATTAGTGGCCCCTATTTCGTGGGCAGTATTCAGGAAGAGATTCCAGACCAAGTATTTCGATGCTGTAGCTCGATACGATCTATAGACGAGGTTCACCAATCTGAAGCAGATGGGCAGGACGGTCGACGGATATGCGGTCGAGTTTTTGAGACTCGGTCGGTTTGCTCCCACCTTGGTAGCAACCGAGTTCGATAGAGCCCAGCGGTTCCAGCAGGGGCTCTATTTAGAGATCTTATTAGCAGTGGAGCAGTTTGAGCATCCGACCTTTGATACAGTATTGAGAGCAGCCCGGAGGCATGAATATACCTCCCAGAGGATCGTGGATAGGACCGAAGGTCGGAAGCGATCTCACGGCCAGATGAATCAGTCATCAGCACCAGCCCCGGCAGCCAAGGCTTTGACCATTGGAGCCCCGAGGCGGGCGGCCTCAGTGACGTCGGTTCAGCATTCTATCCCGACGCACCCTCAGCAGTAGAAGCAGTCTTCCACAGTGGGATGTTCACACTGCGGAAAGCCAGGGCATGTGGTATTAGAGTGTTGCAGAGCACAGGGTTTGTGCTTGGTTTTTGGTGCTCCAGACCACAGGATTGGGAACTGCCCGAACATGGAGAGTTCATCGGCCTTCTCTAGTCCTTCAGTTAGAGGACCAGCACCAGTCCAGCAGCAGCAGCAGCTGCACTACCCGTTCCCGAGGCCATTGCCGACGCAGGCCCAGGCATTCCAGCAGCAGAGACCGCAGCAGTATGCCCAAGCCCAAGCCCTGATCCAGAGCAGGCAAAGGAATTTTCAGCAGAGGGGACCCGCACCCAGAGGACATGGTCAAGTGCTGGCTTTGACCATGAGAGAAGAAGGAATAGCACCAGGTGAGGTAGTGGCAGGTACTATTCTCGTCAACACCTTTCTAGCTTCAGTATTATTTAATTCTGGTGCCTCGTATTCATTTATGTCTGCACAATTCACGACACGGATATGATTGGAGCCCGAGTCATTATCAGTAAAGCTTAATATACTTACTGGTAACGGACTTGTGGGAGTAGATAGAGTATTTTCCTCGTGTCGGATCGTAGTTAGCGGTAGAGAGTTCCCCGCTAGATTGATAGAGTTCCCAATGGCCGATTATAATATGGCCTTAGGGATGGATTGGTTGAGGGACCAGTATGCTAGGATAGACTGCCATATCGGCATGGTTATTTTTAGCATTCCAGGCGAGCCGGAGTTTTCCTTTTTCCGAGGCGAAGTTGAACCTTTTCCTCCAGTGTTGCGGATGGCAGTAGCAGCAATGCAGTTACCCCAGATAGTTGAAGAGTTTCCAGATGTTTTACCAGAAGAGCTTCCAGGGATGCGCCAGAGCGGGAGATCGAGTTCACCATCGACTTGATTCCCGGGACAGCCCCAGTGTCAGAGAGAGTCTACAGGATGACACCGTCAGAATTAGAGATACTGTACAAGATGATTGAAGAACTTAGAACCAAGGGATTCATTCGTGCAAGTGGATCGCCTTGGGGAGCCCCGATGCTTCTTGTGAAAAAGAAGGATGGTACGTCCAGATTATGTGTAGATTATCGTACCTTGAACTCAGTGACAATCAAGAACAGATACCCTCTTCCAATGATAGATGACTTGTTTGATCAACTCAGAGGAGTGACAGTATTCTCGAAGATTGACTTACGCTCCGGATATCATCAGATCAGAGTCAGAGAGCAGGACATCCCGAAGACAGCTTTTAGATCGAGATATGGGCATTGGGAGTTCCTTGTGATGCCATTTGGAGCAACCAATGCGCCGATTATATTCATGGTCCTCATGAATCGTATCTTTATGCCTTATTTGGATCAGTTCGTGATATTGTTCCTAGATGACATCCTGGTCTACAGCAAGAGTGAGGCGGAGCATGAGCAGCATCTCCGAATTATCCTCCAGATTCTCAGAGAGCACCAGTTGTATGCCAAGTTCAGTAAATGCGAGTTCTGGCTCGATCATATTTCGTACTTGGGTCATATCATCACCAAGGGAGGAGTGAAAGTGGATCCCCAGAAGATTGTGGCCATTGAGACATGGCTAGTGCCCAGCACGGTTGCAGAAGTTCGCAGTTTTCTTGGATTGGTCGGCTATTACCGGCGATTTATTTCGGACTTTGCTCGGATCTCAGCGCCATTGACCCAGTTGACCCGCAAGGATGTGCAGTTTGCTTGGACAGCAGATTGTCAGGATTCTTTTGAGAAGTTGAAGCGAGGCTTGATGACGGCATCCATTCTCACGCTTCCAGATGGAACCAGAGGATTCTCAGTGCATTGTGATGCTTCAGGCAGAGGCTTAGGATGTGTTCTAATGCAGCATGGAAATGTAATAGCTTATGCGTCACGGCAACTTCGTGATCATGAGAGAAATTACCCAACCCATGACTTGGAGTTGGCAGCAGTAGTGTATGCACTTAAGTTGTGGAGGCACTACTTGTACGGAGATAGGGTGGAGATTTTCACCGACCACAAGAGCCTGAAGTATGTTTTCACCCAGAAGGATCTTAACATGTGTTAGAGAAGGTGTCTAGAGCTACTTGTGGATTATGATGTCAACCTGCAGTATCACCCAGGGAAGGCCAACATTGTAGCAGATGCATTGAGCAGGAGAGCTGGGGTTTATTTCCTAACAGTGCAACCAGAGCTGTTAGCAGATCTTCAGAAGATGGGTATAGAAGTTGTTCTCCCTTCCAGTGTGGCATTGATGGCCAGCATGCAAGTTCAGTCCACTATAGTCGAAAGGATCCGGATGGCACAGTCGGCAGATTCTAAGCTTCAACGACTCAGAGCAGAGGGTAAGACAGGACGAAGACCAGAGTTATGTATCCATGAAGACGGTACACTTCGACATGGGAAGCATCTTTGTGTACCCAGTGGAGATATCAGACGGGAGATCATGACAGAGGCTCACAGTTCGCAGTATTTCATTCATCCCGGCGGTACGAAGATGTAACGTGATATTCGTCAACACTTTTGGTGGAATGGCATGAAGAGAGAGATAGCCCGGTTTGTCTCTCGATGTTTGGTTTGTCAACAAGTTAAAGCTGAACATCAGAGGCCAGCTGGACTTCTTCAGCCCTTGCCAATTCCAGAATGAAAGTGGAAGCATATAACCATAGATTTCGTGACTGGATTGCCTAGATTCTCGGCTGACAGAGATGCTATTTGGGTTATTATAGACATGCTCACGAAGGTGGCTCATTTTCTCCCATTCAGAGTTGGTTAGTCGACGGCTCAACTAGCAGAGATGTACCTCAGGCAGATCGTCAGACTCCACGGTGTACCAGTAAGTATCACCTCGGACAGAGATTCCAGATTTACGTCGTACTTTTGGCATAGCCTGCAAGAAAGTTTGGGGACTCGTCTCCAGTTCAGCTCAGCATATCATCCACAGACAGATGGCCAGTCGGAACGCACAATCCAGACTCTTGAAGACATGTTGAGATCTTGTACGCTCGACTTTGGTGGATCGTGGAAAGATCACCTGCACCTGGTGGAGTTCTCGTACAACAACAGTTTCTAGGCCAGTATCCAATGGCACCGTTCGAGGCACTATACGGCAGGAAGTACAGATCCTCGCTAGCCTGGGAAAATATCGGAGAAAGGAAGATGCTCGGTCCGAAAATGATTGCTCAGACCGTTGAAGTGGTAAGGAGAGTCAGAGATCATCTTCGAGTTGCCCAAGATCGCCAGCGTCATTGGGCCGATTCTCATCGGCGCCCTCTTGAGTTTTCTGTCGACGACCATGTATTTTTGAGGATTTTGCCTAACCGTGGCGTCATTCGTTTCAGCGTACGGAGAAAGCTTAGTCCTAGGTATATAGGACCGTTCGACATTCTCGAGCGAGTAGACGATGTGTCCTTTCGTCTCGCTCTTCCGCCGTCGCTAAGAGAGGTGCATGACGTATTCCATGTATCCCAATTACGATAGTATATCCCGGACCCGAGGCACATCCTGGATCATTCAAAATTGGTTGTTGGTACCAACCTTTCGTATAAAGAGAGGCCCGTATCTATATTGGACCGGAGAGAGAAGATACTCAAGAACAAGACTATTAAGCTAGTCCGCGTTGCTTGGGGTCATCACTCTTTGGATGAGTCAACGTGGGAGCGTGAGGATGATATCCGATCGTGATATCCCGACCTGTTTGACTCGTGAGGTATAATATCTTTTTTATGCCTCATGCCTTCGATTCCTTGCTTGCATAAATAATTACTTGATTGCTTGATTTGTATAGCTTACCTGTGAATAGTATAGCTTGTTCTTGTCCCTCTAGCCTCTTAATTTAAATTCCGAGGACGAAATTCTTTTAAGGTGGGTAGAGTTGTAATGCCTGTGGTTCGTATTGCGTATCTTGGTATACGTATACGTAAATTGACCCGTATTGTATGTCTTCCTGCTTGATTTATTCTAGCATTTCATTGATTGGTTTATTCTTGGGTTGGTTCGGCTTGGCTTGGTTTGCTTTGGTTCATCATGAACCAAAGGTGAACCCTCCTACCTACCACCACCCTCCTTATTTATAACCTCTTCCTTTTCTCTCTCATCATTATTTCCTTCCTTCTTCATCCACCATTACTTCTTCAACCACCAGGAAGGAGAGAGAGAGAGAGCTTAGGCAAGTGCAAACTTGCTTCATGATAGATCTCAAGTTTTATTGTTCCATTCTTTTCCTTACTTGATTCTAAACCTCTTTAGAACTTGGCATATTTGGATTTGATGGATGGATTCTTGTAGATCTAAGTTTGTAACTTTTTGGTTTTCTTGGTTTTGATCTCTAAAACCTAGTTATTTTCAAAAACTAATGGTTCTATGTTGTAGAGAATTCAATTTCATACAGTTTTGGCTTTTGTTTCGCTTGATTTTGACTTCGGATGAGTAAGTTATGGCCATTACAAGTTTTCGGAACTTTCATAGCTGAACTTACTGTTTGGGGATGATGACCCCCATGCGCCCGGGAGGCCATGCGCTGTGAAGCCACGGCAACGCAATCCCACGCGCCGATTGCACAGGAATCCTATACGCCGATTGCGCAGGAATCCCATACGCCGATTGGTGCAGGAATCCCATGCGTCGATTGCACAGGAATTCCACGTGCCGATTGGTACAGGAATCCCACGCGCCAATTGGTACAGGAATCCCACGCGCCGATTGTGCAGGAATCCCACGCGCCGATTGGTGCAGGAATCCCACGCGCCAATTTGTACAGGAATTCCACGCGCCAATTGTGCAGGAATCCTACGCGCCGATTGTGCAGGAATCCTACGTGCCGATTGGTGCAGGAATCCCATGCGCCGATTGTACAAGAATTCTACGCGCCGATTGGTGAAGGAATCCCACGTGCCGATTTGTGCAGGAATCCCACGTGTCGATTGGTGCAGGAATCCCACACGCCGATTGTGTAGGAATTCCACGCACCGATTGGTACAGGAATCCCATGCGCCGATTTGTGCAGGAATCCCACGCGCCGATTGTGCAGGAATTCCATGCGCCGGAATTGCTCTATTTTGCTGTTTTTGCCTGTTTAAGTTGTTTTGTAGCTAGAATCTTGAAAAATTCAGAACATGAAAGTTGTAGATCTTTTCCTTAGCTTCAAGAATATGTCACTAGTTATTTTATGCAAGTTTCTTTCATTCACGATAATGTAAGAATAGAACACGATAGTGGCCCGCCGTGGCGCACTCTTAACAAGTAAACTTACATGATATATCAGGACTTGCTGTTACGACAGCTAGCATGACCTGACAAGTATGAATGACCTGGACACCGTGGGCGATTGTGTCTTTACAAATAAACTGGTACTGTCTTACATCATGTCTAGGATGGGAATCCCTGAATACCACGGTCAGGGGTACCTGCTGAAATTGACTAAGGCTAATTAACTAGAATGATTCAGTAGTCATGAAGAGATTTCCAGCTACAGGCAATCCCGTTATCTGGGCACATTCAGTGGACTTGTAGCCTACCAACGAGTAGGGCACATTTCTAGCACACAGTTACGTGTTGCATTCTTCATAAACGGATATTCGACCTGGATAACCGGATGGTTTGCAGGGATTGTGGCTGTTGGGATAATCTCATTGCATATTGTTAGTAACTAGGCCTGTGATAACCCTAGTTAGTTAAAAGTATCAAGCCGTACTCTTGATTGGCTGTGATTGATTGAATGGAGTTTATTCCAGCTTAGTCTTATCCTGATCCTGTGCAAGATTGTGACATAACGTGATTATTGATGCTTGCCTTAACAATAACGATCGGGGGTCCAGTTCTGTTCAGGCGAAGGGTTACAACCCCGGTCCTTGTTTGGTTTAAGGGTTGTAACCTGGCTCCCGGAGCAGTTCTGTGTCCTCTCTTCATTTATTGTCTTATTACAACCCCATGCCATGTTCGTCATGTTTTATCTTACCTCAGTAGCATAATTATCTATACTGGCCTTAAAAATAAAGATCAGGGGTCCAGTTCTGTTCAGGCGAAGTGTTACAACCTCGGTCCTTGTTTGGTTTAAGGGTTGTAACCTGGCTCCCGGAGCAGTTCTGTGTCCTCTCTTCATTTATTGTCTTCACTGTACCAATAGTAATTGAGGCGGATTTATATTCATGTGAAGGATTGCAACCCCGGTCCTTGTTTGGTTCAAGGGTTGCAGTCTGGTTACTTGAATGGTTTCTTCGTGCTCGATATATTACCTTACCAATAGTATTTGAGACGGGTTTCTATTCAGGTGAAAGGTTACAACCCCGGTCCTTGTTTGGTTTAAGGGTTGTTACCTGGCTACTTGAATGGTTTTCTCGTACTCAGTTTACTGTTGTTATCTCTATTATTATCAGTCCTTTATTTATTATCTTTAATATTCTATTGTGATATGCTGGTTTTAGTTCCTAAGTGAAGTCCCCTTTGTGGCACTTGCTCTTTCTGGGGTCTGACCCAGCTAGTTTTGTATGGCCAGATATCGGAGCAGTAGCAGAGGATCTACCTACCTTCCAGCTAGATGGTGACCACCAGGCGTAACCCTGGCAACGAGTGGGTTTCTTTTTGTTCTCCCATTTTATTGTAAAATTATTCTTTTGAGGCGTTTAGCCGACGAGCACTTGTTAGCTCGGTTGTACCTTTATTTACTGTCTGTCTACGGGCTGTAACATGATTGACAGATCCTAGGGTTGATCATGTATGACTGAACTCTTGCTAGTCCTGATATTTTGTAACGACTAGCTTCATGATCAGCTAAATATGTAATGTTTGGGACGCCTTACTATTGTATATTTGGTGGTCTTACATCTTGTAACATTTACTTACTTGCTTGTGATTGAGACAATAGGTTTGTTCACGACCATAGGAGACTGTTGGCTTGTAGTTAAGCCCTCATATATCTAGATAGCCGTGACCGTATAGCGAGGTGGGTTGTACTTCAATATACGTAGCTGGCTATGTACGCCTCCGCTCTCCAGTATTCTGGTTCTGGGGCGTGATACTATGCGAGCATCCTCAAGATTGCTTAGGCTGTAGAGAAGGAGGCAGATCCAGAGCTGAAGAGGGACCGGGACATTGGCAGTATCAGTTTCTAGGCACCAATGAAGAGGGTCCAAACTCAGATTCAGGCGAGAACACAGCAACATCACCGTCCAGCCAGAGCTCCTGCACATCAGCACCAGAGACAACATGAGGCAGTTACTTGTGCATTCTGTTACCGGCCGGGACACCGCTTCGACAAGTGCTACAAGAGGCTCGGGCTCTGCTTATTTTGTGGATCAAACGTACACCAAATGAGGGACTGCCCATAGGCTGTAGCTCGACTGACAGGAGGACCTAGAGAAGCTGGAGGACCACCACCTGTACCATCCAGAGCACTACCAGCAGCACCACAGAGAGGACCGACTTTACCCACTCAGTAGCCGCAGTTTGCACAACGTCAACAGAGGAAAGGACCATAGTAGGGACGTGCTTATGTCATGGCTGCAGTTGAGGAGCATGAGGCAGTGCCAGATGTGATCACATATTCTATACTTTTACATTCATTTTCTGCCATTATATTATTTGATTCTGGAGCCACACATAGCTATATATCATATGAGTTTCTGCATAGACACGGCTTCACACCCAAGCCCACTAGGAGGAACTGTCAGCTTATGACAGAAGGAGGGGTAGTGCCAGTTAGTGACATGGTGGATTGCCCTAGCACTATTGCTGAAAGGAAGATTAGGGCTCGACTTCTAGTGATGCCATTGCCCGGATTTGATATAGTCCTCGGTATTGACTGGATGAGCGAGCAGTTTGCCATAATAGACTGCTATGAGGGGAAGGTGATCTTCAGTCCGCCAGGATTTCTACCGTTCGAGATCAGCAGACGAGTTGTAGAGAGGCCAGAGGATGTCTACTTCGGAGCAGTTGCAGAAGACCAGGAGTTGCCGCATCCGTTGATTGTAGAGTATCTAGACGTCTTCCCCCAGGAGTTGCCAGGATTGCCGCCAGATCGAGATGTGGAGTTCAGCATCGACCTAGTGCCTAGATCAATGCCGAAGTCCCAGCATTGCTACAAGATCAATCCGAAGGAAGCTGCAGAGTTGAAGGCTCAGATTGATGAGTTAGAGGGCAAGTATTTTATTCGGCCCAGTACTTCACCCTGGGGAGCACCGGTACTCTTTGTGCCCAAGAAAGATAGGATTGTGAGGATGTGTAATGATTACCGTGCACTCAATAACATCACCATCAATAATAAATACCCTTTGCCGCGGATTGATGTAATGACCATAGTTCGTATTACGTATTTTGGAACACGTGTACTTATCTTGACTCGTATTGCATGTTTCCTTGCATGGTATATTTGGGCATTTTATTGCTTGGTTTATCTTGGTGTGGTTCGGCTTGGCTTGGTTTGCTTTTGAGTTCATCATGAACCAAAGGAAAACCCTCCACCTGCCACCATCACCATTTATTAATCCATCCCCTTTCCTCTCTCCTCACTACTTCTCATTTATTCTTCTTCTTCCTCACCATTTACTCTTCACCTACCTGAGAGAAAGGGAGAGCTTAGGCAAGTGCTGCTTGCTTCATGGAGGAACTCAGTTTTTATTGTTCCATTCTCTTCCTCACAAGATTCTAACACACTTTAGCACTTAGCATTTCTAATTTCCATGGTTTAATTTGTGTAGATCTAAGTTTATTGTATTTTTGGATTTCTTGGGTTTTGATCTACCTAACCTTGTTATTATCTAGTTTGGATGGTTCCATGTTGTAGAAAATTTTATTTTGCCCCATTTTGACCTATGGAAGTCTGGATTCAGACCTTGGATGAAGTATTTATGAAGCTTTGTAGCCATGGACTTCATGGCTCTTCTTCTCGGGCAAGTGGAGAAGAAGAGCAGTACTTGACCGCATGGATTTTCATGCGACAAGTTTTCCTTAGCCGTATGGCAGTCATTGTCGTATAGGCCATGGGCTCCTTGCCTTAGCCGCATGAACTTCTGCCCTTCAGCCGCATGGCAATATTTGTCGCATGGCAGTACTGCCGCATGAACTCAATAGTCCGTTACCACATATAACTCGTTTTCCCTTGAGCTGTATGGCTCTGCTCGACCGCAGCCGCATAGACTCGCATTCTCCCAACCGCATGAGTTGATCCCCCGCTGCCGCATATGACTTGTTCCCTTTCGGCCGCATAAGCCTAACTCCCCTTGAGCCGTATAGTGTTAATTCCCCCAGCCGCATGAGTTGATCCCCCGCTGCCGCATATGACCCGTTCTTCCAGCAGCATAAGCTCGCGTCCTTCCAGCCGCATGCGCTTGCTCCTATTGCCGCATGCGCCCTGCATTCTTCAGCCGCATGCGCCCGTCTTTTTCTTGCGGCATGAGCGCGTGTCTTTGCAGCCGCATATGCCAGTTCCCCCTCTCAGCCGCATGAGCTTATTTCTCTTAGCCGCATGGCTCTCTCCATTGCCCTTGTCCTCTTTTATTATTATTATTGTTATTATTTTATTGGAATGTTACATTTATGTTTATGCCATATAAATTCTGATATGTTCCATGAACACGATAGTGGCCCGCTGAGACGCACTCTTGACAAGTAAACCTGACATGACATCCCCCAATATGTTGTTAAGACAACTAGCCTGACATGACAAGTATGATTAACCTGGACACCGTGGGCGATTGTGTTTGTACAAATAAATCAGTATTGTCTTGCATCATGTCTAGGATAGGGATCTCCTGAATACCACGGTCAGGGGTACCTACTGAAATTGCTAAGGCTAATAACTAGAAAATCCAGTAGTCATGGAGAGATTTCCCAGCTACAGGCAATCCCGTTATCTGGGCGTCCCATCATGGGATTTGTAGCCTACTGTCGAGTAGGGCACATTTTCAGCACACTAACTTGTGTTGCAACCACCAAACTACTTAAGGGTACATGCGTTTCTTGGACGATGTACCCATATAAATTCAATCCCCTAATTGCATCTGGATACCTGGATGGTCTGCAGGGCTTGTGACTGTTGGAATTATCTTATTGTATCTTGCTAGTAACTAGGCCCGTGATAACCCTAGTTAGTTAAAGTATCAAGTCGTACTCATTGCTTGGCCGTGATTGATTGGATGGAGTCTACTATAGCTTTGTCTCATCCTGATCCTGTACAAGATTGTAACACAACCTGATTTCTTGTGCTTTACTTATCGATAAATGATGAGAAACCAAGTGTAGGTCCTAAAAATCAAGTTGCACCCATCAACAAAGTCATGAAAATCAAATTATAGATCCTTCAAGTGAACTACGCAGAAGACAGATTGCGCAACAACTCGATTGTGCAGGCTGAACTGCGTACTCATCCAAGTGCGCGAGCTGACGTGGCCTCGTCATCATTACCTGACAGAGAATCAGATCTTCTGACAACTGACAGCACGGAGAACGAGGAAACTGTTCGTTTATCGTGCAACATAGCGCTCGAGGACAGCTGTACATGCAGTACAATCGGCCAGATTCTCTGCAGCGCAGTCCATCCCAGTGCGGTTTATCCCAGCGCAATCCGAAGCCAGCGCAATTCAGGTGGCGCACTCCATCAATACAACTGACAAAGTACACGTAGCCTTCATGCCATCAATGACTCATTACGTGGTAACCGTCTATACACGATCATGCACATTTCAATCAAATAATGCCAAGTGTCCAATACAGTTGGCCCATGATCAAACAACTGCCAGCGCAGTCTGATGTCTGCACGGTCCAATGCAGCGCAATCCATCTTGCGCAGTCCAGAATAACTAAAAAGTTAGTTATTTCCAGAACTCTATAAATAGAGTTTCAAGTCCTTCCTAGAGGGGATCACAATCATACATACACACAGAGATCAGAATCATCATCAGAGATCAGGAGTTCTTGCCAAAGTGCTGCTGTAATCTTCAGAGGCTACCGTCTTCAAAGTTCACATCATCCAAGGGATAAAGCGATCGTCATTCAGATCGGATTCCTATAGTTGTACTTTTCCAGAATTTTTGTAATCTTTTTTACAAAGTTTGTTGAAATAAAGATCAACTTTTATTTTTGCAAACAAAATGGCGACTCTGCTGGGGACGACTTTCTCCTCCGACGAGGAAGTGACAACTCAATGTGACGTGGCGTCTATCGGAAAGATGCAGAAGACGCTGGTTGTAAAGGTCAACCAGACGGCCTACGAGGCGATGATCAACTCCAGGACCACCCCTCGCACTGCAATAACTTCTGCCACAAGCAAAGTTCATCCAGTGTGGGTCCCAAAGACTGTTGCACAGTCTACAGCCTCTGCTGCTCAGCCTGCTGCGTAATCCACTGCCTCTGTTCCTAAGACTGCTGTCTCTGCTACGCAGTCCACTGCTACTGTCCATGCGCAGTGTGTTGCTTCCCTTGCCAGTACACAACATACTTCCTATGCTGTCATGTCAAAGTGCAAGACTCCTGTTCCTCTGGCGCAATTGGCTGCCACTCTGCCTGCGCAATCTACCACTCCAGCAACCAACGTGCAACTCAAGCACTCTGGCAACAAGACTCCTGCTGCGCAAGCCACTGTGACTGAGGCTAGAAGACTTTCTGCCAGAGTTACTCATGCGCAATCTGCCAGTGCGCCATCAACCCATGCGCAAACTGTGCCAGCGCAGTCTAAGAGAGACAACCCTTTGGCTAATCTCTCCTCTTCTCACAGTAAGGGGAGAAGCTCTGCTCCTCTTCTCAAGCACCCTGTTGCTCCTGCACAATCCTTTGGGGGTAGTCTTTTGGTTATTCCTCCTCCTCCCCAAAACAAAGAAAAAGGCCTGTTGGTCTTTTCTCAAACTTCCTCGTCCCACGACTTGGAGGACAACAGAGGAAAACGCTCTTTAGCTAACCCTTCTTCACAAAACAAAGGAAAAGGCCCTTTGGTCTTTTCTCAGTCTTTTTTGGTTTTTACCATTGAAGATCAATCTGAACATGCTCCGGCATCAGTCAGTACAAGAACTCTTTCCAATAAGGGTTCTTCTTCCCTCCTTGCCAAAAGGAAGTGTACTGATCAGAGAGGTATTCTGCCTACTCCGGTAGCAGAATTCCAAGATCTCCCAACTCTCAAAATCTCCCGTTCAAGACAGGGAAAATTGCTGGTGTCTCAGACAGAAACCCCTGGGGGTGAGTTTGCTGATCTAAGAACTTATCTCAATCGACCAACTTCGGTGAAACGCAAACAGCCGATGCCGAAGACCAACCAGCATCAGAAGCAAACTTCTAGGATCAAAAATCCGGACACTTATGCTAATGAAATGAGTACTTCCCTGTACACTCAAGGGACAAAATATTTGAAGAACCGGAACCATGTTCCGAATATTGTCAAAGAACACATCCCTCGAACTTCTGCTCGTCCCGTTGCTGTTTCCGATCTCCGAGAATACCTCAAACAAAAACGGGACAACATCTCATTACCTCCAGTGCAATCACTTGGACACCATTGTAATCACAAGGTTGTCATCAAGTGTTGTTGTCAGACAACAAGACGATCTGTCTTCGATCGTTTGAACTTTTCAAACTCTGAACCCATGTCAGAAGATGAAGACGAAGTTTTGTACGCTTCTGTCAACATGACTTCCAGAGACACTGGGGATAGGAAGTGCTCCAAGCAAGGCAAGCCTCGCAAGCCAAGCCAGCGGTATTTGGATTTACTCCAAGAATCCTCTGAAGGAGTATTCCAACATACCCGATCCCGAAGCCGAGACACAATCGGTCAAAGGAATCTTCAAGATCCTTCTGGTCATCTTCCTCTTTCTCACTCAGGAGATGATAATTTCTCCGACTACGATGCATACAGCAAAAGTTTGGAACAGACAGTGTCCTCCACTGTACATAGAGAAGTGACAGCTTATGTCGTCACTGAAGATCCCGATGCTTCCAGTTCAGCTAGTCAAGAACAAGAATAGTTGCATTAGAAGACAAGCTGAAGACCATGGCTGAAATGGTTGCAAGCATGCATTCTATCATTGTGGCCCAGCATACGGTACCACCGACCGTACCTCCTACAAATCATGAAATCATAGCATCGTCGGTGCCTGTCAATGCAGGACTGGGGGTAGCATCTCTTCAAGCACCTCCTGTACAGATCCAAACTACACCCAGTCAGTCAGGTGCTGGGGGTAGTGCTTACCACGCTGTTCCTCCCCCTAACACTGTGATTCAGCCTGCTCTTTCTACATCAGTGGAAGATGCCAATGAAGCTGTCAAACTCCTACGTACTCAGTTTGAGGCCTTCAAAGTGAATGACAACTTGCAGAGGTTGGGGATCAAACAACTCTATCCAGTTAAATGGAAGGAAGTCCCATTTCCTTCGAAGTACAAAATCCTAACAATCTTGCTGTTTGATGGCAGCACTTCTCCCAGTCAGTTCATTAACCACTTCGACGTTATGACTGTCCAACTTCAACCAAATGACGCACTTCTTACCAGAGTATTCGTTGGCTATTTAGCCGGCGTAGCATACGATTGGTACAGAAGCCTGCCCGATGGTTGTATCACCTCCTTCTCTGGCCTAAAACAAATCTTCTTGGAATAATTCTATGAGGGGATCAACGACATGACTATGTCAGCCCTGAATAAAATCAAACAAAGACACAATAAAACTGCTAAGAGTTTTATTGAAAGGTTCCGTCGGAAAGCTTTGAAAATGCCTCTTGGAACTCCGGCCGCTGTCACTTTAGACACCTGCAAGGCAAATCTTTTGCCTATCATCAGTATGTGGACAGGATCAACTCAGTTCCAAGACTGGCCATCTTTCATTGTCAACGCTAAAGCAGCTGAAGTTAGCGCTGATAAATTCAAGCAGCTAGGGGTACAAATGTCTAACCCCAACCGGGATGAACACCAGACATCGGGTGGTGGCAATTGCCAGAACAACCGCAAGGGAAAAGAAACTTTGAATATCAACTTGACGAATAAGAACAAAGAATCTCTGGCGGTCAACGTAGCTCCCCCTACGTCCACTTCTACTCCTTCAGCACCTCCACCAAGGGAACCTCGTCCGAAAGTAGAGTACTCTTTTGACAAGAATGACACAGTGAGCATCTTTGATTGCTTGATCAAAAGCAATAAGCTCCAGCTTCCAGATCCTAAGAAGCCTGATGAGGTCGGTAAGACTGATCATCCTAAGTACTGTGTTTATCACAGGTTCATTGGGCATCCTACTCGAGCATGTTATGTGCTCAAAGGCAAAATTCAAGAGCTGGTCAACGCTGGTGTTGTCACTTTGCAGCAAGACGAGAAGACTGTTACCGCAAACATGGTCTCAGTTCAATTCGGTGACTTCCTGCCACAGATGGTACAGCAGGTGTCATTCCTATCCCCAAAGCTACTCTTGAGATTGAGAATCTCCTTCCTCCACGAAGTGAAGGTCTCGTTCCCTTGTCTCTTGACAATGGTGAGATTATGTGGATCCATCCAGATTTGGCCTCGGAGTTCAAACTTTCCTCTTCCTCCAAGAAGAAAGACCGCTCTAAGGGCAAGACAAAGACTTGCAAAATGGTGTCTTTTGACCCATAGTTGACGAGAAAATCCTGTTGGGCACCAGATCAGGGAAAGCCTATCTGAAGGATTACCCCGAAGCTTAAGAGAATCCTGCTTCTTCTTCTGAGCCTGCCCAGTGCAGCCTGCTTCCACTGAGGATATTCCTACTACATCCTCACCGGTTGTAGAGTCTACTCCTTCCAAGCCGACGGTAGCTGACAAAGGCAAACAACAAGTCCGCTTCGACAAACCTTTGAAGAAGTCATCTCCTTCCGGACTTGAAAAGCCTTACAACTTTGATATCTTGGCTCAACTAGCCAATACACCAGCCCGGCTGTCAATCTTCTAGCTCTTGCGCCTCTCCAAAGAGACTCGAGAAACTCTGAGTGAGGCTCTCATGCAATCTGAAACCTGTCTAGCCCTTCTGAAGAATCCAAAAGCAGAACCAGTCTCTTGCCTCCATTGTCATAGTGTGTTGGAATTAATTCCAAATATAACTTTCACACAGGATGACATGCTGATGGAAGACAACAGGCATGACCGTCCTCTATACTATACAGGATATATCGACTCGATGAAAGTCGATCGTATTCTGATAGATCCAGGGTCTGCTCTCAGCATTATGCCGAAGATAATGTTAGATGCATTGAAGATTTTGGTACATATTCTTTCCAGTACAATCACCACCATCCTTGGATTCAATCAGGGAAGGAGTGAGCCTCTGGACAAGATTCGCCTAAAACTCCAAATAGGTAATCTTCGCACAAAGGTGACCTTCTATATCATTGATAATCATAGTTGTTCTTACAATGCTTTATTGGGAAGATCGTTTCTGCATGAGCATAACATTGTTCCTTCGACTCTCCATCAATGTTTTAAATATGTCGATGACAATGGAGAGGTACAAAAGGAGGTTGCTGATCTATATCCTTTCAAAGGCGTCGAAGCATACTGCAACGATGCTCGTATGTACAAGGATGAATTCATGAAGGTTGTTCTGTCTTTGGACACTGAAGAAGAGCAAGAAGCAGTACCTAATGACACCCTTATCATACCTGTCAAAGGGTGTATTTCTCGTCCACAGTCCTCCAAGCCACTGGCTATTCACTTGCCAGTCCAGAAGCAACCAACTGATGACGATCAGGATCAAAGGGAGCTCACCTCTTCTAAGCCACTTGTTATTGACTTACGTCGTAACAAGGAAAAAAGGCAGCTCACCTCTTCTGAGCCACTTGTTATGATTTATCTCATAACAAGGAAAAAAGGGAGCTCACCTCCTCTGAGCCGCTTGTTATCGACCTCCGTCATAACAAAGCCAATCCTCCTCCACGTTCTTCTTCTCTCCCTCTTGTAATCAATCTGACCAAGCCTGCTAAGGCTAAAGGTCCTGCTGTAAATACAAATGTACAAATTAATGAAAAAGCATCTACTTTCCAGTATACTGATGTCATTTATCATGCTAAATGCTATTTGGATATGTTAGATAGCTATCAATCATTTACGATGGGAGTTGTACAATCTCTTCAAACAGAAGTTTCATTTGAACACCCGAAGGATTCATATCGTATTATTCCCGTTCGTAAGAAAGGCGAGAGTCCAATACTTTTTAGTAAAGGACCGGAACAACAATTCAGCTATACGGATGATAGCAAAAGTAATGATACGGGGCATCTTCAACTCCGTCGTTACAGTCAACAATCAAAAGACATCATCCGAAAGATGGGTTATGACTTCAAGAGTGGTCTTAACTACGGCAAAGGAAGAAGAACTCCTGTCCGTACGGCCGTGCCGAAAGGGAAGTCAGAGATGTACTACAGCAGGACCAAAAGAGGTCTCGGATATGCTTCACCTCCTGTATTATCCCCAGCAGCCTCTGAATCCGATAGTGAAGAACGCTCTAACTCTTCTGATTTCAGATCATGGGATTCTGACACCAGTATCGGTCAAGTTTATTGATTGACTGTATCTTCTAACATGGTCTCCGTCGAACTTCCAGAAGGCTATGATGAGGATGTTGAAGAAAGTCCTGAAATAGATCCCTGGGCTCAACGAATGGATACCCAATAGGAACTCCGATTCGAACAAAGGGAACCTCCTACTGAAGATCAATTGGTTCAAATTGATGTAGGAGAGAGCGGGTCACCTCGTCCAATATTCATCAGCAAGAACCTTCCAGAGGCAGATAAGCAAGAATTAATTCTTCTTATTAAAGAATACATTGATGTCTTTGCTTGGAGCTATGAAGACATGCCAGGTCTAGATCCTAAAGTTGCTACTCACAAACTGAATATCCTGCCTAATGCAAAACTGGTCAAACAGCAACAACGGCACTTCAAGCCAGAAATAATGGACGCAATCGACGATAAAGTCAAGAAGGTCATCGCTTGTGGCTTTATCCGAGAAAAGCAGCATCCTGATTGGGTAGCTAATGTCGTCCCAGTTCTAAAGAAAACCGAAAAAGTTCAAGTCTGCATCGACTTTCAGGATCTTAATAAAGCATGTCCAAAAGATGAATTTTCTCTTCCTATCACGGATGTCATGATCGACAACACCTGTGGGTTCGAAAGAATATCTTTCATGGATGGATTCTCTGGATACAATCAGATTCGGATGAATCCTGAAGACGAAAAACATACTTCTTTCCGCACTCCTCGCGGAGTCTACTGCTATACTGTCATGCCATTTGGTTTCAAGAATGCTGGTGAAACATACCAACGAGCTATGAGTACCATATTTCGAGATCATCTGCGCAAGACTGTCGAATGCTACGTCGACGATATTACTGTCAAAAGTCGTCTAAAGGAAGATCACATCCAAGACTTGAGAACTATCTTCGATCTCATGCGCCAACATCAACTCAAAATGAATCCCACCAAGTAATTCTTGGGTGTCTCTAGTGGCAAATTTCTCGGCTTCGTTATTACCTCTAAGGGTATACACGTGGATCCCGAGAAGATCAAATCCATTCAAGAGATGCGTCCTCCACGCAACCTAAAAGAGCTACGAGGATTCTAAGGTCGACTTGCGTACATCAGGAGATTCATTTCAAATATGTCTGGACGCTGTAGACCATTTACTCAGCTAATGAAGAAGGGTGTATCTTTCGTTTGGACCGAAGAATGTCAACGAGCGTTTGACGACATAAAGCGGTATCTCATGAATCCACCAGTCTTGGTGCCACCAATCTCTGGCATACCATTTTTAATGTATGTCCGTGCTATGGACCATCCATTGGGTGCTTTACTTGCCCAAAAGAATAAAGAAGGCCACGAACAAGCTATCTATTATCTCAGTCGTACTATGATTGGTGCTGAACACCGTTATAGTCCGGTCGAAAAAGAATGCCTAGCTCTTATGTTTGCTGTTCAGAAGACTCGGCATTACATCATTGGCCAAACTATTTATGTCATATCAAGAGTTAATCCTCTTCGGGTACTGATGAAGAAGCCTAGCACACTCAATTCTTGGCTGGCTACATGGGCCATTCTGCTAGCCCAATATGACATGGTATATGTTCCTCAAAAGTCTGTCAAAGGTCAAGCACTGGCGGATTTCTTAGCAGCTCATTCTGTTCCAGAAACGTCCAAACTCTATGATGAAATTCCAGATGAGACTTTGGAATCTAATACAATCTCCGAAGAATTTCCTACTTGGTGCTTATTCTTTGATGGTGCATCCAGGATTAGACCCAATGGTGCCATTATCGCAGGAGTTAGAGTTGTCCTTGTTTCTTCAGACGGGTCAGCTATCCAAAGAGCATATTCCTTGGATGAGCCTTACTCCAACAATGTGGCAGAGTACAATGCTCTACTCATCGGCCTTCAACTAGCTAAACAAATGGATGTCGAGTATCTTGAAGTCTATGGTGACTCCAAGCTGGTTGTTAACCAGGTTAGAGGGACTTATGAAGTTTGCCATCAAGATCTAGTACCTTACTATGAAGCGGCAATCAATATGGCTACATCATTCAAAGCCTTCTTCATCGAATATGTATGCCGAGCTTGCAATACTGAAGCCGATGCTTTGGCAAATCTTGCAGTAGTCTTAGCGATCCCTATCAAAAGACAGTAGGTGGTGGTTGTCTCTAATCGGGAATTGTTCTGTGTTGAAAACAATCGTAATATTGAGTTCAATAATCTTACTGAAGTCAATGTCATTAGTGAAGATTGGAGAACTCCGTTCATCGACTTCGTGGTCCATGACATACTCCCTGAAGATCCTAAGGAAGCTACAAGTATTCGTCGGCGGTCTCTACGATTCTATTACAATCAGACAACTAAGACTCTCTACTGGCCGACTTATGACGGACTTCTCTTACGCTGTCTTGCTGGTGATAAAGCAAAGCAAGTACTGCATGAAGCTCACGATGGTGTCTGCGGAGCACATCAACCCGGCCCTAAGCTACACGATCGCATCCGACGTATGGGTTACTACTGGCCCTCTATGGTATCTGATGCCATCGAATATGCAAGGAAATGTCGAGCTTGTCAAATCCACGCAGATTTCATTCATCAACCATCAGAATTCCTTCATCCAACTGCTGCTTCCTGGCCTTTTGAAGCTTGGGGCATGGACATCATAGGTCCCATCAATCCTCCTTCTTCTAGGGGACATCGGTTCATACTGGCAATAACCGACTACTTCTCCAAATGGGCCGAAGCTATACCATTGGCTGAAGTCAAAACCAGCAGCGTCATCAACTTCGTCAAACACCATGTCATCTATCGATTTGGTATACCTCGAAGAATCATCCATGACAAAGGACCTCAATTCATCAGCCAAAAGTTCACAAGGTTCTGTGACGATCACCGGATTGACAATATCGCTTCGACAGCCTACAATCCTGCTGCTAATGGCTTAGCTGAAGCTTTCAACAAGACTATTATCAAGCTCCTCAAAAAGTTTGTGTCTACTAACAAACGAAACTGGAGTGAAAAGCTTGGAGAATGTCTTTGGGCCTACCGTACTATGGTCCGCAACCCTACAGGCTGTACACCCTTCTCTTTGGTGTACGGCTGTGAAGTAGTTCTACCCCTGGAACTCCAAATTCCGTCTTTGAGGATTGCCATCGCCAACGAGCTCACGACAGAGAACAACGATCTTCTTTGACTTCAAGAATTAGAAGCGCTCGATGAGAAGCGGTTAATGGCTCAACAACATATTGAGTTATACCAAGCCCGCATCTCAAAGACTTTCAACCGCAAAGTTAAGGTCAAAGCCTTTCAGAAAGGAGAGCTCGTTCTGACCGTCAGACGTCCTATGACTATGACTTACTCGAGCAAAGGCAAGTTCGATACAAAGTAGGAGAGGCCATATATCGTGAGCAAAGTCTTCTCAAATGGAGCCTATCAACTCACAGAGCTAGACGGTCCAGTTGCAATGATGCCCATCAATGGCAAGTTCTTCAAAAAGTATTATGTATAAATGTAACAGACATTGCTTGTAATTATCAGTCAAGTTCATAAATAAAATTCAGTTTTATTTCATCTTGAATGATAGTACATAATATCAAGGAAGGTCACCAACATCCTTGTCAAAATTGGGACGCGGGCCACTACCGTCCTTATCAAAAACATGATCAGCAAAAGAGTCAAGAACATTCTTGCTAGAACCCACCAGGAACTTGCAAGCAACCATCCTCATGGATTCTTCTTCTTCAGTCTTTCCTGGTTCAAGAAGGAAGTCCAAGATGTCCTTTGGCGGTTTGGGGGCAGATGAATCTTCGTCCGCTGTTATCTGCTTTGGTTGAGCTGGTTCGACTGGATGTTCTTTAGTACCCGCTTCCACCTTTGAGGCGATCTCAGTCTTCTTGGATGCATCTCCAGATGATATCTTGAAAAGTGAAAATAACCATCTTGTATGACTTTCTGTTCTATTTATAGACAGAAATCTGTACATTCCACATCTGACGGTTCGTCCGTTCATTATATTCATTCGACGGTTCGTCCGTTCATCATATCCCTTTGACTGTTCATCCGTTCATTATATTCATCCACCCGACGGTTCACCCATTCACATATCCATCCGATGGTTCACCTGTTCACACATCATAATCATTTATCCGATGGTTCACCCGTTTATCACATTCATCCGACGGTTTATCCATTCATTCATTATATTTATCTGACGGTTCGCCCGTTCATTCCAATCATCTGACAGTTCACCCGTTTATCATAATCATCTGACGGTTCATCCGTTCATTACATTCATTTGACGGTTCGCCCATTCATTCATCTGACGGTTCATCCGTTCATTTGACGGTCCATCCATTCATCTCGACGATTCATTTCGTTCATTTATTTTGACGAATCATCCAGTTCATTCTTATCAACAACTTGTCATCTTTGATTAAGTTGTCTATTAAAATAATAATATTCGATAAATTATATTTGCCACGTCTATATTACCTCTGAGCAGATATAATTGAATATGATTATTTTTCCAGAATCAAGAAATATATCATGTCTTACACCTCTGAATATATTTTCTATCGCTATTATTTATATCTGAATAAGATAAGCAACAAATAATAGAGCCACAAAAAATGTCTTTTTATTGATCAAAGATGAAAGACATTACAAAGATACATATTACAAAACAAGAAGATACAGAATATCTTTCTATTCAGTCGGTGGTGTCATCAAGTTAACCATCTGCTGCTTTAAAGATTTTAGTCGCTCCCAGGATTCCATCACACGCCTCCTGGCTTCCTCCATTCCAGACTTTTCATTAAAAGTCGGTAAGGTCACTAAGCGGCGGGAGATCTCAGCCTGATGAGTCGTGACATATTCATTTCGTTCTTGAGTCAAAAGGTCCAGTTGCTGAGTGGCAGCTTGATGTTGTGTGACTTCATCTTCTAGAGTATGTTGAACCAGATTTAACTCTTCCTGGAGACGGGCAATCTCCTCTTGAAGACGAACAAATTTCGCTTTCAACTCAGTAACTTTCTCCTCCTTCTCTCCAACAGCAAAGGTGGCTATCTCCATTTGAGAATCATATTCTGAAGCCTTGGCAGTATAAGTGTCCATGAAAGCCTGGAAATTAGCATTCTCAATGGCAATTTCTTGAGACATCTTTTCAAATTCAGTTTGTACTAAGGATTCCACTTCCCCTCGATTAAGATCCTTGTAGATCTTAACCGATGCTTCTAGCTCATCCAATATGTGCTCAAGAAAAACAGCTTGAGCTTCATCTCCTTGACCTCGGATGGCATTTATCAAATGAGAGGTTGGGCTTCTAACAGTAGTAAAATCAACAACTTCTTTCTCTAGTACCCTATCTACTAGGGGTCCCAATGCATTAAAGAACAGGTTGCTGAAAGAACTAATGATAAATTGGTTAGTTGCCAAAGCGCCAGGGGTAGCAGCTACTCCCGTTGATGATGAAACAAAATGTGCCTGTGCAGATGGACGTTCTTGCACTTGAATAGAGGGTTCTTTAAACAAGGGAGCTAAAGTAGAACTGGTTGCTCCTCTCGGTTGTTCTTCTGCAAGGACAAATGAACCTATCATTGATTGTTGTTGTCATTAACAATTAATTAAAAAGGATCAAAAGATCAAAGGCAATCTTACCATGACTTGTCCCAACAATAAGCCTTTCGTCTGTGGGTACAGATTCCAGTCTAGCAGAGGTAGCCTCAGACATTACTGCCTGGCTACTTCGGCCTCAGAACCGCCCGACAGATGTCGACTGCCACTGGCTATTACTGTTATCGGTACTATATCAATGCAAGGAGGAACCAGAGATGATTCAATTTCTATATGGATCAAAAATAGAGATGTCAGTTGTTAATCTATGAAAAGAAGATTAACAATTTCATTTAATACCTTTGGGATCAGCGGTAGTAGCTTCCTTCGGCGCTACTTCCTCACCCATATTCTTTTCAGGAGACATATCCACCTCAACATCCTTTTCAGGAGCTAGTGTGTCTTCAACGACTTCAGGAGATTTATGGACATTAATGTCCTCTTCTTGATTCAAAGTATCATCAATAGCCTCTATTGATGCATCTTCAGTGCTCATGCTATCCTCAGGTACTTCTTCGCTGGCAGTAGCAACGGTATGATCAGCATCTTCTTGAAGACCGAAGTCGCAATCATTTAATGCTTCAATCATTAAACGATCCTCCTCCTCGCGGATTGTTCCTGGTGTAACAGGAAGTTGAGTAGTTTCTACCGCTGGTGAAGGAGATCGCAAAGCTTCCTGCTCCTCCTCTACAATATCCTCCCTAGTCTCTGCAGCCACCTCTCTCTGATCAGTCTCGTCCCTCCGTTCTGGACTAGGAGTCTCCTGCCTATGCTCAGAGACAGGAGTTGGAGATGACATAGTAATTCCAGCAGCAGTACTGGCCACTACCGAGGATAGGATTACCTTCTTTCTTTTCCTAAAAGCCAGTTTCTTTCGATGAAGAGGTCTTTCGGGACTCTCCACATCTACCACATCAACCCGCTGTGGAAGAGAAGTCGGTGTGGTCGCTTCTTCTCGGGTCGACTCGGCCAGTTGTCGAGACTGCGACCTAGTAGTAACTTTCTCTGATGGGTCCAAGAGAAGTTTCTACTTGGCAACCGGAGAGGAAGGTTCGTTAATTTTTCTCTTCCTTTCCCTGGCCGGAGACTTAACAACTTTTAAAGAAATCCTCAGTGGTTCATTAACTTCCTCAGGGAAGTTACCTTCCCTTGAAGCTTCCAAGGGATCATCTACTGGTTCATGTTGTTCATCATTTTGTAGAGCTAGTACAGCAGTTGCTCCTTTCTTCAAACGCATCGCCGTCGCGAAGCTATCTACCAGATTGAAATTCTCGGCAAAAGTATTTGTAGCTGTATAAAACAGTGAATATGTACATAACATTCTAGGGCCATGATCATTCTTGGTTGGCATCGAGAACACTGTCCTTGTGAAACGAGCATTGTAGTAGGCCCATGCTCTGGCACCATCAACCAGTTACCCCTTTCCTTGTAGGCAAGTTATAGCGTTGCCTACATGGAATTGGTCGTAACCAAATTGACGAGCGAAACAACTTGGCAGATATGGTTCCAGATAACACTCCTCTTCAAATCTATATACCAAGTGGGACGGCCTGATCGTCCTTAGCCAGTCAAATGCTACCCGACCCAACGGTTGCCTTCCAAGGTCGACTAAATTTGCTGACATGTGTTCAGAACCGGCTGGAGGGGCAAAGCAGTAAAAATTATATCCTTTCCCAAGGTTCAGGGCGCGTCTGCAGTCCTTCAGACTAATGTACACCAACTTGCTCCGAGAGAATATCCGCAGAAAGCTACCACCGACTGCTCCCATGTTGGTGTTCATCAAAGACGGATGGTGCAGAAGCAACCGCCCGAATAAATAGGTGTAAGGCAACTCCAGTCAAGGGAAGTTTCCCTTCTTACCCTACCATTTGATCATGGAGTCAACATACAGACGAAGACCTGCATTCACTCTGCAGGTCATCGCTGATAGCAAATCCATTCGGTAGCCAAAGACTAACCGGACAGCAGCAAAAAGTACGCCACGGTAGAAGCAGTCCACGGCGCTTGCTCCGGGTACAACGAATCGACGGAGCCAGTATGTCAGGAATCCCGCCAGGTGGGCTTCTCTTGACATGGGTCTGTAGCCCATTCTTATAAAACTCTCGACAAAATCTCCAGTCTTGAGCGGAGGGTATTGATGTTCATCAGTAACTCTGATATCCATTTTCTTATTTTCTTCCATCAGTCTTATTACTTCACTGTGGCTGAGGGATTGTAAGAAAGTCGGGTTGTATGTGTCATGATCCTTAGTCTTTTTCTCAATGATATGATTAAGAAAAAGATAAGGCAACCACTTTGAGGAATAACATGTGCCAGAAGAACCGTTTTTATAGTATAGGGAGCATATGTTGTAATGACACAATAGTTCGTCGAAGACAGCCACCATCTTTGCATTTTCCCGACGTAGTCTATCTAACTCATCGTTTGTTGGAACATACTCCTCATAAGGGAAGTCTTCCGTTGGTAGGCACGAGATGTACTTCATCTCATGGAGGGCTAATCCAATTTCCCCGCAGGGCGTCATGAATGTCCTTGTCCTATAATTATACATCTCTGCCAAGGCCAGAAACAGATGAGGGTTTGGGTGGAATCCATACACGGTAGCATATACCGCATGATAAAGCTTGATCTCTTTAAGTTTGTCTTCAAACTGAGCCAATATCCAGTTGGCTATGCAGTTCCACCTCATGTTGACCGGGTTCACCAGACCGGTCAGCCGAATGTCCTGATCTGGGTATCTGCCCTCAGCCTTTGCATACTCATTAGCAAAGACTGATGTCCTCACCGGCAGTAGCAAAAAAGAGTTCTCTGGAGGGATACAGCCTGGTTTCAACCCTCTGAGTAAAGTGCTATGTCGCTCAAAAGAGCTATAGAACATGTCTCTGTTGTTTGGTCCTTTCTTGACACAAATATTTTCTGTCCGTGCCTGCTGGAGGGGAGTAATATCCCAGTCCATCCTCCTGGGATGGCTTACATGGGCATATCGAGCTAGAGGGAGGCATCTAGCAATATCCAGTAACAGAACTAGTTTCTTCTTTCTTTGGAAGAGTCTCTGCTCAACACGGGGTCTTGGCTGAGAACTCTTGTCAATGGCTTCGCCAAATAAGAACATGGGTTTCTTGTGGGTAATGGCGTCAGTAGACTGCAAGGGCTGCCCATTTATCAGACTTAACAAAGTCTCATTGTCCTGAGCTATTAAGATAGCTTGGCGGGAGGATAGCAGAGCATATTATGGAAAGAGTACATGGGATAAATCTTCTTTAAATTCTGGCTCAGCAAGGGACCCTGCAAATATTTTATACTCGGGGTCCTCTCTGATGTTAACTGCATCAAACAGAAAAAACAGAATTCAGTACAAGTAAAATTAAAGATTTTGTCAGCAAATTCCACAAGCATCAGATTGTGCAAGCATCAGATTGCGCAACCATCAGATTGCGCAACAATAGCTTCTATGCACAAACTGTCCAGTTGTGCCAACTCATCCACTTGTGCAAGCCATCAGATTGCGCTGAATAACTTGCGTAAAGCATCAGTTTGCGCTGGACAGCCTTGCGCAAATCAGCAGACTGTGCTGACTTTTGCCAATGCGTTCTAACCGATTGTGCAAGAAAATAGTCTTCATAAAAATGAAAACTATTAGGTTTGTGCAACCGAAACCCTAAATAGGGCGTCGCAGTATGACCAAAACTCTAAAAAGAGACAGGTTCGAAGGATCAACAGTGTTAAAGAACCCTAAAAAGGGTCTTTCGATCGGGTTTACTACCTTGCAGTGCTGGATAGGCAATTTTATGTCGAGAAGGGCACGGCGCAGCACGAGTCGAGGACTCGGCGGGGGCCTTGCCTTTCTCGGCGGTGGAGCGCTTTGGAGCCATTGAGATCGACGGGAAGAAAAAGAAGAGTCAGGAAAGTTCGAAAAGTTTTCTCTTTCAAAAGTTTGAAAGCAAGTAAAGAATGGCAGAGAGAGAACGGAGAACTATTATAGTTTTCCAAAATAAACAAACTCCTCAGATTGCGCCGAATAAACAGGGGCTAATTCCTCCAATTGTGCAGACAGGTCATCATATGCGCAACTTGATTTTAAAATCAAAATTCAAAGTATTTCGAAGCTTTGACTATTTTTAAACTTCGAAAACTTTGAAGGGGGTCTTGTAGGTCCTAAAAATCAAGTTGCACCCATCAACAAAGTCATAAAAATCAAATTATACATCCTTCAAGTGAACTGCGCAGAAGACAGATTGTGCAACAACTCGATTGTGCAGGCTGAACAGCGCACTCATCCAAGTGTGCGAGCTGACGTGGCCTCGTCATTATTACCTGACAGAGAATCAGATCTTCTGACAACTGATAGCACGGAGAACGAGGAAACTGTTCGTTTATCGTGCAGCACAGCGCTCGAGGACAGCTGTACATACAGCACAATCGGCCAGATTCTCTGCAGCGCAGTCCATCCCAATACGGTTTATCCCAGCGCAATCCGAAGCCAGCACAATTCAGGTGGCGCACTCCATCAATACAACTGATAAAGTACACGTGGCCTTCATGCCATCAATGACTCATTACGTGGTAACTGTCTGTATACGATCATGCGCATTTCAATCAAATAATGCTATGTGTCCAATACAATTGGCCCATGATTAAACAACTGCCAGCGCAGTCTGATGTCTGCACGGTCCGATGCAGCGCAATCCATCTTGCGCAGTCCAGAATAACTAAAAAGTTAGTTATTTCCAGAACTCTATAAATAGAGTTTCAATTCCTTCCTAGAGGGGATCACAATCATACATACACACAGAGATCAGAATCATCATCAGAGATCAGAAGTTCTTGCCAAAGTGCTGCTGCAATCTTCAGAGGCTACCGTCTTCAAAGTTCACATCGTCCAAGGGATAAAGCGATCGTCATTCAGATCGGATTCCTATAGTTGTACTTTCCCAGAATTCTTGTAATCTTCTTTACAAAGTTTGTTGAAATAAAGATCAACTTTTGTTTTTGCAAACACCAAGTTCTGTTCCGGTGAAGAGTTACAACCCCGATCTTTGTTTCGTTTAAGGGTTATAACTTGGTTATCTGAATAGTTCCATGGATTTCTTATCATATATCGTCATGATTATTTATGCTTACCTTAACAATAATGATCAGGGGTCCAGTTCGGTTCAGATGAAGGGTTACAATCCCGGTCCTTGTTTAGTTTAAGGGTTGTAACTTGGCTCCCGGAGCAGTTCTATGTCCTCTTTTCGTTTATTGTCTTATTATACCCTACGTCATGATCATCATGTTTTACCTTACCCATTAGTATTTGAGACGGGTTTCTATTCATGTGAAGGATTGCAACACCGGTCCTTGTTTGGTTTAAGGGTTACAATCTGGCTACTTGAATAGTTTTTCTCGTACTCAATTTAATATTGTTATCCCTGTTATTATCAGTATCTTTATAATTATCTTTAATATTTATTTATGTTATGCTGGTTCTAGTTCCTAAGTGAAGCCTCCTTTGTGACACTTGTTCTTTCTGGGGTCTGACCCAGCTGGTTTTGTACGGCCAGATATCGGAGCAGCTCCAGAGGATCTACCTACTTTCCAGCCAGATGGTGACCACCAGGCGTAACCAAGGCAACGAGTGGATTTTTTTTTGGCTCTTCCACTCTATTGAAAAATTATTCTTTTGAGGCGTTTAGCCGACGAGCACGTATTTAGCTCGTATTGCACCTTTATTTACTGTCTGCCTACGGGCTGTAACATGATTGGCAAATCCTAGGATTGATCATGTATGACTGAAACTCTTGCTAGTTTTTACATTTTATAATGACTAGCTTCATGATCATCCAAATATGTAATGTATGGGACACCTTACTATTGTATATTTGATGCTCTAACATCTTATGACTGTTATTGCTTGCTTGAGATTGAGACACTAGGCTTGTTCATGACCTTAAGAGACTGATGGCTTGTAGTTAAACCCTCATATATCTAGACTACCGTGACCGTATGGTGAGATGGATTCTATTTCATTATACGTAGCTGGCTATGTATGCCCCCGCTATCCAGTATTTTGGTTCTGGGGCGTTACAATTGATGAGCTGTTTGACCAGCTTAGTGGAGCGAAGGTTTTTTCCAAGATTGACCTTCGGTCGGGATATCACCAGATGAAGGTTCGGGAGCAGGATATTCCGAAGACAGCTTTCAACATCCGATACGGCCAGTATGAGTTCTTGGTGATGCCATTCGGACTCATTATTGCCCCCGCAGTGTTTATAAACTTGATGAATAAAGTTTTTCACAAGTATCTGGACAAGTTTGTCGTAGTCTTCATTGACGACATTCTGATATATTCGAAGACCGAGGAGGAGCATGTGGAGCACCTGCGAATTATGTTGGAGATTCTGCGGAAGGAGAAGCTATACAGGAAACTCTCGAAATACGAGTTTTTTTTGGACAGAGTGGAGTTCCTAGGGCATGTGGTGACTGGAGAGAGGATTTCTGTGGATCCTAAGAAGATTGAAGCAGTGGAAGCATGAGCACCTCCCAAGTCAGTAGCAGAGATTCGTAGTTTCCTGGGTCTAGCAGGATACTACAGAAAGTTTATGAAAGATTTTGCCAAGATAGCAGAGCCTATGACCAAGCTTACGCGGAAGGACGAGGAGTTCATCTGGAGCGACGCCTGCCAGTCAGCATTTGAAGAATTGAAGAGAAGACTCACGACAGCACCAGTTCTAGCTTTGCCATCAGGATCGAGAGGGTTCATCATCTACATCGATACTTCAGGAAAAGGCTTGGGATGTGTGCTTGAGCAGAACAAGAGGGTTATTGCTTATGCTTCTAGACAGTTGAGGCCTCATGAGAAGAATTATCCTACATATGACTTGGAGCTTGCAGCAGTCATTTTTGCCTTAAAACTGTGGAAGCACTATTTGTATGAAGAGAGAGTGGACATCTTCACGGACCACAAAAGCCTGAAGTATGTTTTTACTCAGAAGGAGCTGAATATGAGACAACACAGATGGCTGGAACTCATAAAGGATTTTGACATCAATCTGCAGTACCTTCCTGGAAAGGCAAATATGGTAGCAGATGCTCTTAGTCGATATCCTGTTGCTATATTTCTTATTATAGATCGATATCTTTTGGAGGATCTTGAGAGTCTGGAGATCGAGATTGTTCTACCAGGAGTAGGAGGGCAGTTGATGCACATGCAGATACAGTCGGGTCTGTTGGAGAAGATTAATGAGGCTCAGTTTCTTGATGAGGGGGTCCGATGTATCAGAGGCCAGGCAGAGGCGAGATTGCTCGATGACTTTACAATTGCAGAGGATGGATCCCTGAGGCACGAAAACCAGTTGTGTGTGCCCAAGGATTTGCGAGAGGAGGTAATGTAGGAGGCCCACCAGTCGCAGTATTCTATTCATCCTGGGTCTACCAAGATGTACAAGGATATGCGGGAGTATGTTTGGAGGTATGGGATGAAGATAGAGGTTACCAGATTTGTTTCCAGATGCCTTGTGTGCCAGCAAGTCAAGGCGGAGCGCCAGAGACTAGAAGGATTACTCCAGCCTTTACCTATTCCGGAATGGAAGTTGGAGCATATCACCATGGACTTCGTCTCTAGTTTACCGCGTACGTCCAGTGGCAAGGATGCTATTTGGGTTATCGTGGACAGACTAACGAAGTCTATCCATTTTATTCCGTTTAAGGTTGGGCTGTCGACTGAGAAGCTTGCAGACCTCTACATGCGACAGATTGTGCGGATTCACAGGGTACCGGTGAGCATTGTTTCAGACAGGGACAACCGCTTCACATCACACTTCTGGAGGAGTCTACAACAGAGCTTGGGGTCACTGTTGAAGTTCAGCACCGCCTATCATCCATAGACAAACGGGCAGTCCAAGAGGACCATTCAGACACTGAAGGATATCTGCAGGTTTGTGCACTTGATTTCGGCGGTTCGTGGGAGGATCATCTGCATCTGGTGGAGTTTGCCTATAACAACAGTTATCAGGCCAGCATCGAGATGACACCGTTTGAGGTACTTTATGGATGGAGATGCCGCACACCGTTATCTTGGGACGACGTTGGTGAGAGGGCTTTGCTTGGGCCAGATATGGTGGTAGACTCAGCTGAGAAAGTCAGACTGATCAGGGAGCGTCTCAGAGTTACACATGATCGACAGAAGCACTGGGCGGACAGCAGCAGACGGCCACTGGAGTTCGTAGCTGGAGATCGAGTGTTCCTGAAGATCTTGTCGACTAGAGGCGTCATTCATTTTGGCAGAGGCGAGAAGCTCAATCCGAGGTACATTGGGCCTTTCGACGTGACTACGCGGATTGGCGAGGTAGCATATCGATTAGCGCTTCCAGCTAGCTTGGAGGGAGTGCATGACGTCTTCCACATGTCATAGCTTCGACGCTATATTTCGGATCCGAGCCATGTGGTGGACTATTTATAGCTAGAAGTGGGTCCGAGCTTGACCTATGAGGAGCAGCCAGTAGAGATCCTTGATCGGAGGGAGAAGCGCCTGCGGAACCAAACTATTTTACTTGTCTGTGTCATGTGGAGACATCAATCTCCAGGCGAGTCCACATGGGAGTGCGAGGACGAGATGCAGGAGCGATACCCCAGTTTATTTGTTTGATTGTACTTTGGTATTTTAGAAAAATTCTTACATTCAATAAAATCTTATGGAAAAAATTTTGTTTCGAGTTTTTCTTGAAATTTCGAGGACAAAATTTTTTTGGGAGGGAAATATTTGTTACTCCATTCCTCATATTTTAGAATTAAAATAAATAAATATTTTAGTTCATTATGTAAATGCATTAATTTTGTGATCTAAGTTTTTGTTAGGGAATATTTGGCATATTTTCTTTTGGATAGTTATTTAAAATTTTCTTCTCGGGTCAACTTTCAGTTTGGGTTTGGGCTGAATAACCCAACCCATGAGATCATCCTTTCATTTCAAATCTCAGTTGGGTATTGGGCTGAATAACCCATCCCATTGTAATTCGTTTATTTTATTTCAATCTCTCTCGGTTTCATTTAGAGGAAGACCCTCTGAGCTGTGAACTTTCAAATTCAAATTCTTTTTTTTCTAACTAACTTCCACTGTAGCATACTGCTACTCTCCCGCCAATTCGATTTTAACGGGCTATAAAACCCAGAGATCCCCATAAATTTTCCAATCTCAATTTCAAAAGCACACTCGTTCTTCTCCTTCTTCTTCCCAGAGACTATGGTGATGGCAATGGCGGTAGGAGTAGCTGTCCACTGAAGGACGATGATGACGATGACGTTCTTGCAGCAGATCGGCATAATCTCCGGCGATCGACAGTAAGTATAGGTCCGATTCTTCTTTGATCCGATCGTTCGTATTTCTAGTTGTTGATCACAAAAATGGTGTGTTCAGTCTTTGAAATCGACCGTGATCGATCGAGTTCTTCGTGCGTTGGGAGGACGATCTGCTCGTGTCAGCAATCAACAAATTCAAGTAAGTCTAGATCCCTTTCCTTTTGATTTCGATTTGGAAATTAGTGTTAGAATCAGAGTTTTTGGCATGGTCGGGTTACAGAGGCTTTTCCTTTGTTTTGATTATAGGAACGATTGGATGAATTTATGATTTGAGCGTTGAGTTAAGATTTGAAGGATTTGTGTTTTTGGATCAAATTGTGAGTATGAATGCTGTGTTTGAATTTTTTTCCAAAATTTTGGTTCAAACGAATTCAAATAGTAATGACATCCTATCTAAACTCTGATGTATCGAAATTATTTGATGAAATGTCTGAACAGAGTTCCCTACTCTCAAATCAATCTCTGGAACACAATTTCGACTCGTCTTAGCAGTATAATTGGAGATCCACCCTTCTCTACAGGTATACATCATTCTCGCGTTCTAGTTTTGTTCTAGTTTAGAATTTAACCTGTTGGTTAGGAATCGAGAAGAGTGGTAACATGTTCTGTTTGGGAAGGATCTTTTATCTAAGCTCAATTTGAGTTAAGTATGGATTCACAGTGGAGTAGAGTAGTTATTTGAAATAATTCCAGTTCAGTAATACAATAACTGAGATGTTGTTTCAAATTGATCACTGATATCTCAAATGATATCTTGATGACATTTCAGATGATAATTAGATGTCTTTAGCTCTTCACTTATCATTTTCCTTCTTGCTCGATCCTTTTAGAGTGTTCCTAATGTCAGTTTCATTTTGGGTTTCCTAAGCTCATTAAACATTACTTGATGACTGATTTTAAAATCTGAGAATGTGGAGTATCATCTTTTACTCTGGTTGGGGTTGCTAATAATTTAGAATATGGACTGTTGGGTGTATAGGTTCAGCCAGGTGATACCTGATAGGTCTGTTGCTGAGTCAATGTCAGGTTTAACCCTTATCTTATGAAGCTTTGTCTTTTTAAATCATATTATGAGTAGTTGAACCAAGAGAGAGTTAAGGTTCAGTCACTTATTGATGTCAGGTTAATCCTTGATTATTTACCTGTGAGGGAATGAATGCTTTACTAGAATAACAACTGCATGAATGTTTTATTGGCTGTGTACTACCAGAGAGTAAACCTTTTAAATATAAATGTCTATTAGGAATCAGTAACCTGTAATAGCTTACTGGTGCATACTGAGTACTTGGGAGGCTCAGACATCACTGATTTGGATGGTGGTGTGGACTGGTTATTCACAACTGTTTAATTCCTTCTAGTTTAGCCTTGAAGTTTTCCCTATAGATGACTGAGATCAACTTCTGAAGTAATGAGTGTTCCCAAATTGTTTCCCTGAAATTGGTAGGTCTTAGACTTGTGTGAACTTGATTTTAGTTCAATGGCACTTTGACTCTTTAAGGATCAGAGAGGTTGAACTCTAGCTTCCAAATAAGGGATTAGTTGACATCTTAATGATGGATTAACTCCTAATGGATGTTGGACATATGAAGAATATCAGTAGTATTCCTATTACAGAGAGTGGTTCCCATAACCTGTAGCCCTAAGGTTAAAGTAAATTCTCTTTAATCTGTGACTGCTATTATCTGAAGGATTATATATAGATATATTTGGCTTGGGAAGTTTGGCAAGGGCTAGTTGTAAGTATAAGTCAAGGTTGCATGTTTAGTGGTTTTAATGTCTGAATACCAGTAACTGATTACCTGCCACCTATTAAGATGTATCTGTGTAGTTCTTTTGTTATCCTGAGATCTTAGGATTTGTATTGCATTGGTTAGAGTGTGGTAGTTGGACCAATCTATTAGGGAATAGTTGGTACACTCTTAAGCTACATCCTGATAGTTGTTTGGATGTTAACTAACTGACCAGTGAAGTAGGGCTATTGGTAAGGAAGTATATGACAAATGGAGTGACCTTATATGTATGCACATGCATGTAAGTTCAACACATTATGGAATAAGTATTTCCTTTAGACTAATTTGAGGTTATGTAATAGCATGGTTGGCAAGGTAGGTCTCTATTTCAAACCATGTTATTTATCTTTATATTCTAGTGAATAGTTTAACTAATGGTTTTAAGTAAAATTGTAGGGAGTTTAATATTGAGTAGTTAATATTTGGACTTAACCCAATATCATAGCTTGTAGTAGGCATATTAGAACTGCAAGACACCAATATAGAGCTTGATTAGTTATTAACCAACTTGTACTCAATAAACCAGGAGGATATCCAGCTTCCTTGATTACCAGTACTTTCCCGGAGCTAGGCAAGTACTTTTCTACGGTTTTGTGCATTTACATTATTGTACTATTTCTTGTGACACGTCATGACACGATATCATGTACCCCTATACTCCTGTACTCCTGTACTATCTTGTTCTTGTACTTACTTGTGTCGGATGGGGAAATACACTAGCCATGTGACCAATCCCCGGTTATTATATTCATGTAGATAGCTTAGGCCTCGCATCGTGCACGCGGGCCCTAAGCCGTACCATATTCATGTACTCCTGTGCATGCTCTTGTATTCACCCCAGCCGGTCACATGGACTAGATGTATTTCGATATTGTGCACTTATCATGTCTTGTACTTCAGGATTATAGTTTCATTCCTGTACTTTACATTCATGTACTGTAGTTTCTGTACTTTATTACCTGTACTACATTTTTTGTACTTTCCTGTTCATTTATGTATTTCATTTTCTTGTACTCCTGTACTCAGTTCATATCATGTTCATGTTTCATTACCTAGAACTGTACTTTGCTCCGCTCTTGAATAGGATATGTTGCAGGTGAGTTGGAGGCCCTTTGCGATACATATTATGGTCGAGAGCCAGTAGATGCAGGAGAGCCAGCTGGAGTTGATCTTGACTTATAGGCTGCAGAAGCCTAGAGCTTTACCATTATCACTTTACATTTCCTTGTATTTGAGACTAGTAGACTCTATCTTTCATTTTGCTGGAATATAATAAATTCTGAGACTTGTATTTTACTCTGGATTTGGGATACATTTATAGATGTTGTGATTTCATACTTGTTCATGATTATCTGGTTAGATTTCCCTAAATTGGTACAGCTTACTTCGTCGTGTCTAACGAGGAAGGCTGGGCGTATCCGACTCGTGTCTGATTATTCGGGAGCGGGTCGTGAAAAAATTAGGGTTAGGTTTGGGTTTTCATGGAGTAAAGAAGGAGAAGAGGAGGAAGAAGAAGAGCAGTAGAAGGGGGAGTTGTCGGCTGAGGCTGCTGTGTTGGTGTGGGGTGTGTTTGTATGAAGGAGAGAGAGAACGGTGTGGAAGTTAGGGCCAGCTGGCCAAAGGGGGTGTGTGAGTGTGTGCCATGTAGGAATGGGTGGTGGTGATTGATGGTGGATAATTCAAGAGCTAGGATTAAGATAAGGTTCTAGGGTCCCATGACATATGTAAGGCCATATGTAAAATATTAATTATACTCATAAAATAGGTTTAGCCAATAAGAAATTATGCTTTTAAAATTATTTTAATCCTAATAATAATAAAATGCCTAACAACATATAAATGAAAATTATGTTCAATAAATAAAATAATAATTCAATATATATAACGAATATTTAGAAAATATTTATTCGTACATTAAAATAAAATACATAATATTTACATATATCGTAAATGTACACCCGCATGGACGTGTTTGGACATACTACAAGACTACATGGGTTTGGGTCAAGTTCGGGCTAGAATGGTACAACCAGGTCTCCTAAAAGTTACTATCTTAATAAATACTAATTAAAATCATCTGTAGGGGTCAATTCACAGTTTTGACTGATTTTCCTAATAAGAACACACATATAGCTCGATCTTCCTACCATGGCTAAAACATTAGTCAAAGCACACTACTACACTAGTCGTTCCAAAATTCCTAGTCGATATGTATCTCAAACTTAACCATGACTAAGGAAATCTATATATTTGGTATTAGGCTACTATAAATATAATAATAACATACAAAATTGTATTTATACCATTTCGATGTATAACATCCCAAAATAAATCCATAATGACTCCGCCAGGCCATGGCAACCTACACAGGCTCTATCAAGGCTCGGCGTCCTAGCTTGGAGACGGTATGGTTTATCAACCGAAATATACTCCAGAAGTTTATTAACTGGGTCTCGTGTTCCATTTAGAAATAAATAGCACAAGGGAACTCAATTGAGTGGCACACCCTTGGAATGTCCATTGTAGACTCAGAATGGGTCAAAATCATATACTTGGTCGATTTGGTTGGATAGATGTCGAACCCCAAAATTAAATCGGAAGTTTGGTCAAATTTTTACGGTAATGGTCAAATGGTATAAAGTGATCAAAAAATTGTGTGATACAAAAAGAATACAAGATAACAAGTTTGAGTGGGACGTCATATATTAAAATAAAGATAATTTTGTCTACTACAAAATTCATAAAGGAAGTTTTGAGAGATTGACATCTTTGACGTTCCAAAAATCAAAGTCACGAAAAAGTATATTTAATAATCAAAACTAATTATATTCATTGAAAATAATTCATATAAATTTTTTAAAAGAACCCTAAAAATCAAGGAGGCTTACATCATGATTTTGGGTATAGTAGTAGTTGCATTTATCTTATTCCTCTATTAACATATTTTTATTATCATTGATTATTCTGCTGATATTTCCTAATTTCACAAGCTTTACTTCTTTGTTATGAGCTTGTTCAGACAGTTGTATTAAGGTCTGACCAACTTTACTACATATTGTCTTTCTTGGTGTTTTATTCTTGTGGAATTGGTGTGATACTATTTGATTAGCATTGGTACACTTGATTCTCACTTGAGATGATATCATGTGGATTGGGATATAGTTGGACTTGCTAGATATAGTTAGATTTGACCTCTATACAACTTTTATGTATACGAGTTGGGCTGGAGTCCACTAGATACGTAGTTGACGTGCTTACGAATCCTGGTCCTACGTATTTTGTGACTGGGCTTTATATATTTTTTGGTGGCCAATGCAGGTCGAGTTAGCCGTTTCGGTTACATTACTGTACCATGCGGACCTACGATAGGATAGTATATTAGGATCTCAATCCACAATTGCTTTGAAAATTCTTTTGATTTTCTCTATCGCCCTTGGAACTCGAAAATTGTATTTCATCATCTTTTTTGAACTCCTTACCATGAATTCTAGTATTTTCCTATTTCGAAAGGACGAATGCTCATGCTTGACACTCCTTTGGATTGTATTTTATCATAAAATAGAAGGTAGTTATTAAAACTTCTTAAGCAGAATTGACTGTTTATAGTAATAGAGGTAGGATAGACGTCTCTATTAGATAGACCGAGTGGATTAGACTAGCAGTATAAAATTTATATATGCGACTTAATCCAATGAGAGACTCTAGGAGCATTGGACTGCAACCATTCTACAATTTTATATATGATTATATAGAGATGGGGTAGAAATATAGCACAGCTTAATTTGGTTTATTTAGAAAGATAAGGTAAGGTTCTCAATCGAAATGAATGTAGTAACTTTGGGAGAATATCTGGAAGAATTTTTGAATTAGATACGGTTCCCTAGTTAGAGTGTGATCATTAGTGAAAGGATTTGAAAAGTCTTGTTATGAATAGAATGAGTCCATAAACACTATACTTAAGATTGATACGGAACCTCATAAAAATTCTATGGTTTCATCAAGGCGGAGGAACTTTCGCTTGAACGATGTAGAAATCATGACAGTAGCATATGTCAAGAAATGAAGTTACATTGGACAGCGGCCGAAAGACCTTACTAGGGAGATTCCTATTAAAGGGATACATGATGATAGGTTATACCATGTGCATGATGATAGCATGGGGGGGTGACATGGTGCCTAGGGTGGCACCTCACCTCCCTTATTATATATATATATATATATATATATATATATATATATATATATATATATATATATATAGAGAGAGGATGAGGGAGGTGAGGTGCCACCCTATGGAGGGTGTCTACTTGTCACCCCCCAAATGCTATCATCATGCACCCATGTGCATGATGATAGCATGGTGGGGGTGACAAGTAGACACCCCCCCGTGAGGTGGCACCCTACCTCCCTTATTCTATATATATATATATATATATATATATATATATATATATATATATATATATATATATATATATATATATATATATATATATATATATATATATTTATATATATATATATATATATATATATATATATAAAATAAATATAAATATATATATATATATATATATATATATATATTTTAAAATATATATATATATATATATATAAAAAATATATATATATATATAAAGAATATACATATATTATATATGTGAGAGAAAGGGAAAAAAAAGTAATCAACAGCCCTTGTTCCGCGCCCCCAGCCCCGCATGCGCTACCATGGCAGCACCATCGGCACGCCACTGACCACCGTACGGCCAGCAGCAGAGCACAGCAGCAACATCAGCAAGCAGCAGTGTCAGCAGAGCGACAACGGTGAACCCAATTTCGCGGTAAGATTTCTCTCTATTGGTTCCACAAAATTTCGATCCGTAAATTTCTATGCATAGCTAGATTAAACCTCTACAAAACCCTTCAAGTAGTATATTTTAGTTCAACCTAAATTTCTCATGAAAATTCATGGAAAATAAAGGAAAAATAGGATTTCAGGAATATATAAAATGTCCCGAAATCCTAACTTTGAGGGCTGTGTCACGACCCGCACCCGCTTTTCGAGATGCGAGTACGTGTCCAAGCCCAGCTTACGTCGCAGAGTCGGCGGTAAATGCTGTCAAGGCCATGATGCTCAAAATCACATAAAGAATAACTTCATTGCTCATTCACATTTCTAAAATTTATTACAATAGTGACAAGATTTATATTTGAAAGAAAATACAAAATTCTTACACATATTTAAAATGGCTACAACATCTATCTAAAGTCTAAGTTTTGGCCTGCAAGTATACCCGTATCTCCCAATGCTAAGAGAAGCCACAACTAACATGAAAAATGTTAGTTTTTAGTCAGGAATGGAACAAGCACACAAACGGACGGCAATGAAAAAACACAATAGAATTCACAAGACATAAAAATAGCATATGTGAGATGAAACTAGAAAGTAACTGATGTCATGGCATGTGGTAAAATGTAAAGAAACAATAAAAGACAACTATCTAAGTGTGTTGAAATATCCTTGTCGACATGTGAACGACTAAGGGGTAAATATGGCACCCTGCACGTGTCGTGTGCAGCTGCTATCAGTCAAGATTAGACATTTTGGGATGGAATGGGTGGTTCACACGTCTACTAAGATATTTTTCCTTTCCGACCAGTATACATGGGCCCAGACAAGTTACGAAACACAACGGTAAAATAAGACAAGAACATAATAAATGGGGTCCATGATACTATCTCGTGTGTCCATCGTGTCATCAAGCAAGGAGCATATGTATAAACATGAAATGGAAAGACTACTATGAATCGAAAGCAATCATAAAGTATACTTGCCTGAGGTCCTTTGCAGGTAAAACCGATAATACTATACTACTCAGTGAGCCACAATAGTTAAACTCATACAACAGTCTACAGATGCTGAAATAGACATTACCAACGTTTTTAGAATAGTCAACTTAGCTAGAATTGCCTGTCTATAAGTCCAATTCTGGATACAGGAGCAAAACGGTTATTTCGGGCCAAAACGATGTCCGTCGTTGGACATATTTTGCACTAAAAAGCGTGCCAAAGTCAATGGTCTCTAAAGTCGTCAAACTACATGTCTACAAATTTGTTTTGATGAAACAAACCCAACGGTAAGTCCAATTTTAGATTTCGGTGGGCCGTGCATGAAATCACCCGTTGAGTACGATCGTAGGGCCCGCAAAATGGTGATCCGATCAACTGTTTCAGAATTAGACCAAACTTGGCATACAGGACGAAAAAATGATACGGTCCTGCTGGCACAAGTTTCGTCTCGATCTGACGAACGTGCATAAAGTAATTGAAAATTTTACAAAGAGGCCGATATGGTGAATTTCGACGGATACGCATCAAATTCGTCGCGCACATGCAACTAATTTGAATTCCGTCAAAGTCCACACGTCTGCGATGTTGATACGCACCTTTCGATGCTTTAGGTTCGCGACAACGTCGTCCGGTTTAGCTGGATGCACGTCGTATCGGAGGAATTTTTTAGGTTTTTAATATTTTAAAACAGTTTTTCGCCAATCTTTGGAATCCGATTTCTCGGCATGTATTCGATGAAATCAACTTCTGTAAATTGGGTTGCAGATCCCTATAGGTTGGCTGTAACCATCTTTGATTGGTTTTCTAAATCTCATAATGGTTTGTTCACAGTCTTCCTTCCAATTATGTGTTGGGACTGTCTTACATGGTCTATTTTGATCAGTTATTTTATAGACTTCGTGTCAATTTTATGGACAGGTGGGTTCTCCATATCGGAACATAAAAGCTAGCGCTTCTAGATGGTCATATGGGCTCTCTATACTATTTTACAGGATTGAATTTCATGGAATGAGGAGGACGAAATCCTTACTCGAAGTTGCGCTTGCGGCTGTCGCTGCTGTTGTTCTGTTTCCTTGGTCTGTCGCACGCGCGCGGGCTCAGTCGCCGTCCGATTTAGGGCTAGGGTTTTGGGTTTAGAGTTTCTCGACTCTCCCTCTCTTGATCTATATATATATATGTATATTGTTGTTAAAACAGAGTCGAGGGGAGGTCGGGCCTGGCTCGGCTGGGTTGGGCTGGGACTTATAGCTCTTTTTGTTTTAATCTCTTTTTTTTTCTTTTTCTATTTCTATTAGTATTATACATAATCCTGTATATGTATGTACATACCTCCAAGCATATCTATATCTATATATATATATATATATATATATATATATATATATATATATATATATATATATATATATATATTATATATACATACATACATACATACCTACATACACACACACACAACACACACACACACACACACACACACACACACACACACACACACACACACACACACACACATACACACACACACGCACACACACACACACACACATATATATATATATATATATATATATATATATATATATATATATATATATATATATATATATATATACTTATATAACTTTTTATATATTTACTTTTAATTTTATATATCTTCTATGCATACATACCACTACCACAATAAATATTCACAACAACCAAATAATATCTATATACGCACATATATATCTATATATACATATACTTATATATAATCTCCATAAAATCCAAATAAATCTCAATAACATTTATTCCTAGGGTAGGGCCTACCTATAAAAATATGAACACATATATTATAACATTTATCTGACAAAATAATATGACCAATAATAATAAAATAATATTATATAATAATAACCTTAATAACATTGGTAATAAAAATAATAACAACAATAATAATAACGTTAATAATACAACTACAATAAACCAATAATAGAAGTGGTGATGGATGAAACAGTATATCCTCACATAAATTGGTTCACAGAAAAGTCTTGTACACGTTCTAAAGTGCTATATCAAAATTAATATTGATATTATTTATATATACAATTATTTTTAGAAAATTATTTATTTAGACAGTTTAAGGTAAGATACGAAGTATACTCTTAATATATATCAACATGGACGTCTTTGGATACATTAGATGCCTACATGGGCTTGGGCTCAGTTCGGGTCCAGTCTGGGCTAGTTTGGTACAACCGGGTCTTCTACAAGTCAATAAATCTTAATAATAAATAATTAAATTATTTATAGGAGTCAATTTGCAACTTGGCCTGGTTTTCTTAGTTAGGACATCACTATGGCTCGACCTTCCCTACCAGGGCTAATACACTAGTCAAAGCACGCTACTGTACTATTCGTACCACAATTTCTAGTCACCTTGTACTCCAATCCCTAACCATGACTAAAGTCATCTACCGTAATAATTAACTAATTAATTATTTGTAACAATCTAAAAATCACCATTTAAATCAAATAAATAATAAAAATATTTCAAAATTTCTGGGAAGAGGAGTTACAGGCTGATTTCTGTCAAACCATTGAGCAATTTGGAAATCCATTTGAACAGCCTTATAGACAACCTATACGTCTATAAACCCTATTTTTATTTTTTACTTTAGCTTAGTAAATCTTGTTTTAAATCAGTTAAAAAATTATAAAAATCAGTTTTCTAAAACTAAAAATTCCCGATATGGGGTTCGTCTCGACAAATCGGATGACTTCGCTGCCAACCGAGGGCATCGAAAGGTGCGTACAGACTTTGCAGATGCGTAGGCATTGACGGCTTGAATTGGTTGTGTGTGAGCGATGAATTCGACCCGTATCCGTCGAAGAACGCCGTATCGATCGCTTTCCAAAAATTTCAATTATTTTATGCATGTTCATCACATTGCGATAAAACTTGCGCCATTGTACTCGTGTTATTTTTCTAGTTTTTTAAGCCAAGTTTGGTCCGATTCTAAGACAGTGGACTGTATTGCCGTTTTGGTGGGCCCCCGGTTCGGTTCAACGATCAATTTTCTGCACGGCTCATCGGAATCCTAAATTGGACATACCATTGAGTTCGTATCGAAAAACATGACTTATAGGTATATAATTTGTTGACTTTAGAGACCATAGATTTTGGCACGCTTTTCGGTACGAAGTAACAACGAATACTATTTTGATCCAAAATTACCGTTTTGTCCCTGTGTCTAGAATTAGACTTATGGATAGTCAATCTTAGTCATTTTTTCTATTCCAATAGCGTTGGTGATGTTTGTTTTAGCATCTGGAGACGTTTGCAGAAGTTCTATCCTTGTAGCTTCTCTTGACTTGTTGATTTTATTTACTGGACGTCGTCAAAATACTCAACAACCACCAGACAAGATACCTGCTATATTCTACAATACATCCACTGGAAATGGATGTATCGATACATTCAAAATCTGGACCGTTGGATGTTAATCCAACGGTTCAGATTAAATTCAGATAAAATAATATAGGAGACATCATTTAATGCTGATTTAGACTTTTGACCTGTTGGTAACTTGCTTTAGCAGGTCATTCTTCACTTTAATTTTTTCAATAAACACCCTAAATTAGCTCATATTTACTCTATCTTTCGTCCATCCAAATTAATCTGAACCTTTTTTTTTGGTTACAGGCCATGGTAGTCGTGGTGGTGCTGGGGGTGGTGGAAAGAGAAACGGAGATGAAGAAGGAAATAAGAATCGGTTCGAAACGCGTCGAACGTCGTCGAGCCCTCCTAGAACAACGAGGAGTACCAGTTGCGCCGAGAAGAATCGGTCCGCTTCGCGTCGGACGTCGTCGAGACCTCCTCGAACAAGGAGAAGTACCAGCGGTGCCGCTCTAATTTTACTGCCCATGCCATTGTCTTAAATTTTATTTTTTATTTAACAATTTAATATTTTGTTAATAAAGCTACATGTCATGGTGGTGGTGAACTGAGGAAACCTGCTTCTGAGGTCGGGCGGATTATTTTTTAACTTTTCTAAAGATAATATTTTCGAGGAGAATATTTTTTTTTGGGAGAATGGCCATTCTCTTTGCTTTCAATACGGCGAATGGACGGAGAATGGTACATTTAGGACGGAGAATGGACGGAGAATACGGTGAATGGCCATTCTCTTTGCTTTTAATACGGCAAATGGACGATGAATACGACGAATGGACGGAGAATGGCCATTCTCTTTGCTTTTAATACGGCGAATAGACGGAGAATGGCCATTCTCTTTGCTTTTAATACGGCGAGTGGACAGAGAATGGTACATTTAGGACGGAGAATGGATGGAGAATACGGCGAATGGCCATTCTCTTTGCTTTTAATACGGCGAATGGACGGTGAATACGACGAATGGACGGAGAATGGCCATTCTCTTTGCTTTTAACACGGAGAATGGCCATTCTATTTGCTTTTAATACGGCGAATAGACAGAAAATGGTATATTTAGGACGGAGAATGGTACATTTAGGACGGATAATGGTACATTTAGGACGGAGAATGGTACGTTCTCTCAAATCTCTTCTTTGTGTAAATTAAATACAAGGAGGACACAATCCTTAATTTTAGTTATTGCTTAGCAGAGTCTGCTTAGTTGTTGTAAAATTATGGTGTTGCTTCTGTGACACTTTCATCTTTAATCTCATGTTTTCTATGAATATGTGTTCTGTTTGATTTTGATTTAGTAATCTTTCCGTAATTAGTTTTTTTGTTTCATCTAACAATTTAATATTTTTGTTGTAAAGCTACAGGGCATGGTGTCGGTGGTGGAAGGAGAAACGGAGATGAAGAAGAAAAGAAGAAGAAGTTCCGGTTTGTGACGGACTTCGTCGAGTTCCTCAATCAAGCGGAATTAAACCTCTTATAGAGTTCCTTAATTGAAGTTGATCACAATAACCTTTTGTATTTTTCAAACGGATAGTAGAATCTTCCTCGAGTCCTCCTCAATCAAACGGCTAGTAGAATCTTCCTCGAGCCCTCCTCAATCAAACGGCTCTCGAAATTTATTTGTCTATCCATCTTCCTTACTTTTTGTACTTCTCTCTTGCTATATATACAATAGTTTTCTTGTTTCATAGTACTATTATTCATTCTGAAATACATAGAATAGTTTTCTGAAATACAATAGTTTTCTTGTTCTCAAGATGTCTACTCGTGTGGTGGGAAATGTAGAAGACGTAGAAGATTGGATGCCAGCTCCAAAAGAAACCATCATTCCGCGTATGTTGCGCAAGATTGAAGAACATCAGTCGAAGATTTCAGCTGATGTTGCAAAGATCAATTCTAAGCTTTGTTCATTAGAAATTGAACAAATGAATTTATCTCGACGTTTTGAGAAGTTTGAAGAATCTCCAGCTTTGAAGAAGGCATCTTCATCTGGAGCCTTTAATAATATGAAGGTGGTTTCCGTTGTATCTTCTTCCGAAGAGGAGGACGTGGAGCTACAGTATCGTAGTAAAGCATTGGACCAATTTCTCGCATTGGACGCTATAGAAGAAACTGACTTTAGCATTCCTTCTAAAAGAATGCGTAGAAATTTACATCCGGTCACACCATCGAAAAATTTAATAAGGGGTTCAACCTCGAAGCCTAGCAATTGTACTAGTGTTTCTTCGAGATATTACGACTATATTTTTGCAGATGATAGACCTGACGAGTAAGTAATATGAGTTTTGATTTAATTCCAACAGTTTTTTTCTCCTAATTTATTCGTTTCTTTTCTTAGAGAAATAATATCATCTTGCAACAAAAACTATGTGTCTCGGTGGGAGATGAAGACCTTAGCTCCTTTAACAAAAATTAGCAATGGGGTATGTATAGATATTATATTTCTTCTTAGATGCCATCTATGTTTACTTCGATTCTATCGCTGACATTTTTAATAATTTATTCAGATTGTAGGTATTGTCTCTGCTCTTCTCACCGCGGAGGAATGGAAAAGAACCTCCAATAAAGCTAATGTATGGTTTTTACCAATAAGGATGTCGGTGAGTGAGCATTTTATTCTTCAATGCATATGCATTAACAATTTTCTCGTTTGTTTGTCCTTCGTAATGTATTAATTGATGTGTATGTAGAAAGCCACGTTACCTCCATCCGTCAAAAAGCCTCATGAATTGTGGAAGAAGTTTAAATATTTTCAGGATTACATGTGATCTTTAAGCACTTGTAAAGAGGTATTAATGTATTTATGTTTAAATATTAATCCTAATTTTCTAAAATTTACTAATTTGTTTTACCTAATTATCCTGATTCAGATATACATACCCATTCATTTGGGCGAATACTATACTCTTGTAAGAGTTCTGGTTAAAAAAAGGACTGTTGAAATTTGGGACTCACTTGCATCTAA
>JANAVB010016800.1:19837962-19995462 GCA_029216955.1 Iris pallida
TTTAAATATCATATGCCTATTATTTAAAATGCGCATTTTTATAATCTGATTGATTACGGCCATTTGAGTCCAGACCTAGCTCATGGCTTCTGTGGACTCAAATGAGCCTAATTATATTCAAGGCATTGCGAGTCATATCGGACTTGATTCAATGGCTTTGGGTCACGTATCTGGACTCCGGTTCAATTTCGTATACGTGGATAAATATAACTTTAATTATTTTTTTCCAAAAATTGTAACTTGCTGTATTTAATTTTTTATGTGAAGTACACTCTAAAAATCTGGGACAATTGTATTTAAATCTATGTTAATTTAGCTAATTTAGTTAATTTTCTAGGATTTAACTAGTAGTTTTGACATTTTATAAAAATAGGAAACCAGAACATCATTTTTAGGGTACTTATGTTTACTGATTTTTATAAATAATTATTAGGGTTTATAAATTCCAAAAAAATTAGTATAAATTTCTATAATTAACAAGGATAATCATGTTATTTTATTTTATGTATATTTGAGCTATTTCCTATCTTAATAATTGTTGGAACACAGTGTACAGTCTGATTTATTTTTGAATAATTACGACTTGCGATGTATTGTGTGATTTTGGGATATTTTAGTATTGGACCTTACTCTACCATAATATAAAGGCCCTAGAAAGTTGGTTTAGGTATTGTGTCACCCCATATTGGTCTCCTATGCTAAAGTCATCATTTGGCAAGGTATCTAGTCAGAAAGTCGTGTCACACCACCAGTGTCCTAGTATTTAGCTTAGTATAAAAAAAACTAAGTTTATATATCCTTTTTACAGTGACGGGACACCGAATATCTATAGCTTCATATACATACCCTTGCTTTGCACAAGGCAAGTACCTCTATAAACTTTATTTACTGCATAATGAATTGTGTATAAACCGTTAAAATATCGATACCTAAACTGCAAATCATATCTGGAATATCTCTACATGTTTCACATGCTTTATACTGCTCTCAGTATCCACCATATTTTATATTGTTCTCATATCTCTCACATGTTTAGAATCTAGGTTATGGGGAAACTTATAGTTTAGTACGTGATCATGCCCCCTCTACCGTACTCGAGCAAGGTTTCATTTTATATGTTACTGCACCGTAGGCTTTTTCTCAAAGCTGTATTTGTGTGTATGTACGTCTATCGCCTTATCACTTGTACGGAAGTACATTTCATTTACATGTGCCTCCCGCACATTATACACCTATTGACGATCACGTACTTGCTCCAGTTTTAAATATTACATATACATCTGTCGCTATGATATAAGTATCCTTGCCATGATAGATTGTGATATGCAATAATTCCTATTTATTACACTTCTGTTCATTTTATGTTTCGTATATTTAGTTTGTTAGAATCAGTACTTGCTCCCGTCCTGACAGAATAACGTTTTAGGTATACTTACCGATGAGGAGTTGCTATGTGATTCCTATTATGGGATTACCATCGAGGATCAGATTTTACCTTACGAGGATGTACCTGCGGGGAAACTCGTCTAGTTTTTTAGTTGCTTGGGACTTTTAAGAGCAGTCATGTTTTAGACTATGTATTTTGATACTGGACCTGTATCCAGTTTTACGTCTTGGTTATGTATTTGGAACATATTTATATACTAGATGATTTTGTGTTTGGGATATTTTTGACTCAATATGACATATAGAATTGTTAGCACACTTTGATCATATAATGTTTGTCTTTAGAACAGCTTACTACACTTTGATCATATAAGCATAGGCTGGACATGACTCAGCCCGGCCCAATAATTTGGGTAGCGGATCGTGACACTAATCACATGGAGACTCGGTGGGCCACTTTGGCAGAAAAAGAAAAACAACCAATGGAGGACAAGGTAGCAAGCAAGTCGTAGGCGGACTGTTGTCGAACTGGGTCGAGTTTAGACAATGGGCACATACAGTTTGTTCCTCCTATGATGAGTGCTACAGGGGTGAGGGCATTATTCACGGAGGAAGACCTTACAGAAACAGCGGATTACTGGAGCAACACGGTCGTATTATATGTTCTAGAAAATAAGCCATTTTATGGACAGATTCGAGCGCTCGCCAATTGGGTATAGAGACCGAAGAGGAACATCCAGTTCTTCATTAGAAAGAATGGCTTCTACTACGTCCAGTTCGCCGCTAAGGAGGATATGGATAGAGTCCTTTAGGAAGGCCCGTGGACCTTTGATGGAAGATTGATCATTATGAAGGCATGGACACAAGACCATCAGTACGAAAGGGAAGTCCTACACTCGGTCCCTATTCGGATTCGGTTCCCAGAGCTTCCGATAAACTTTTGGAGTATTAGCATGCTAACCAAGCTAGTAAGCATGGTAGGAAGGCCTATAAAAGCCGATGAAGCGACTGCCTACAGGACAAGGCTGAGTTATGCCTGAATATTTGTCAAGATATCTGCAGATAAGGATCTTCTGGGTTTTGTGGAGTGGAAGTCCCATCTGGGGAGGTCTACATACAGCGGGTAGAGTATGAGTGGGTTCTACCCACTTGCAATCTATGCAATTGCTTTGACCACCCGTCTCGAGAGTGTAGGTTGATTTCAGAAGTTTTGGTTCGTGATTAGGCGGAGAAGGACACCACGAGAGGCCAGGGGGGTCGACGCACACAGGGTATGGATATTAAGATTGATATCGTGCTCGATAAGGTCCCAAATAGGGATAGAGAGACGAGAGATGCGGATAATAGTGCAGTAGGATAGGAGGGCACTGCAATTGGTAGTAGCTTGGTATTCCAGTCAACAAGAGAGACAAGTAGCAACCCAACCCCGGGAGGCCAAGTGTGGAAGAAAAAGGTTTTGGTTATTCCCGAGGAGGAAGTAGGCGACACAACCTACGGAGAAAATCACAAAGAAATAGTACGACCAGGTCCCCGTATGGCAACACGAGCAGGAAAAGGCTTACCATGTCCACACATGAGGATGTAGGCCTATCAACCCATGAGGTGACAGGGAACAGAGAGGCACTATGCTATGACAATCCCAGATGGAAGGAAGTTTATCCAGAGAGTAACACAACAGAAGGTAATGAGGAGTAGAGGTTGACGAAAGTTATAGAAGATGAGGCTATTGGCGACCCAGACATTAGCCTCGAGAAAATTAATGGGGATCCTGACGTACCCCCATGTCTTTAATCGTCTGGAATGTTTGCAGCATCTGCTCCATTGGAAGATAGAGGGAATGTAGTGAGGTAATAAGAAGAGAACAAGGTTTGATTGTGGTGCTATTTGAAACGAAGATTAAGTCGCAAAAGATGCTGAGTAGGACAAATTTGATGTGGCAGAAGGTAAATAACTTATAGATATGTCATATGGCACGTATCTGGATCAAGTGGGATACTAGCTGTTGGGATGCACATGAGGTCCATATGTCGGAACAACTTATAGTACAACTCTACACCAAAAAAGAAGGATTTTCCTTCTTGTTCGGCGCTGCTTATGGACACAATGATAAGCGGAGACGTAAAATTCTTTGGCAAGACATTACCCGGATTAGCACACTAGCCATAGTACAGTATAAGGTATCGCTCATTATAATGGGAGACTACAATACAGTGTTGCATCAACATAAAAAAGTTGGCGGCATGATGATTCCAAAGCATATACTTTAAGATTTTCAAAACTACCTACTCCTATCCGGTCTGCAGACTCTGAAGGATGGGTCACATGTGGACGTGGCACAATAAGGCCCCTCATCTACACATCGCCTGCAAATTGTACCGGGCTCTAATTAACCAAGCCTTGTTGGATAAATTTCCCCTAATGTTCGCAGAGGGTCTGCATGCAGGAACGAGCAATCATAGCCCCATTTGTGTCCGCCTAGTGAAACGGAGCACCCCTTGAGGTCGTCCATTTTGCTTTGACAACAAATGGCCACTTTTGGAGGGTTACTCCGCTACGGTTCAGAGCAGTCTCCTCCACCAAGCTGATGGAAACCCGTAGTTCCGTCTAGTTAGCCGATTGAAGTTGGCAAAAGCCAAATTAAAACGATGGTAGATGTTGTACCCACACAAGCGGGTAGACAAGGAAGAACATGCACTAAGGGACCTCCAAGGGCGGTTGCAAGCGGACATATTAAACCCGGCCATTGCGGAAGATGATAGGGTGCTTAGGGATTGGGTCCGATTACTTCGGCTCCAAGAACTGGTCGAGCTTTCCCAGCATGAGAAATGTAACTGGCTCAGGGAGGGAGATAATAACTCTACATTTTTCTATGATATGGTTCGGTCTCGACAGCACCATAATAACATTGGAAAGATTCTGGGTCCGGACGGGAAACTTCTTATAAACCCGACAGGGATCCAAGCCACGGCCGTCAGGTATTATTCTGATCTATATAATCAAAGTGATTATTTATCCAACTTTCCTGAAATAATCTGTAAACGAAAAGTTTCACAATTCGGGAATCGGGTTCTCCGGGCTCCTGTGACTATGGAAGAAATAGAAGCAATAGTTATGAATGCTAATCCAAATAAAGCTCCGGGTCCGGATGGCTTCAGAAGCAAGTTTTACAAACTACACTGGGCTAAACTGAAGGAGTCAATCCTCGAAGTAGTACAGGATTTTTTCAGAAACAGATGAATTCTGCGTGAACTCAACCACACCTACCTTTTTCTTATTCCTAAGAAGAAGGGTTCTACACTTTTATCAGATTTTCGTCCTATATCTTGCTGCAACTATATATATAAAGTGATCACTCATTTGATGTGTCGGTGCATGGAGGGTATCATGCAGGAATTGATCGCACCAAACTAAGCTGCCTTTATAAAGGGACTTGACATAGCGGAGAACAACCTACTTGTACATGAGTTAGTCCGGCACTTCAATAAGACTAGTGGCATTAGATCTTCTCCAAATTAGATCTACGTAAAGCTTACGACACGGTGAATAGAGAGTTTGTACGCCATATTATGCCAGAAATAGGCTTCGAAAAGGAGTGGGTTGACATGGTCCGAGAGTGCGTATCGACACCAACTTTTTTAGTTCTACTGAACGGTCAACAGTATGGCTTCATCAAGAGCAGTAGGGGAATCCGGCAGGGCGACCCTCTCCCCGTACATCTTCACTATTGTGATGGAATACTTCTCTTGTCTGATGGATTCTGCTGTGATCTGGATGCAGATTACTGCTCTGTACCAACATATACAACCCCATAAGTCCCACCTGATTTATGCGGACGATCTTCTAGTGTTCATGTCTCCTACTTGAAGAGGGATACAAGAATTAACGACAATCCTAGATATGTTTGGCAAATTAACAGGTCTATATTTGAACCAGGAAAAGAGTACAGTTTACTTCAGCCATAATTGCTCTAGCCAGAGTGAACGGGCCACTATACTGGGTATAGAATGAGGTATTTTGCCAGTCAAATATTTGGGCATCCCATTATCGGTCAGTTATGCTCGTAATATGGAGTGTCAGAGTCTGGTCGAATATACGCAAAGACAGGTGGAGTATTGGCATGCGATTTATCTCTCATTCGTGGGTCAAATCGAATTAGTACGATCCGTCCTTACATCCATAGTTCAATTTTGGCTCCAGGCCATACTGCTACCAGCATCTACTATCAAGAGAATAGAACAAATATGTGCTTCATTTATATGGCGAGGTGGTTTGCATGGGATTAGTTGGGACTCTCTTTGTCGTCCTACAGAAGAAGGAGGGGTCGGATTATTTAACTTCAGAAGTTTACGTGACGTGGATTGTGTCAAGTTGTCCTGGAAGGCCATGGTGTCTGAATCAATATGAGCCACATGGATATACAACAAGTATATGAAGAACAACAGTATCTGGTGTATGTGTGCTAATAATAATGATTCAGTTGTGTTCAAAAATATCTGCCTCTACCGAGCTACCATTCGTTCGCTAGTCCACTGAGTTATTAAAGATGGGCGAAAAACATTACTTTGGTAAGATCCTTGGTTCTCTAGTCGACCATTGGGGAGCTCCATGAGTCCCCGACCCGTGGATGGGAGCAAGGATACAAAGTCGTGAGCAGCATCATACTACATGGGGAGTGGGCGCCTGCGCTGCACAGGTACACTTGACAATTTGAATCGGAGATCCGTGCTGTGCCTATCGATCCCCAACTCGAGTCCGATGATTAGATCTGGGATAGGACGGAGGAGGAGATGTTTAACTACCAGGCGGCATATGATGGCTGTAGAACTCATCACAGTCGGTGGGAATGGGAAGATCTCGTTTGGACGGCATGAGTGGCAAAAAAATTCCAGATGTGCCTATATAAGTTATTAATGGAGAGGCTTCTTACTTTAGACAGATTATATAGATTCAGAGTAAATATTGTAGGTCAGGGGTGTGTCATTTGTAGGCAGGGACTGAAGATATCTGTCACCTATTCTTCACATGTGAAGTCTCGTGGAGTATTTGGACTGTGCAGAGCAATAAGATGTGACTACAGTCAGGAGGGCCCCAATGTGAAAGGATATCATGATTCAGATCAGGGGTGGTAAAGAGAAAGGCACGAGGTGGTACAAAGAAGCTCGGTTATGCTTGGCGGCTGCTGTCTGGCACATCTGGAGAGAAAAGAATCATTGCGTCTTCAAGGGACTGGTCACGCCAAATATTGGCATTATTCGAAACATAGAGTTTGATGTAACAGAGATGGGATAGTGGTCCCGAGTAGTTTATGTAGGTTATAGTCGCTGATGTTGATTGTACCATACTTTTTTTATCAATAAAATTACCTTCCTTTAATATAATATATATAAATATATATATTATATATATATATATATATATATATATATATATAAAATATATATATATATATATATATATATATATATATATATATATATATATATATATATATATAGAAAAAATATATATATATATATTTATATATATAGTTGGAATTATTCAATAATAGGGACCACATATGTAAAATTAATTGTGTTGGGCTATCCATATAATTGTAACACCCAGTTTTCTAAATGTGGATAATTTTAAACTTTTATAATTATAATTATTATTTAATTGTATTTACATCACATTATGATTTTTTGGCGATTTTTAATCATTTTTAAACTATTTAAAAACTATGACTTGTGATTTTTATGTGCTGCTAGTGAAACCCGAGAGACTGTCTGACCTAAAGCCTAACCATGTGATTAGGGATATTTAATTACCATTTTTAGCCTATGGATAATTTGGTCATTTTGACTTATTAGAATTATTTGATTAAATATTGGATTGATGATTGCTATCCTTGACTTTGACTTATTGAGACTTTGTAGACTAGCCTAGAAGCTAATCCTAGCTATGGTGACCCTAGTCTAACTTAAGTTAACCTATTTTTAGTCATTAGAAACTAGTTTTAAATAGGAGGATTAAGATTAAGTGAAATGACTTATGACTTGTGATTTTTCATTCCATGACTTGTGACTTAAGCCCATAGGCCCATAACTTGAAGCCCTAACCCTAACTAAACCCTAATTGACCAAACATGTAGAGATTCCTACTCCTATTTAAAGCCCTCTCTCCTTGTTCTTGCCTCTTTTGCGTGCTCAACCAAGTTTTAGAAAGAAAGGTAAATCACATCTTCCAAAATACCTAGTAAATTTATTTTAAATCCTTTTTGACCCAAATCTTTTGCATATGATTCTAATCAACCTCTACTTGCTGATTTTGAGGAGTAATTTCAGTCTAAGAGCAATTTGGAAGAATTTGGATAGCAACGGGAATAGTTTGATTTAGGACTTTTTATTTTGATCTTTGCAATATATAGGTAAACCCCTCTAATTCCATTTAATTCCTGTTTTTATTGCATGATAGCCTAGATCTAGGTGTCCCCTAGCTACAGTAGAAGTTTGGTGTCATTTGCATTAAGTTTCATGTCCGTATCGGACACGTATCATTGTATAGATCTAGGTGTTTGATGAAATATCCAAACCGATTTCTTTTGCTATTTTTCCAAATATTTTCGAATAAAATCCTAGATCTAGGGCTTGCTTAAGGATTCGTGTCCTTGGCCAGTAGATTTGGTGTTGTGTCGTGTCTACACAAGGACACGAACACGCTGTGGCTGAATCGTGCACAGTATCCTACATCTCGGGGTTAATTTCTCACTGCATAGGACACGAGGACACACCAAATTTTGGGAGGATGTCAGGGCATTGATTGACATGGATCTTCCAAAATTTGAGCTCAGATAGTGGAGTGTGTTAGGAGTTCTCCTCCCTGTACTAGCCGTATGAGCGGACTGGACTGCACACATTTCACCACCGACACGCGGATAGAAACGACACGACACGTGTCTAGGACACGGTACAAGGTGTCCGATGGGTAGCCCTACCCCTGGCGTACACGTGTGCACGGCCACGTGTCACCACGTGGCCTGTGTCGTACGCTGGACACGCGTGCACGCGTGCACGGCGCAGTCGGTGCACAACATGTCTATGGTGTTCGTGAGCGAAGACACGTCGTGTCCTGCTTCCCCAGGACACGAGATGATTCGTGAGACATGTGCACGTGTATGGGTTGGATTACCAACCATAAATTGATCATATTAGCATGATTTTAGTTTCAAACTTTCATTTCCCTATTTCGACTGATACGCAGTGCACTGTTTCACTAATTCTGAATTTAGATTCCATTTTTAAACTATTGTTAATGACCTAAATCACTAGATTAATTCATACACATGGGTAAAGGTTTACTGCAATGTTTGGTTGTGATTGGTGTTAGGTTTTGGATTTTGAAGTAGGTTTTTGAATGTTAAACTGCTACATGTAAACACTGTCAACTGATACTCTGTGCACTATTTTTAATCCTAATTTTTTATTCTATTTTAAACTGAATTGTTAATATTTAATCTCCATGTTTAATCCATTACAATTATGTTAGACTACTGCTAGGTTGGTTACGTATTAGATTAGGATGATGTCAAGGTAAAATAGGTTTTGAATTGGTGTTGGGACTAAATATGAACTGTCAATTTCTGAATTTTCCTGAGATTCACTCATACACACCATACACCATTCACTGATTTCAGTTTCACATTGATACACTAGCTGCCCTGAATTCCGGAGAACACACTAATCCATTTTCCTGTGTACACACATTAATCCACTTTGATACCTAAAAATCTGAGATGTTACACACCCTATTAGCTATCTTTTGTATCACATATACATGTACACTCTTCCCTGCTCTAACTAACCACCATTGACACAATTACCTATTGTCAGTTTATATACACACATGGGATATCATTGCCCTACAGTTCACTCACTGTTAGCTAATACCCTCACTAATTTTGAACTGTCACTTGACACATTATTCACTAAAAGCCTAAAACGTATCACACACACACACACTAATTTCTATATGTGAATCACACAAACATGTTAGCCACATACACACACTCCTAGGCCTAATCCTGAATATATATTGACACACACTCATGTTCATTTCACACACCCTCATACACTCATATTGTACAGATTTCACTACACGTACATGATTACATATTACCACATTGACACACATATACATGTATCTCTATGTGCATAGCCTATGTGTATGGCATGAATGCCCAATCAATGTGTGTTGTTGGGTTGTATAGCCTGGTTTTGATATGTGCTTGCTAGAATAGGCTGGTTAGGCTTGACCTAGTTTGACTAGTGTAGTTGACTAGAGTTGACCAAAGGTTGACTTTAGCCTAGATTGACCCCAAATATCATGTAGATGTATTGTAATAGTCTATTTTACTATTTTGGACATGTAGTGACTTATACTGTTCTATAGGAGACAGATACCACTCCTCGGACAGTATATTCTCTTCGGATATTCAGGATACCAGACGAGTACATTCTCTGATAGTTCTCTCATTTATTTGTCAATTACTGTACTTCAGTTCTAGTTAGCTCTATTGATTTCTCTGTTACAAACACGATTTGATATTACTAGATCCATTTCATGCGACACTCATTTATTTATGTCTGGCCTCTATTTCTGGAATCACCTACTGGAATCATCTTGGAATCACTTACTGGTATCATTCGTGTTCTGGCTGGACTTGTACTTATTTTATGTCGGGTTATGGATTCACTTGTACTTGTTGGGCGGGGAAATAGTAGAGTAGACATGTGAACATTCCCAAATACTGGAACCACTCTCTTAGAATTATACTGGAATAATAGCTATCCCACACTTGGCTGAGTGTGCGGTGTGCCGTATTACCTACATCCGTTTACATGTCGATCCCGATATTTTAAAATACACTGTTAGAGTATAGTCTGGACTCACCCTGGAACCTTTGATCACTGACTGGACTCAACTTATACTGGACTCATCTTGTACTGGAATCATCTAAATTGGATTTACATTGTCTGGACTCATATTGGGATTACATTTGACTCATATTATACTGTCTGGACTTGTATCATGTTACTCTAGTTCAGCTAGATTATATTTTACATTCTTTATTGCCATGTTTCTCTTCTTGTTTAGTTACTTTACTTTCCTTGTACCTTAACTGTTTCTCTACATCACTACCTGTATAAAACTGTCATGATTCATCAATATAACTGTCTATAGTTCTCTATCATTTACTTGGGATTTTCTTGATGAGTTGTACTCATTCCTTTCTTGACTGGACCTATTGAAAATATTACAGATGCTTGCCCCGAGGACACTTGACCGAATTACTATGGACCGAGAGATGGCTTAGCTACCTTTGTCCCCGGCACTCAGGAGTGATCGGAAGATTAGCTAGTTGATTTAGTTTAGATTTCATGTTTTAGAACTTGAATTGTAATAAGTTGAGATATTGTTTGTTTTGAGATTATTATTATTTAGTAGTTGGTTGTTGTTATTTAGTCTTAGTTATAACTTTTGTGTTATCATATCGTGCTTAGACTGTGATTGAGATTTCATTATATCTATACTTGTCCTCCTTTTGGAGTTGAGATCTGACAAGTACATTATATAATTGCATGAGTTGTTGGTTAAATAGCAACCTAGGATAGCGTTCTACCGCCAATACTGTGGCGTAGGCTGGGCATTGTTACGTACTCGTACCCTCACAATGGGTGCGGATCGTGACACATTTTTAATGGGTGCACATGCAGGTCGAGAGTCACATTAGTACGATATCGTGGTGGTACGGCGACTTAGTTGTACTGCTGCGAGACTGCGATAGGATTGAGAGACATGCTTTAACAGAGAGGTACTCAATCATAGTTAGAAAAAATTCTGCTTCAATTCATGCCATCTACATATCTTACTGATTTGTCTTCTTGAAATAAATTATCCTTCCTTGACTTTATCGATTCCTGCTCAGTATTGATTTCCTTTTCGATCTGTTTTCAGGATGGTGGAGACACGATCACATCGCTCTGGTACAGCAGTCGCTGGAGAGGGGTCTTCCACCTCTCGTCCAGTGCAACAGCATGCTGGGACTGTAGCACCTTCTGTTCCTGATCAGACAGGAATGACTGTAGCCTTTGGGGGTGTGCCTCCACCTGTTCAGAGGATGACCCCAGTCATTCCTGATATATTTCACCAACAGCAGCACCTGCAGCCACCTGCAGGATTGGTTGATGCTGTCTACCTGTTTTCTTTTGTGAAGAGGATTCTGGCGTCTCACCAGCAGCATCAGCAGCATTAGACTGCCAACTTCCATCATAGGATTGACGAGGCCTACTAGCTGGTCCGTACGACTGTGTTGACGGTGGCTACTCAGGGCCCACAGCAGCAGCTTTACCGGAAGGAGAAGGATATCCAGGACTTTCAGAAGATGCATCCTAGAGATTTCCTGGGTGCCGAGGGCATTCACTATGCGGACGATTGGATTGAGCATTTCGAGGATATTTTTCGGCTGACGGAGATACCAACCCAACTCCATATCGAGGCGGCAGGCCGTCAGATGCAAGACTTAGCCCGTACTTGGTACCAGACAGATCCCAGAGTAGGAGTTGAGGGCCAGACTTGGGCGTAGTTCAAGGAGCTGTTCAAGAAATAGTTCTTCCCAGATATGGCCCTAAGAGGCATTGAGGCACAGTTTGAGATTCTTGTTCAGGGGGACCAGACAGTTGCTGAGTACGCCGAAGAGTTTTGCCGGTTGGCCCAGTTCATTGATGATTTGACTGAGAAGACGAAGGCAAAAAAGTTCTGCCGAGGTTTGATTAGGGAGGTTCGGTCACTGACTAAGAGTGACCGGAATGCTACCTTCGCGGAGATCTTGGCAGGAGCTATGGCGGCAGAGGACGACCTGGGGCTGAAACTGTAGAAGGGGTCGGGACGCTCACGGTACCAGCAGCAGTGGAGGCCAGGCCAAGAGGCCTCACGTATAGATTCAGCAGACGCAGGCACCAGTGATGGTTCAGCAGGCACAGCATATGCCCAGAGGACAGGACCGCAGGGTGCCGACTTGTGCCTACTACAGGAAGACAGGGCATGTTTGGGAGTCTTGTAGGAGGAAGCTGAAGGTTTGTCTATTCTGTGGGTCTGGTGCTCACAAGATGATAGATTGTCCTGCTGTACCTCCTTTTGAGGGAGCTAGGCCACCTTTAGTTCAGCACCAGAGGGGTGGAGTTTTTGCGATGGCCGTCGAGGAGACCGATGCTGCAGGTGATGAGTAAGCAGGTTTGTCCTTCTTGTTCTTCCTCCCCACTTTTATTTGTGATTTCCATTAGTACCTGCCAAGATATTGTTTGTGATTTGCTAGATAGTGTAGCTACCCTGTTCGAAACTCTGGAATCACGACCAGTAAGATTATGTTTGCATGATTATCTCTTGACCTTGATTGTTGGGGGTTTGACCTAGCAGGGGTACGATCATCTTAATTTCGAGGACAAAATTTCTCTAAGGGGTGTAGACTTGTAACACCCAGTTTTCCAAATGAGGGTAATTTTGAACTTTTGTAATTATAATTATTATTTAATTGTATTTATATTATATTATAATTTTTGGGTGATTTTTAATCATTTTTAAACTATTTAAAAACTATGACTTGTGATTTTGATGTGCTGCTAGTGAAATTCGAGAGACTGTTTGACCTAGAGCCTAACCATGTGATTAGGGATATTTAATTATCATTTTTAGCCTAGGGGTAATTTGGTCATTTTGACTTATTAGAATTATTTGATTAAATATTGGATTGATGATTGCTATCCTTGACTTCGACTTATTGAGACTTTGTAGACTAGCCTAGAAGCTAACCCTAGCTATGGTGACCCTAGTCTAACTTAAGTTAACCTATTTTTAGTCAATAGAAACTAGTTTTAAATAGGAGGATTAAGATTAAGTGAAATGAATTATGACTTGTGATTTTTCATTCCATGACTTGTGACTTAAGCCCATAGGTCCATAACTTGAAGCCCTAACCCCAACTAAACCCTAAGTGACCAGCCATGTAGAGATTCCCACTCCTATTTAAAGCCCCTTCTCCTTGTTCTTGCCTCTTTTGTGTGCTCAACCAAGTTTTAGAAAGAAAGGTAAATCCCATCTTCCAAAATTCCTAGTAAATTTATTTTAAATCCTTTTTGACCCAAATCTTTTGCATATGATTCTAATCAACCTCTACTTGCTGATTTTGAGGAGTAATTTTAGTTTAAGAGCAATTTAGGAGAATTTAGATAGCAACGGGAACGGTTTGATTTGGGACATCTTCTTGATCTTTGTAACATATAGGTAAACCCCTCTATTCTATTTAATTCCTGTTTTTATTGCATGGAAGCCTAGATTTATGTGTCCCCTAGCTACAGTAGAAGTTTGATGTCTTTTGCATTAAGTTTCGTGTCCGTATCGAACATGTATCGTTGTTTAGATCTAGGTATTTGATGAAATGCCCAAACTGATTTCTTTTGCTGTTTTTCTAAATGTTTTTGAATAAAATCATAGATCTAGGGCTTACTTAAGGATTCGTGTCCTTGGCCAGTAGATTTGGTGTCGTGTCGTGTCCATACGAGGACACGAACACGCTGTGGCTGAATCGTGCACAGTGTCCTGCATCTCGGGGTCAATTCCTCACTGCATAGGATATGAGGACATGCCAAATTTTGGGAGGATTGTATGTCCTAAAAATCAAGTTGCATCTAAAATAGGCAGAGAAGTCTCAAATTGTGCACCCTTCAAATGAACTGCGCCGGAGATAGATTGCGCTGCAAATCAAACGCGCGAGCCGAACTGCGCTACCATCCGAGCGCGCTACGCTGACGTGGCAATGCCATCATTACCTGACAAAGATCAGATCTTCTGACAGCCTGACAGCCCGAAAAATGAAAAGTCCGTTCGTTTCTTGTGCAGCACAGCGCTCGAGAACAGCTATACAACCTCAGCACAGTTTGCCAGTCCAACCTCAGCGCAATGTGGCCAAGTCTGAATCCTAGCGCTACCCATTGACTAGAAGAAAGCGCAGTCTAAAGCTAGCACCATTCGGTTAGCACGATTCACCAAATAACTGACATGTATTACGTGGCTTACATGCCATCAATTGTTCGCCATGTGGCAACCTCTTGTACACGACCAAGCGCATTTCAATCAAACAATGCCACACGTCTGAATACAGTTAGCCCACGATCGAGCAACTGCCCAATAGGCCAGCGCAGTTTACAGTCAGCGTAGTCTATCGACAGCGCAGTTCATCATGCACAATCTAGAATAACTATAAAATAGTTATTTCTAGAACTCTATAAATAGAGTTTCAAGTCCTTCATTAAGGGGATCAGATAATACTATCATCAGAGGTCAGGAGTTCTTGTCCAAGTGCTGCTGCATTCTTTAGAGGCTATCATCTTCAAAGTTCACATCGTCTAAGGAATAAAGCGATCGTCTTCAGATCAGATTCTTATAGTTGTACTTTCCCAGAATTCATTGTACTCTTGTACTATTTTTTAAAGTTTGTGAAATAAAAAACTTTTGTTTTTGTAAACAAAATGGTGACTCTGCTGGGGACGACTTTCTCCTCCGACGAGGAAGTGACAACTCAATGTGACATGGCATCTATCGGAAAGACGCAGATGACGCTGGTTGTGAAGGTCAACCAGATTGCCTATGAAACAATGATCAACTCCAGGACCACCCCTCGCACTGCAACCTCTGCCAAGAGCAAGGTTCGATCAGTGTGGACTCCCAAGACTGCTGCGCATCCTGCTGTCTCCTCCGATAAGCTGCCAGTAGCACCTTCTGCTCTTGTGCAACTCTTTCTCTCTTCTGCCAAGGCGCAAGCCACTTCCTATGATGCTTTGGCAAAGTGTAAGACCCCTTTCCCTTTAGCGCAACTTGCTACAACTTTTTCTCCTGCACAACCAACTGCCCTTCAACCAGAGTGCAACTTAAGCATTCTGCAACCAAAACTCCTGCTGTGCAAGTTGCAACTCTTGGAGTTTCTGTGGCTAAAAGGCCATCTGTCAAATCCTCCCAGGCGCAATCGGCCAAGGCGCCTACTGCTGTTGCGCAAGTGGCCATCCCTCTTGTTCCAGCACAGTTTAAAAGGGATAGCCCTTTGGCTAATCTCCCTTCTTCTCACAGCAAGGGGAAAGACTCTGCTCCTCTTCCCAAGTACCCCGTTACTCCTGCGCAATCCACTGGGGTAGTCTGTTGACTGTTCCTTCCCCTTCCCAGAATAAAGGAAAAGGCCCGTTGGTCTTTTCTCAAACTTTCTCGTTCTACGACTTGGAATACAACAGAGGGAAACGCTCTTTAGCCAACCCTTCCTCACAAAACAAGGAAAAAAGTCCTTTGGTCTTTTCTCAGTCTTCTCAGGTTTTTACCTTGGAAGATCAATCTCAACGTGCTTCGACACTGATCAGTACAAAGACCCTCTCAAACAAGAATTCTTCTCTCCCTGCCAAAGGAAAATATACCGATCAAAGAGGTATTCTGCCTACTCCGGTAGCGGACCTCCAAGATCTCCCAACTCTCCGAATATCCCGCTCAAAGCAGGAAAAATTACTGGTGTCTCATATAGAAAACCCTGGGGGTGAGTTTACTGATCTACAGGTTTATCTCAATAGACCTCGGTCGACATCAACTTCGGTGAAACGCAAGCAGCCAATGTCGAAGATGAACCTGCATCAGAGGCAAACTTTCAGGATGAAAAATCCTGACACCTATGCTAACAAAATGAGTACTTCCCTGTATACTCACGGGACAAAACATCTGAAGAACCGAAACCATGTTCCGAATGTTGTCAACGAATATATCCCTCAAACTTCTTCTCGTCCTGTTATTGTTCCTGACCTTCGAGAACACCTTAAGCAAAAGCAGGACAATATCTTAACACCTCTAGTTCAATCACTTGAACGCCATTGTAATCACAAGGTTGTCATCAAGTGCTGTTGCCAGACAACAAAACGATATGTCTTCGATCGTCTGAATTTTACAACTTCTGAACCAATGTCAGAAGACGAAGACAAAGTGTTGTATGCTTCCGTCAACATGGCTTCTCGAGACACTGGGGGTAGAAAGTGATCGAAACACGGCAAGCCTCGCAGGCCCAGCCAGCGGTACTTAGATTTACTCTAAGAATCTTCTGAAGGGGTATTTCGACACACCCGATCCCGAAGTCGAGACACAATCGAGCATAGAAATCTTCTCCAAGATCATTCTGGTCATCTCCCTATTTCTTATTCAGGAGATGATTCCTTCTCTGATTATGATGCATACAGCGAAAGTTCTGAATAGACGGTGTCTTCTACTTTACCTAGAGAAGTGACAGCTTATGTTGTTACTGAAGACCCAGACGCTTCTAGTTCAGCAAATCAAGAACAACGAATAGCTGCACTGGAGGACAAGCTGAAGACCATGGCTGAAATGGTCGCAAGTATGCATTCTATCATCGCGGCCCAACATACAGTACCACCGACCGCACCTGTTGTAAATCCTGAGATTATAGCATCATCGGTGCCTGTCAATGCAGGTCTGGGGGTAGTATCTCCTCAAATACCCTCTGTACAGATTCAACCCACACCCAGTCAGTCAGGAGCTGGGGGTAGTACTTACCACGCTGTTCCTCCCCCTAACACTATAATCCAGCCTACTCCTTCTGCATCATCGGAGGATGCTAATGAAGCCGTCAAACTCTTACGCACTCAATTCGAGGCTTTTAAAAAGAAGGATAATTTACAAAGATTGGGAATCAAGCAACCCTATCCTATTGAGTGGAAGGAAGTCCCATTTTCTCATAAATACAAGATCCCAACAATTTCGCTGTTTAACGGCAGCACTTCTCCGAGTCAGTTTATTAACCATTTTGAGGTAATGACTGTTCAACTTCAGCCAAATAATGCTCTTCTTACCAGGGTATTTATCGACTGTTTAGTCGGTGTAGCATACAATTTGTACAGAAGCTTGCCTGATGGCTGTATCACCTCTTTCTCGGGTTTTAAACAAATCTTCTTGGAACGATTATACGAGGAAATCAACGACATGACCATGTCGGCCCTCAACAAGATCAAACAAAGACATAATGAAACCGCTGAAATTTTCATTGAAAGATTCTGCCGTGAAGCATTAAAGATGCCTCCTGGGACTCCGGTCGCTGTAACTATAGATACCTGCAAGGCAAATCTTTTGCCTATTATCAGCATGTGGACAGGATCAACTCAATTTCAAGACTGGCCATCATTCATTGTCAATGCTAAAGCAGCTGAATTTAGCGCTGACAAATTTAAGCAGCTGGAGGTACACATGTCTAACCCCGACCGGGATGAACACCCGACATCTAGAAGTGGTAATCGCCAGAACAACCGCAAGGGTAAAAAAACCTTGAACATTAATTTGAAGAGCAAAGAATCTCTGGCTGTTAACATGGCTCCACCTACGTCTACTTCTACTCCTTCTTCCCCTCCACCGAAGGAACCTCGTCCAAAAGTAGAGTACTCTTTTGATAAGAACGACACCGTGAGCATCTTCGATTGTTTGATCAAAAGCAATAAACTCCAACTCCCAGACCCGAAGAAGCCTGACGAGGTCGGTAAGACTGATCATCCCAAATATTGTGTTTACCACAGGTTCATTGGGCATCCCACTTGAGCATGTTACGTGCTCAAAGGTAAGATTCAAGAGCTAGTCAACGCTGGTGTTGTTACCCTTCAACAAGATGAGAAGACTGTTACAGCGAATATGGTCTCAGTTCAGTTCGGTAACTTCCCTCCACAGATGATACAGCATGGTGTCATCCCTATCCCCAAGGCCACTCTTGAGATTGAGAATCTCCCTCCTCTACGGAGTGAAGGTCTCGTCCCCTTATCTCTTGATAATGGTCAGATTGTATGGATCCACCCTGACCATATTGCAGACTTCGAGGCTCCTTCTTCGTCGAAGCAGAAAGACTGCTCCAAGGGCAAAACAAAGATCTGCAATATGGTGTCTTTTGACCCCATAGTTGAAGAAAAAATCCTTCAGGGCACCAGGTCAGGAAAAGCCTATCTACGAAAATTTCCCGAAACTCGAGAAAAGCCTGCCTCTTTTTCTGAGTCTGCTCCAATGCAACCTGTCTCTACTGAAGACATCCCTGCTGCATCCTCACCGGTTGTAGAACCCACTTCTCCTAAGCCGACGACAGCCGACAAAGGCAAAACAACAAGTCCGCTTTGACAAGCCTTTGAAGAAGTCATCTCCTTCTGGACTTGAAAAGCCATGTAACTTTGATATTTTGGCTCAACTAGCTAATATACCGGCCAAGCTGTCGATCTTCGAGCTCTTGAGCCTCTCCAAAGAGACTCGAGAAACTCTGAGTGAAGCTCTAATGCAGGCAGAAACCTGTCTAACTCTTCTAAAGAAGCCAGAATCAGAGCCTGTCTCTTGTCTCCACTGTCACTGTGTGTTGGAGTTAATTCCAAACATCACCTTCACACAGGATGATATGTTGATGGAAGACAATAGGCATGACCGTCCTCTATATTATACAGGATACGTCGACACGATGAAGGTCAATCGTATTCTGATAGATCCTGGGTCAACACTCAGCATCATGCCGAAGATATTGTTAGATGCACTGAAGATCCCAGTGCATAGTCTTTCTGGCACAATCACCACCATCCCAGAGTTCAACCAGGGAAGAAGTGAGCCTCTGGGCAAGATTCGCCTAAAACTCTAAATAGGCAATCTTCGTACAAAGGTGACCTTCTATATTATAGATAACCATGGTTGCTCTTATAATGCTCTTTTGGGAAGACCATTCCTTCATGAACACAATATTGTTCCATCAACTCTCCATCAATGTTTCAAGTACGTTGATGACAATAGAAAGGTTCAAAAAGAGGTTGCGGATCTCTACCCTTTTAAAGGTATCGAAGCATATTGTAACGATGCTCGTATATATAAAGATGAGTTCATGAAGGTAGTGCTGGCTTTGGACACTAAAGAAGACCAAGAAGCAGTGCCCAATGACACCCTTATCATACCTGTCAAAGGGCGTGTTTCTCATCCTCAGTCCTCCAAACCACTGGCTATTCACTTGCCAGTCCGGAAGCAATCAACCGATGTTGGTCAAGATCAAAGGGAGCTCACTTCTTCTGAGCCACTTGTTATCGACCTACGTTGTAATAAGGATAAAAGGCAGCTCACCTCTTCTGAGCTGCTTGTTATTGACCTTCGTCGTAGCAAGCCTCCGCCACGTTATTTCTCTCCCTCTTGTAATCGATCTGACCAAGCCTGCTAAGGCTAAAGGTCCTGTTGTAAATATAGATATACAAATCAATAAAAAAGCATCTACTTTCCAGTACACTGATGTCATTTATCATGCTAAATGCTATTTAGATATGCTAGATAGCTTTCAGTCATTTACAATCGGAGTTGTATAACCTCTTCAGACATAGGTCTTGATTGAACATCCAGATGACTCATGTTTTGTTGTCCCCTCTCGAAAGAGAGGCGAATGTCCAATACTTTTTAGTAAAGAACCAGAACAGAAATTCAGCTATACAGATGATAGCAAAAGTAATGATACAGGACGTCTCCAATTATGTCGTTATAGCCAACAGTCAAAAGATCTCATCCGAAAGATGGGTTATGACTTCAAGAATGTCCTCAACTATGGTAAGGGTAGACGAACTCCTATCTGTACGGCTGTTCCGAAATAAAAATCAGAGATGTACTACAGCAGATGAAAAGAGGTCTCAGATATGCTTCACCTCCGGTCTTATCTCCAGAAGTCTCCGAATCCGATAGTGAAGAGCGCTCTAACTCTTCTGATTCAAGATCATAGGATTCTGACACCATCATCGGTCAAGTTCATCGATTGATCGTATCTTCTAACATGGTCTCCTTTGAACTTCCAAAAGGCTATGATGAAGACATAGAAGAAAATCCTAAAACAGATCCTTGGGCTCAACGAATGGATACCCAATGGGAACTCCGATTCGAACAACGTGAACCTCCTACCGAAGATCAATTGGTTCAAATTGATGTAGAAGAAAGTGGGTCGCCTCGTCCAATATTCATCAGTAAGAACCTCCCAGAGGCGGATAAGCAAGAATTAATTCTTCTTATTCAAGAATACATTGATGTCTTTGCTGAGAATTATGAAGACATGCCAGGTTTAGATCCCAAAGTTGCTACTCATAAACTAAATATTTTGCCTAATGCAAAGCCAGTCAAGCAACAACAAAGGCGATTCAAGCTAGAAATGATCGACACAATTGATGATGAAGTCAAAAAGCTTATAGCTTGTGGCTTTATTCGAGAAGAACAACATCCAGATTGGGTAGCCAACGTTATCCCAGTCTTGAAGAAAACTGGCAAAGTTCAAGTTTGTATTGACTTTTGGCATCTTAATGAAGCTTGTCTAAAGGATGAGTTTCCTCTCCCTATCACAGATGTCATGATCGACAATACTTGTGGGTTTGAAAGGATATCCTTCATGGATGGATTCTCTGGATACAATCAGATTCGGATGAATCCTGACGATAAAAAAACATACTTCTTTCCGCACTCCTCGCGGAGTCTACTGCTATACCGTGATGCCATTTGGTCTCAAGAACGCTGGTGCAACTTACCAACGAGCTATGAGTACATCTTTCGAGATCATCTTCATAAAACTATCGAATGCTATATGGACGATATTGCTGTCAAGGGTCGTCTAAAGGAAGATCACATCTAAGATTTAAGAACTATCTTCAATCTGATGCGTCAACATCAGTTAAAAATGAATCCCACCAAGTCATTCTTGGGTGTCTCTAGTGGTAAATTTCTCGGCTTCGTCATTACCTTTAAAGGTATACACGTGGATCCCGAGAAGATCAAAGCCATTCAAGAGATGCGTCCTCCACGCAACTTAAAAGAGCTACGAGGATTCCAAGGTCGACTTGCGTACATCAAGAGGTTTATTTCGAATCTGTCTGGACATTGCAGACCGTTTACTCAGCTAATGAAGAAGGGTGTATCTTTCGTTTGGACCGAAGAATGTCAACAAGCATTCGATGATATAAAACGATATCTGATGAAACCACCCGTTATGGTACCACCAATCTCTGGTATTCTATTTTTAATGTATGTCCATGCTATGGATCATTCATTGGGTGCTTTACTTGTCCAAAAGAATAAAGAAGGTCATGAACAAGCCATTTATTATCTCAGTCATACTATGATTGGTGCCGAACACCGTTATAGTCCGGTCGAAAAAGAATGCTTAGCTCTTATGTTTGCTGTTCAAAAGATAAGACATTACATCATTGGACAAACCATTCATGTCATTTCTTGAGTCAATCCTCTTCGAGTACTAATGAAGAAACCCAGCACACTCAATTCTCGGTTAGCTACATGGGCCATTTTGCTAGCCCAATATGACATAGTATATGTTCCACAAAAGTCTATCAAGGGTCAAGCGCTGACGGACTTCTTAGCAGCTCATCCTATACCAGAGACCTCCAAACTCTATGATGAAATTCCAGACGAGACGTTGGAATCAAGTATAATCTCCGAAGAATTTCCTACTTGGCGTCTATTCTTTGACGGTGCATTCAGGATCGGACCAAATGGTATCATTGTCGCAGGAGTTGGGGTTGTTCTTGTTTCTCCAGACGGGTCAACTATCCAAAGAGCTTACTCCCTAGATGAACCCTGCTCCAACAATGTAGCAGAATACAATGCTCTACTCATTGGACTTCAGTTAGCTAAACAGCTGGATGTCGAATATTTTAAAGTCTATGGCGACTCCAAGTTGGTTGTTAACCAGATTAGAGGAATCTATGAAGTTCCCCATCAAGATTTAGTGCCCTATCATGAAGCTGCAATTTATATGGCTACATCATTCAAGCCTTTCTTCATTGAATATGTTCGACGAGCTTGTAACATTGAAGCAGATGCTCTAGCTAATCTTGCAGCAGTTTTAGCAATTCCTATCAAAAGATAACAAGTAGTTGTTGTTTCCAACAGAGAGTTGTTCTGCATTGAAAACAATCGCAATATTGAGTTCAGTAACTTCACCGAAGTCAATGTTATCAATGAAGATTGGAGAGCTCCATTCATCAACTTTGTAGTTCATGACATACTTCTTGAAGATCCTAAGGAGGCTACGAGTATTCGTCGACGATCTCTTCGATTCTACTATGATCAGACGACCAAAACTCTTTATTGACGGACTTATAACGGCCTACTCTTGTGCTGTCTTACGGGTGATAAAGCAAAGCAAGTATTACGTGAAGCTCATAATGGTATTTGTGGAGCACATCAACCTGGCCCTAAACTGCAAGATCGTATCCGACGAATGGGTTACTATTGGCCCTCTATGGTGTCTGATGCCATCGAATATGCAAAGAAATATCGAGCCTGTCAAATCCATACAGATTTCATCTATCAACCATCGAAATTCCTTCATCCGACTGCTGCTTTCTGGCCTTTTGAAGCTTGGGGCATGGATATTATAGGTCCTATCAATCCTCCATCTTCTAAGGGACATCGGTTTATATTAGCAATAACTGATTATTTTTCCTAGTCGGTCGAAGCTATACCCTTGGCTGAAGTCAAAACCAGCAGCGTCATCAACTACGTCAAACACCACGTTATCTACAGGTTTGGTGTGCCTCGACGAATCATTCACGATAATAGACCTCAGTTCATCAGTCAAAAGTTTATCAGGTTCTGTGACGATCATCGGATTGATAATGTCGCCTCTACAGCTTACAACCCTGCTGCTAATGGCTTGGCTGAAGCCATCAACAAGACTATCATCAAGCTCCTTAAGAAGTTTGTGTCTACTAACAAACAGAACTGGAGTGAAAAGCTTGGAGAATGTCTATGGGCCTACCGTACTACGGTCCGCAACCCCACAGGCTGTACACCCTTCTCTATGGTATACGGTTGTGAAGCAGTTCTACCTCTGGAACTTCAAATTCCTTCCTTGAGAATTGTCATCGCTAATGAACTTACTACGGAGAATAATGATCTTCTTCAACTTCAAGAACTGGAGGCACTCGACGAGAAGCGACTATTGGCTCAACAACACATAGAATTATATCAAGCCCGTATCTCGAAGACTTTTAACCGCAAAGTTAAAGTCAGAACCTTTCAGAAAGGAGAACTTGTTCTAACAGTCAGACGTCCCATGACCATGACTCACATGAGCAAAGGCAAGTTCGATACAAAATGGAAAGGGCCTTATATCGTGAGTAAAGTCTTCTCAAATAGAGCCTATCAACTTACAGAGCTAGACAGTCGAGTTGCAATGATGCCCATCAATGGCAAGTTCCTTAAAAAGTACTATGTATGAATGTAAAAGGAATTTCTTGTAAATATGATCAGACAGTTCTTAAATAAAGTTTGATTTTAATTTTAGCATAAACGATGTTACACAATATCAAGGATAAGAATCACTATCGTCCTTCTTAAAGACAGGACGAGGACCACTACCGTCCTTTTTAAAAATATAATTGATAAAAGAGCCGAGGACATCCTTGCTCGATTTTACCAGAAACGCACAAGCGGCCATCCTCATGGCCTCTTCCTCTTTAGTCTTCCCTGGCTCAACCAGGAAGTCCAAGATATCCCATGGTGGCTTGGGTGCAGACGAACCTTCGCCCACCTTTGTCTGCTTTGGCTGGGTTGGCTCGGCTGGACGTTCCGCAACAACTTCTTCGACCTTCGGGATGATCTCAGCCTTCTCGGATGCATCTCCAAACGACATCTTGTGTTACAATTGAAACTGATCATTCCATCTAAAATTTTTGTTCTATTTATAGACAGAGATTCTTGAAACAGTCGATTACGCGAATCAAAGCGACGCATTCGTCATCCGACGGTTTATTCGTTCATTCCATTCACCTGACAGTTCATCCGTTCATTCTATTCATCCGACGGTTCATCCGTTTATTCCATTCATCCGACGGTTCATCCGTTCATTTCATTCATTCGACGGTTCATTCGTTCATCCTATTCATACGACGGTTGATCCGTTCATCCTGACGACTCATTTCGTTCATACATGCTGATGGCTCATCCATTCAACCATATCAACAACTTGTTATGTCTTTATTACCTCTGATTAAGTTGTCTACCGAAATAATGATATTCAAAAAAATTAGATTCTTCTATGTCCACATTACCTCCGAGCAGATATAATGAATATAATTATTTTCTAAATCAAAAAATATAACATATCCTGAACCTCTGAATATATTTTCTATCGCTATTATTTATATCCGTAATGGGATTGTTTGCCATTGATTGTAAAAGTACAGAACAATTATCGGAGGACTGAACTTAGACTCACAATACAAACTCGCTTGTACAAAGAAAGCCTAGGGACAAAAACTTAGGTACAACAATCTAAGTACAATTGTTTATTTTAGATTCTGGGGGGTGACGATAGAGGCTCGGGAAGGCGACGGCAGCCCTGCCTTACTCCTTGGACGATCGGTATGCAGCCTTGGCTCCTGGTGTGAAGATGGTTGGCGTTGACGCAGAAAGGCTCTTTTTGCTCCTCTGTTGCTCTCCTGGCTTCTCTCTCTCTCTCTGTGTATTCTCTCTCTGACTCTGTATATTTTTATTCTTTTATTGCCGATCCTTGTGCAAAGAAATGATACTGGCTATTTATAAGAGTGGGGTATGATCATTAGGGTTTGCTAATGATTATTTGTTTGGAATATCGGCGCTCCTTCAATCTATCTGAACCCTTGATCCTGATTACAATGAATCTCGGCCATTAATGAGGATAGCACCGAATCTTGTGAGCAATTAATGTTAATTGCTTTAAATCTCCATGATGGATTCTACCAATATCCGATTGCTCGCCACGTGTCCCGTTGGCTTGATGATAAATGATATGCCTTGATCTCAGTAATTATGATGATGATGTCAAATATATTTGTTGAGATTCAGTTAAATCGTTGATTGATCCGATGCCACGTATTTTGATTGTGGGTCCTGCCAGAGCCGCATAGGACGGGCAACACTTGAACCGCAGGGAGATACTCTTCGTGAGCCGCATAGGACAATGCTTCATCGAACCGCAGGGAACGAACTCTCAATGAGCCGCATATGCATAGTCTTTGCGAGCCGCATGAGCTAGCGTTGTATTGAGCCGCAGGGGCTGAGCTCTCAGTGGGCCGCATATGGCTGATTTCCTCTAGTCATATAGGGTGACTTCTCAGTGAGCCACATGAAGCTGTTCTCTATTTAAGCCGTATGAGATTTGCCACGTGGCAACCTAGGATTTCTGACGGATCGGGTCAGAGATCTTCTTCTTTTTCCGAAGAGTCTGTCATTATGGCAGAGCCATTATGACACTTTATGCCAGAGCCGCCACAGTCATCAAATCGTGTCAGAGCATTAAATGAGGCCACTATTCAAAGGGCCAGCTGTAGGAAAGGATCACAGGGGGATACGTGGCATCGAACGAGCCGAGCCGCATATTCCTGCTGAACCGTATACACTCTCGAGCCGCATGAGACGGAGAGTCTTCCTTTGAACTGTATAAGACAGCTCCCATATGAGCCGCATGGGCTTCGTATCCGGAGCCGCATGGACCATTATTCTGATATTTTCTATGCTTCTACAGGACCCCCTTCAAAGTTTTTAATTTGTAAAATTGAAACACTTTGAATAAGAAGCATGGTCCCGTTCATGCCGCATAAGTGTCCCAGCCGCCTAGATTCATCTGTCCGCATAGGCTCTTTGCCATGTGTCCTGACTACGTGTGCAAATCTTCGTTAAATGCTCTTGATTCGTTTTGATTTAACGCCGTCTTTTGGGGGAGGATCCCAAGGGTCGGTTATGCCTTGACCGAAGCGTTTTTGCCGCGTCATCCGAGACGTTTTTTTCATTTTACGGGTCTCTTTCGCCTATAAATAAGAGTCTTTTAGTCCCCTTGGGTTTCTTTACCTTCTTTCTTTGCTCAAATCCCCTGTTGCAGACTTTGCTCTTCGTCTTCTCCCTTTATCGATCGACAATGGCTCCCAAGAAGGCTGCTGCTGCTGCGGGCAAAAAGGCCGCGTCTTCATCGACTGCAGCGGTGAACGTGGCGGCTCCTCCGCCGACTGGCACGCCTGCTTTTCACCCTGACGTCCACCCGCCTATTGCTGGTAAGGGTCGTTTGAAAACCCTAACTGTTGCCTCTGCTACATACTTTATACACAAGCTGTATGTACGAGGCTTATCGATGTGACCGCATAAGCACTTCCCCCATTGGGGTCGTATGAGCTTATTTATACTCGATCTGAGCCGCATATGCATTTTCGATTTGGGCCGCATAAGCGTCGCTAACTTTCGAACTGCATAGGCTCGCTTTCTTGTATCCGTGTCAGCTCGCGTGGGTCTGGCTTCATAGGCGTGCTTAATTTGAACCGCATGAGTCTATAAGCTCGTCTGAATTTGAGTTGCATGGACTCGGCTAAGTCGGAGGCGCATGCGGCTACGGTGCACAGAACCGCATGGACGTATCTAATGCTGAGCCGCATATGACTGTGACGACCCGAGCCGTATAGACTCAAATGATCTTTCCAATGCTTCTGTTTTCTTTGACTATCTTCTAACCTTGTTTCTTTTGTCTTTCTCCAGTGAGTCTGCCCGTAAATCCTGCTGGAGAGCTTATAGTGGGTTCAAATCAATTCGCCCTGGGCGTGCATCTTGATGACTTAATTAAGCATGTATTGAATCAATTCCCTACTGATGAGCCTTCAGAGAGGTTGAAGTCCATTGAGAATCAGACCCTCTATTACCTCCGTTCCATGATGAATACTGGGAAGCTGGATGGAAAATACCTGAAGCCTTTGTTCCTTTTTGGTGATGCTTTAATTATTAAGAATCCCCGAGTTTTAGAGATTTCCGAGAACTGGGATTTTTCTTTGGATGGGGTGGCGATCCATATTCCTCTCATGGAACGTCATTATCCTTTGTTATGGTTCAATATGGTGTTGCTGGACAGGAAGATGGTGTGTAACTTAACTTCTACTCAATCAGGGATGTTGATGGGCAACATCCATTATAATCTGAACATGCGGTCAGCGTATGCGGGTAAGGATTTCGTCCTCCGGTATACGATGGGTCTGGCCCCGGGCTCTTTCATGAATGTATACGGTCCCAACTTCACACTTACTCAAGCTGATACTTTCCTGAATCGGCTTGTTCGCAAGAAGTCTTATCCTGTTGGTAGGCTGGCACTGCCGAACTGGATAAACCCCACCTCTACGTGGGCCCAGTTGACTACTTGGGTTTTACAGACCTATGAAACATTCTTGCGGGAGGTGGGGCTTTACCATGCCATTCGGGGCACTTGTCACGGGCTTTCCATTAATAAACCACTGTTCGTAGCGCTCTTGGAGATGTATAGCCGGCGAACGGGGACATTCTTTGCACCAGTAGGGGAGCTGGGGCTTGCTCTTCATGAGATGTATACTGTCTCTAAACTTCCATGGGGGAATGAGCCTTTCGAGGTGTATACCCCGTCGAATGAGGAGTTCGAGGCCTTGGACAGGCAACTCCCGAGTTCTGTTGCGGTGTATCAGGAGTTGTTGTGCTACCATAGTGCTTGTCATCAGATGGCTATAAAAACGACAGATAGCTCCGAGGGGACCGCTCCCCATACCACATCCTGGGTTAATTATCTTTTTAGAGTTGATCCTTCTGGAGAAGTTACTCCCCGAGCCCCTCGAACGCATGCAGAGGTAAGGGATCTGATGTCAAGTATCAAGATGTCGCGATCCAAGAGCGATATATTCGGGAGTCAAGCTGACTCTCTTAGTTATTTTCACTACGGGACCATACAGATGTCGGAGAAGGCGCTTTTGGCTGGATTTTTGATGATATGGCTACGGAACTGCGTAGTCTCGGGAGGAGCGGGTTCTATCGAGAGGATTGGTCGTCATTTCATCCTCCCTGCCGTTAAACTAGTATTCGGAGTCAGATTGGCCCTCCTTCCTGCTATGGTATGCAGCATACACCATGGTCTACGAATATTCTCGTCCAAGGTTATTGTTCGCAAGAAGACTTTGGATTTTGAGCACGTAGAACTGCCTTTCCACTACCTGATGGGGTGGTTGGCGATGCACTACAAGTCTTTGCTGGGACCTGGGATAGCGGAAGATGCTACAGCCGAAGATGCTTTCCTCTTCAAATGCCATCACCAGTTTTGGGAATACAACACTATGCCAGCTTGTCGGAGGGCGCTGGCGAGAGTGGATGGGTGTGACCTCTTTGTGTCTGTTCCTCCTTTTTCTGATGAGGAAGTGAGGAAGGTACACCTTGATGGTACTGGGCCTTCTCATTTTCTGTCTCCGGATATGCTTGCTTGGTTATGCAATATCCGCCCCGCGCATCTGGTTTATCGCAACCGGGATAATGTATACTTGGAACCTTACCTACCTAGCAGGTTTTCCCGCCAGTTTGGTTATAGCCAGTTGTTCCTTGATTGTCCCAACCCTTATTTGGGTTTTGAAGGCAGCGTTCTTGACGGCGTCCGAGCGTGGAATTATTATGACGCTTATTATACTCGGGCCAGCTTCTCAGTTTCCGATGCTAAGGCGCCGAAGGAAATTTTGTACGTGGCTGCTTTGTATCACGTTAGGCGAACAAGCCTCCTGTTAACTTTGATCCGAGTACCAGTTTCATCGTAGGTACCGGTTTAGAGGAGAAGCCCAAAGGGGCTAAGGCTAGAAAGCAACTGGCGCTCCAGGCCCCCCTCCCTGAATCAGAACCTTCCGAGTCGGCTGAGGATGAGGATGATGATAATAGCGAAGACTCCCTTTCTGGTAGGGGTGAAGAAGTAACGGATCAACCGCTTCCCACACCCGATGAACTGGCGAAAGATCCGTTGATTACTGCACAAGAGGAAGCAGTGAGAGAAGAATAGCCTTCGGCTGTGCCAGGTTCCTCGCGTAAACGAGTCAGACACGAGTCTTCTGACGGTAGAGCGACCTTTTCCGTGAAGAGAGCTGCCGTTAGGTCTCGCGGATTACTTATTATCGAGAAGGGTGAAGATACAGACGCTATTCTGGAGGTAAGACCAAGTCGTAGCCATCTCTTTGTTGTAGTTTTCTTTTCTCTTGGGGATATGACTTAATCACTTTTCTTTGTAGGCGTCCGATGAGCCGACCTCTTCTGAATCGTCTACCACTCCCGAAGCTGATCTGGCCCTTGCTGCTTTGATTAACGACATGTGTGTTGCGGTCCTTTTTGCGGAGGCTCTCTCAGCGACGGCTGGAAGCTCCGAGGTTGCTGAGGTCCCGGCCCGGAGTGACGAAGGTTCCCTCGGACCCGTCTCCGAGACCGCTGATCTTCAACAAGGTGCCGTTGATCTCGGTGCATCCCCTCCCGAGGACGCAAGAGGGGAGGAGTCTGTTATACCTGACTCGGAAGCTGTTGGTGAAGAGGCTGCGGTGGCTGTAAGCGGACCTCGGCCTCCACACTCCTCAACTGGTAAGATAATCCAGATATTGACTAGTGAGGGGGCTTATTTGCTCTACCAACATATCCTCCGGGTCAAATCGATTCATGGTTGCCTTGGCCCTGCAGGTCCTGACCCTTTACTTTTCGCCGTGGATGTTCTTGGGGAAGGCTCGGTCTGCCGTGATACGGGAGGAAGGAGCGTTCCCTCTCCTTTGCCGTCTCACGTCGAGGAGCCTCCTGCCAGCTCTGGGCCGATGGGAATGGGGTTGGCGATGGTCTCCGCCTCATCCTCCGCAGATTATACGGCTCCGGAGGCCGACCTCTCGACCCTGCCGAGTATTCAAGTTTTACAGGCTGCCGAAGAGGAGTTACCGCTGTCCAAGCGTCCTTTCGTGCAGAGTTGGTTTCTCTCGTAGCAAGAGCGGCAGATTCTGTTGCGTCTTCTTCGGTGCTGCCAGCCACGCTCCTGTTGATACCGGCCTCCACGAAAACTCTGAACGAGGCGACGCAGGACGTGGTCTATAGTTTCTATCGTCATTTGTAAAGGGGCGTAGACGCTGCCATAGGACGGGGGACCCCATTTTCTCTATCTCTCCGGTACGCTCGGGGTCAAATTGCAACCTTGAAGTCCCTTCCTGGCGGGGTGGGATTGGCTGTACTGCTGGAACCTAAGCTGACAGAGGCTGATCAGCTTGTGACCCAACTACTGGCGATACGACAGGCGGGCTTGCCTGCTACGATCGATCGGGAGAGTGGCTTCCTCATTGTTGCTCGGGATCGGATTAAGCTGGCCCGAGATACTGCTGGGCCAGTTGTACGGGGGGACCTTGATTAGTTTTCCGCTTCGTATGACCAACTGGGTCGTAGGAGTCAGGCTTGCCGTGCTCGGGAAGAGTCTGCTTCTCGTGGAATTGCTGATACGAAGGAGCGGATTCTTGGGCTCCAGAGGCAATTGGCCTTCTTAGAGTCAGAGCTGGAGGCTGCTCAGGCGGAGCAGGAGTCGATCGTTCGGGAGGCCGAGAAGGTTTCCCGATCTTCCGATAGCCTGGAGCGGGCTTTTAAGAAATTTGAAGATAACTGGCAGGCTCACGCTCATCTGGAGGATAAGGCGGTGCTGACCTACGAGGCAGAGCGTCGAGCCTCCCAGAGGTTTGAGCGGTCGGTTGCTTTGCTGACAGACCATCTCAGGGCGTTATGTGCCCCAGAGCAGTGATCAGCCGTCTATTTTCTTTTGCTTCTCTTTTTTTTCTCTTTTTTTTGTAAGGGGTGTGATCCCCAAATGATGTAGTACTTAGAATTCCGAATAAATGAGCATGTTTCAACTCATCTTCTCTTTCTTGTACTTGTGGCGTTTACGAAATTGGACTTGCTGGAGGATTATTTGTGGACCTGTTATCCTAGGCGTACTTTGGTTTTAAGTACGGATAACAAATTTGGACAGGATGTCCGGAACAACCGTGGCAAAGTGGTCATGGATGTTCTCGGTGCTTAAAAAAAGGAATGCCGTAGAGCAGCTGGGCTCCCGGGGCATGGTGGGGTAGTGGATTTATGCTAAGAAGCTTAGCAAAGGAATATTTGTGGACCTATTATCCTTGGCGTACCCTGGTTCGGGATACAGATAATAGGGTGAAAGGAAAACTAACATATTTGCTCAGAGGTCATGAGGACATGGCAAGCATGAGGGTTTTACCGTAGAACCTTCCTGCTCAGAGGTAGTGAGAACATGGCAGGGGAGGTTTCACGGAAGATATTCGTGGTCAACAGCGGATATTTGTGGACCTATTATCCTTGTCGTACTCCGGTTGTGGGTACAGATAATAGGTCGAAAGAAGACCGACATACTTGCTCAGAGGTAATGTGGACATGGCAAGCATGAAGGGTTCTTCGACGGAGCCTTCCCACTCAGAGGTAATGATGATATGGCAGGAGTGGGCTCAATGAAGAGGGAGTACATAGAATGACTCAGAGGTAGGAGAACGTGGAGGTTCTATGTGAGGGGCGGTTTGTTTTTGGTGGAAGTGAAAACGATTCAGAGGTAATGAGGACATGTCCCTTTTCGGAAATTTGTGGATCGATTACCCTTTTTGCGCACTGGGAGTACGGGTATTGGATCATGAGGGAGGATCTCTTCCAGGAAGAAAGTTCAGAGGTATAATCATACGTGACTTACTATCTGAAAGAGTGACCGAAATGTGAGTTCAGAGGCACCAACGGGTACATAACTCGGTAAATTAACATATTGAGAAAGTAGGAGTCCAGCGGCACCAGCGGGTACATGACTCGATAATCTAACGGGGATGTAGGGGTGAGTTCAGGGGCACCAGCAGGTATATGACTCAGTGATCTTGAAATGTTGTGGGTGTGAGTTCAGTGGTACCAGCCGGTACATGACTCGATAATCTGAAATGCTGAGGGTATGAGTTCAGTGGTACCAGCGGGTACATGACTCAAAGACTTTGTAGCGAATGTCATTTAGACATAATATTTCTTCAGGAACTTGCCGTTGACGGGCAGCATGAGCAAGTCTCCGTTTTGCTTTGCAAGGCGGTAAGCACCGTTGGAGAATACCGTCTCAATGATAAACGGACCCTCCCACTTTGGCTGGAATTTGTCGGCGGTCTTGTGAGTCATGACCATTGGCCTCCGGACTGCCAAGACGAGATCGTCTACCTGGAATGTTCTGATTTTGACCTTCTTGTTGAAGGCTCCTGAGATGCGTGCTTGGTATAGCTCGATCCTTTGCTGAGCTAGAAGGCGCTTTTCATCTAAGGCCTCTAACTTTTGCAGTCGACGTCGGTAGTTATCATCGGTTGTCAATTGATGGGTGAGGGCGACACGTAGTGAGGGGATCTGTGTCTCCAAGGGGAGTACTGCCTCACTCCCGTATACCAGGGAGAATGGCGTATTTTCGGTGGCTGTTCAGACCGTGGTGCGATAAGCCCATAAGTACTCGCCGAGCTTCTCGTTCCAGTCGCGCTTGTTGGAGGAGACGAACTTCTTGAGCAGTTTGATGATTGTTTTGTTGAACGCCTCTGCTAACCCATTTGCTGCCGGGTTGTACGGTATCGAGGCGATATTTTGAATACGGTGCTTATCGCAAAACCGATAGAATGCGTGGCTTGTAAACTGCGGACCATTATCATGGATGATCCTTCGGGGCAGTCCAAAGCGGTAGATGACGTGGTGTTTAAGGAAGCTGATCACGTTTGAAGTCTTGACTTCTGCGAGTGGGACAGCTTCCGCCCATTTAGAGAAGTAATCATTGATCGCAAGTATGAAGCGATGTCCTCGGGAGGAAGGTGGGGTGATTGGACCAATAATATCCATTCCCCATGCTTCGAATGGCCAGGACGCCACTGTCGGATGTAAAAATTCGGATGGTTGGTGGATGAAGTCCGCGTGGACTTGGCAAGCTTTGCACTTTCTAGCATAATCTATCGCGTCTGCCACCATTGTGGGCCAATAGTAGCCCATTCGGCGAAGGCGGTCTTGTAGTTTCGGGCCGGGCTGGTGGGCCCCGCAAACACCGTCATGGGCTTCTCGTACGGCTTCTTTGGCTTCTGCGTTTGACAGACACCGAAGCAGTAATCCGTCGTAGGAGCGGCGATACAGCATTTTCGTCTCTGTATCGTAGAAGAATCTGAGGGAACGCCTTCTGATGGAAGTAGCTTCCTTTGGGTTCTCAGGTAAGATGTCGTAGACGACGAAGTCGATGAATGGTTGTCTCCAATCTAGGGCGTCATCGATCGTCTGTGCGGAATAACTTGCGACGAATTGCACATTATTTTTGGGACAGACCAGTTCATGGCCTATCACTTCCACTGATTGCCGATCATAATTCGGAACTGCTAGGGAAGCGGCGAGACCAGCTAGGGCATCAGTTTCAATATTTTGGAGTCTGGGGACGTGCTCGATGAAGAACCCTTCAAATGCTGAGATGATATTAATCTCTATTTGATGATAAGGGATCATGTCTTCATGGAGGACCTCGTACGAACCCCGGATCTGATTGACGATTAGTTGGAAATCGCCGTATGCTTCAAGGTATTCTACCCCCAGCTCTCTTGCAAGTTGGAGGCCAATGACCAGAGCGTTGTACTCGGCCACGTTGTTAGAGCAGGGTTCAGTGAAGGAATAAGCGCGGTTAATCACCAATCCGGAAGGAGAGATTAGTACTACTCCGACTCCGACGACTATATTGCCTTTAGGTCCGGTCCTCGAAGCACCGTCGAAGAACATTCGCCATATATTTTCGTGGGAGGTTGTATGCGAGTCGACGACCTCATCTGAGATCTCTTCGTATATCCTGGAGGACTCCGAGCCTGGGTGGGCTGCCAAGAAATCTGCCAGGGCTTGACCTTTGACTGCCTTTTGGGAGACGAAGATCATATGATAAGGGGACAGCAGTATTGCCCATGTAGCGAGGCGAGAGCTGAGTGCCCCTGGTTTAGTCATGAGGACCCTGAGAGGGTTAACTCGTGAGACCACATGTATCGTTTGTCCGGTGACATAGTATCGCGTTTTCTGAATGGCGAACACCAGGGCGAGGCATTCCTTCTCTACAGCGGTGTATCGGTGCTCTGGTCCAATCATCATTCGGCTGAGGTAATATATGGCCTGTTCATGGCCTGTATCGTTATTCTGTGCCAACAGAGCACCGAGGGAGTGTTCCATTGCTCGTACATAGAGCAGAAATGGTTTTCCAGGGACTGGGGCTACCAAGACCGGAGGATTTGACAGATATTCTTTGATGCTATCGAAAGCACGCTGGCATTCTTCGTCCCATACCAATGAGACTCCTTTCTTCATGAGGTGCGTAAATGGTCGGCATCGCCCGGAGAGGTTGGAAATGAACCTTCTGATATATGCTAACCTTCCCTGAAGGCCTCTGAGTTCACGGAGATTTCTCGGGGGACCCATCTCCATGATTGCTTTTGTCTTCTCGGGGTCTACATGGATACCCTTTGCAGTGATGATGAAGCCTAAGAACTTCCCGCTGGATACGCCCAGGAAGGACTTCGTAGGGTTCATCTTCAAATTATGTGTCCGCATTAGGTCGAATACCGTCTTTAGGTCCTGCAGATGGTCTCCTTTGCTACGGCTCTTGACGGCTATATCATCAATATAGCACTCCACCGTCTTTAGTAAGTGGTCTCTGAAGATGATGCTCATAGCTCTTTGATATGTGACGCCAGCATTCTTTAAACCGAAAGGCATGACTATGTAGCATTACGTGCCAATCGGTGTTCGGAATGATGTACGCTTTTCGTCGTCGGGAGACATCTTGATTTGGTTGTATCTCGAGAAGCCATCCATGAATGACATGCGCTCAAAGCCGCAGGTATTGTCGATCATGATGTCTGTGATAGGAAGGGGGAATTCATCTTTGGGACATGCCTCGTTCAGGTTACGGAAGTCGATGCAGATTCGAATTTTCCCATTTTTCTTGAGGACAGGTACTATATTGGCGACCCAATCGGGATGTTGTTCCTCACGAATGAAGCCGCTGGCTATTAGTTTGTTGACTTCAGCTTCGATCGCGTCCATGATGCCTGGGCGGAAGTGTCGCTGTTGTTGTTTGACTGGCTTCGCATCTGGCCGAATATTGAGTTTATGAAGAGCGATGTCAGGATTTAACCCTGGCATGTCTTCATAGCTCCAGGCGAACACATCAATGTACTCCCTGACAAGTTCTAACAGCGACTCCCGTTCTTCGTTGGTTAGGCTTTCACTGATGAAGATCGGTTTTGGAGAAGATTCGCTGCCGAGATCCACTTGTATGACCTTATCTTCAGTAGGAGGTTCTCTCAGTTCGAACCGCTTTTCCCATTGTGCGTCTAATTGCTGGGCCTATGGCTCTAGCTTGAGGATTTCGGGGATGTCTTCGTCTTCCTCGTAAGCGTCGGCGAACGTCATATTGACTGACATGACTTGTCTGAATACATCCCCGATGCTGGTATCTGAGTCGAAAGTTGGTGATCCGGTTGAATATGACTGCCAGTCGCATTCTTCATCTGAACTTTCAGGGGTCGTAGTAGGCGTTACATATCCCAACCCACATCGAGTTTTGTTATAGTAGTTTCGTGGTTTGTCCGCCGGAACTGACGGCTTCAAAGGTAATCGTCGCCCAGTGCCATAGTTCAATCCTGGCGTAGTCTCCAGATTATACCCCTGTTTCTGCATGAGATATTTGGATTGAGGGCTATAGAGATACAGAGGCAGTCTCCCGGCATCTGACCCGAGGTCGTCTTCTTCTATGGTGCGGGGATGAGGGTTGTTCGTCCGGCCGAAGATGACTGGATGATCTCCTCCCTTGTGTATTCGGTAAGCGTCTTCTACTGAAGTAAGCTGGATTGCGGTGTACATATTTGTCACCTGTGTGTGTAGGTGAGCGCCTATGCCGTGTTCCATAGCATACATCGTACATAGTTTATTGAGCTCGATGTAGTTCAAAGATAACCCTTTATTGATAAAGTAAGGTATCTTTTTTCGAGGGATTACATCATCAGCGGAGGGGACATTAGTATGGGCGGCCACATATTTGGCTAGCTCCGGTTCCACTTCGGCTACCCCCTGTGTGAACGAAGACTGAGAGGACGACCTAGGAAGCTTGATCGTCAGTGGTCCAGTTGGTGGAGCAGAGCGTGGAGTCGTTGGCAGACTGGCGACCCCCAGTTTGGCATTCGATGTGGAGCGAGGAGTGGCTGGTTCGCTGAAAGTGTCAGACCTTGCATCGAAGCGACAACCTTTCTTGGGAAGGCGTATTGTCAATGGCCTGTCCGAGGGGTTGATCTTCTCTATTTGTGGTTGACTGACTCTTGGTAACCTGATGGTTAGTGGCTCCGTTGTAGGTCTCGGTACTTGGCTGGATCTAGGCAGCCGGATTATCATCTGCTTCTCTTGCGCCGAGAGGCTGATCGCGTCCTTCCGCAGAGTGGCGGTGAGGGGTGCAGACTTGCCCGGTTTGCGAGCTTGGAGGTAGATCGTCAGGGGTCCTTCTGATCCCGTGGCTGTCTCAGTATGAGCTTATGCGTCTCCTTCATCCAGGTGTCTCTTCGACTTTTCGTATAAACAGGAGTCCGAGTAGTAAGATTCGACCCCTTTGAAGGGATCGATGTCAGCAAACTCTGTCTTCACGAAGCCGTATTTGTCGACATATTTGAAGCACTGGTGTAGCGTGGAAGGCACGATCATATAATCGTGTATCCATGGGCGCCCCAAGAGGATGTTGTAAGAAGTGTCTGCATCTATGACGTAGCAGGTGACCTCGGATTGGAGATCGCCAATCTGACACTACAGACGAATCTTCCCGATAGGGTAGCTCCTGCCCGAATTAAAACCGCTGGTGGCGGTGCTTGTAGGTGTTAGGCGATGCATTGGGATACGGAGATGATGTAGCAGACCTTTCGGGATGATGCTTATGGAAGAGCCAGGATCAATGTGCATCCGATCCACCTTCACGTTGCCGATGTATCCCGTGTAGTATAGCGGGCGATCATGTAGGTTGGTTTTGATGAGCATGTCCTGCGGAGTGAAGACGATGTTGGGCATTGCTCCCGTGCAGGCACTATCTTGGAGATCCATGGGTGAGTCCTCCCCAGTGAGGTTAGATTGAGCGAGATAGGCATCGGCATTTTGGAGTGCTTCGCTCAATGCAATACGAACGTCTTTGGAGAGCCTCAGGAGTTCATATAATGACAATTTGGCCGGAGTGTTAGCCAATTGTGCTAAGATGTCAAAGTTGTAGGGCCTCTCTAGCCCTTGGGTTGCGTCCTTTCGGAGAGATTTGTCGAAGCGAGTCTCCTTCGGCCTAGCTTTGTCGGTCGTCGAAGGCTGAGCCGGTCCCAGAGCATCAGTTACAGTGGGTTGATAATTTTCAGCTGGACTATCAACCATAGGTTAGGATTACGCTCCGGATCGCATGACGACGGCTGTAGCTTCCTCGTTGTCTGTTGAAACTGTGCGGCAGGTCTTGATTTTTCCACTCTTTTTGTTGGTGGGAGATGGTGTTAGCCGAGTCACTTCTGACACCAAGTCTGGATAGACCCACATGACCTCTCCTCGTGAGGTGGTGAGAGGTACTAGACCAGCAGCTTGTTCTCGGGAAGGAGGAAGAATGGTAATCTCCATTGTCGCGAGAGGGACGGGGATTACCCCATCTTGAGTCTCCGTCGGAGGGAAGTTGCCGAACTGTACGGACACCATATTAGCTGCTACGGTTACCTCTTCGAAGTCGATGGCCAGAGCATTTGAATCGATGAGGCTTTGGATGTACCGTTTTAATTGGTAGCAGTCATGTGTAGCGTGGTGTACATAACGGTGGTAATGGCAGAACTTCGGGTTCTCCAAATCAGCCGGCCGAGGCTCCCGTCTTGGTGGAGGAGCTGAATTCTACCTCCTTATATGAGCATGTCTAAGATAGGCTTGACGTGGCCATCTTCGAAAGAGTAAGTGATTTGAGGCCATTGCTTGTCTGCTGGCTGTGGCTCGGGCTTCTGGGCCGTGTCGGCCACCATAGCCTGTTTTCCCTTGCTGTCCCGATTGTTGGAGGGGTTACCCCCATTATCGTTGTTGAGACGCTTACCCTTGTTTTCCCCTTCTGAGATGTGCAACCCCAGTTGGCGGGCCTTCCTCAGTCGTTCTTCAGCGCTTGTGGCGCTGATGATGAACGCCTTCCAATCTTTGAATTGACTCTCGCCCATCCAGAGACTGATCGTTGGAAGCAGTCTCTTTTGGCAGATTTCAATCAAAGAAGAATTCGGATTTCCGGAAGGCAGCTTCATGGCGGTCTGGCGGAACCGCTCAATGTAGTTTCTCGTTAACTCCTTCTCCCCTTGGACGACGTCCATGAGAGTGGACATCGTGACGTCTTATCCTACTTCATAGAACCGTTCCAAGAACATGCGCTTGTAGCCGACGAAGGAATGGATGCAGTTGTCCGGTAGATTGCGGTACCAATCGAAGGCGACTCCTTCCAATGCTCCAATGAATAACCGTGTGAGGATCGCATCTTCATGGGGCAGATGGTCGGTGGTGACCTCAAAGTAAGTGATGTACCGACTTGCTGAGGTTTTGCCATCATATGGGTTGATGTTGAACGGCTTATATCTTGGTAGGAATGGAACATCCCTCCACTCAGCAGGGTATGGTTGCCGTATTCTGAGATCTTGAGCGTTTTCTCGGGCATGAAACATGGCATGGAGCTCCTGGACCTCTCTTCTTACTTCTCGGGTCTCATCTGTCGCGGCGGGGGCTGTTATGTCGGGAGGATTATTGCCCGGGCTTGGTGCCGCTGAGTTCGAATCTATATTGACCGCGGGGCCCGTATTTGTTTGACCAGGCGCTCCTCCTTGTAAAGTGGACAGGGCCGCTTTAATCTCATCTACAGACTTGACCAAAGCAAGTAATATGGCTTCGAGACTGTCGATGCACTGGCGATCACTGGAACCACCTTGATCGCTGTCCGTCATAAACACCGTTCTTACGTGAGGAGTGATGGAAGGAACGGTGGAGGATGTGCCCTCTGAGTCATACCCATGCACCGAGAAGTCATCGGGATAGGTGGGAATGTTCTCTTCAGGCTCGGACTCGGAGGGAATGGTATCCCCAGCTTCAGAGCTTGCCTTGTCTGGAGAGTTACGGATGTCCTCGGGAGCATCAGCGTCCGTTGCTCCTGATGGAAGAGTTGTTTGTGCGGACTCGGTTCCTTGGAACATCGGATTATTGCGAATATTCGGAGGAGTGCTACCCCCAGCTCCTTCAACCCCCAGCGATGTGGATGATGAATTTTCTATCACGGTAAATTTCGTCTTTGAACGGGTGTGTTAGAATACACCAGTGGAGGACAACCGTTTAGACGACAGTTTCTTAGTTGTAGTGGTTGATATCTTCGGACTGGAGATGCTCGTTTTCTTCCTCCTTTCTTCGACGGGGACTTTTTGAGCAGAATTGCAGGAGACAACAGGAGGTGCCTCATCTTCTGAGTTTGGGTGCTGTAGCCTTTGGAAGACGATGGCCGCACTTCTGTCATTGCCGTGTTGTTGCAGCAGCAATTGACGATGATTTGGGTACAGCGATGTCCAAGCGAGGACTCTTTGCACACCGACACTCCTTCTCTTTCCTTACGTTTATGGAGGATCGTCTCCCGCAGGTCAGAGGAACCACTCTGTCTGTTCGCCGCGGGGGGCTGGACTTGAACAGTTGTATGCAACTTTCCATCCGAGGCCCGTGTGATAGTCAACGAGATGCTCCGATAGTCAGAGGTTGGAACAGCTGACTGGGCTCGATGAGCCCGCGCTGCCCTAGACTTCCTTCTTTTAGCACTTATGGGTGCGTAATAGGAGGAGTCCAAGTTGAATGCCACAGAGTCTGGCTTATCATACAGAGAATCAACAGGGTCGGGACCGTATGAGAGACGGTCGAAGACCAATCGAGAGAAGCGTGGAACGGACGCTATGCTGCTAGAGTTGGGTACCGTGCAGGCTGTCTGCATGCGGTCATCTTCTGCTGTCGGATGAGTTGTCTTTGGGCGGCTAGGAGTCACGACCGTGCAGGCTGGCCGCATGCGGTTGGCAATAGTGGCCGCATGGGTTTTCTGCAAACGGCTGCCTCCTGTAGCCTCATGTGTTTCATCCATGTGATTGGCGCCTGTAGCTGCATAAACTATGCGGCTGCCAGACGTGACCGCATGGCTCTTCTTCATGCGGCCAGCGACTGTGGCCGCATGGGCTTTGTCCATACGGCTAGCGGATGTGGTCGCATGAGCCTTTTTCACTCGGCTAGCACCCCTATGCGGCTCAGTTCTCATAGAGTTCCACTTTGCCCCTGCAAGTCCAGCATCATAGTATTTTCTTCTGCCGGACTTGGGGACAGCAGAGTTGTCTACGGTCTGAAGTGGGGCCGCAGAAGAGTCCTTTTCGCCGTCTTGAGCAACAGAGGGTACACCGTCGGGGACTTAGGAAGGAGTAAATGATTTTGGCCTCCATTCTCTGCGAGCCTTTGTCGTGCGGGTGCGCTTCTGGACCGGGCCAGCGCTTCCTTCGGAGAGCATCTCTTCAAATGCTTGTTGGTCGAAGCGGACGACCATCTTTTGTTGCGTGGAGCCAAGCTTGGCTGCATCCGATTGCGTCACCAACTCCTCAGCCGTGGAGAAGTTAGTCCCCAGCAGAGTTGCCATCGTGTTTGCCATTGATTGTAAAAGTACAGAACAATTATCGGAGGACTGAACTTAGACTCACAATACAAACTCGCTTGTACAAAGAAAGCCTAGGGACGAAAACCTAGGTACAGCAATCTAAGTACAATTGTTTATTTTAGATTCTGGGGGGTGACGATAGAGGCTCGGAAAGGCGACGGCAGCCCTGCCTTACTCCTTGGACGATCGGTATGCAGCCTTGGCTCCTGGTATGAAGATGGTTGGCGTTGACGCAGAAAGGCTCTTTTTGCTCCTCTGTTGCTCTCCTGGCTTCTCTCTCTCTCTCTGTGTATTCTCTCTCTGACACTGTATATTTTTATTCTTTTGTTGCCGATCCTTGTGCAAAAAAATGATACTGGCTATTTATAAGAGTGGGGTATGATCATTAGGGTTTGCTAATGATCATTTGTTTGGAATGTCGGCGCTCCTTCAATCTATCTGAACCCTTGATCCTGATTACAATGAATCTCGGCCATTAATGAGGATAGCACCGAATCTTGTGAGCAATTAATGTTAACTGCTTTAAATCTCCATGATGGATTCTACCAATATCCGATTGCTCGCCACGTGTCCCATTGGCTTGATGATAAATGATATGCCTTGATCTCAGTAATTATGATAATGATGTCAAATATATTTGTTGAGATTCGGTTAAATCGTTGATTGATCCGATGCCACGCATTTTGATTGTGGGTCCTGCCAGAGCCGCATAGGACGGGCAATACTTGAACCGCAGGAAGATACTCTTCGTGAGCCGCATAGGACAATGCTTTATCGAACCGCAGGGAACAAACTCTCAATGAGCCGCATATGCATAGTCTTTGCGAGCCTCATGAGCTAGCGTTGTATTGAGCCGCAGGGGCTGAGCTCTCAGTGGGCCACATATGGCTGATTTCCGCTAGTCATATAGGGTGACTTCTCAGTGAGCCGCATGAAGCTGTTCTCTATTTAAGCTGCATGAGATTTGCTACGTGGCAACCTAGGATTTCTGACGGATCGGGTCAGAGATCTTCTTCTTTTCCCGAAGAGTTTGTCATTATGGCAGAGCCATTATGACACTTTATGCCAGAGCTGCCACAGTCGTCAAATCGTGTCAGAGCATTAAATGAGGCCACTATTCAAAGGGCCAGCTGTAGGGAAGGATCACAGGGGGACACGTGGCATCGAACGAGCCGAGCCGCATATTCCTGCTGAACCGCATACACTCTCGAGCCGCATGAGACGGAGAGTCTTCCTTTGAACTGTATAAGATAGCTCCCATATGAGCCGCATGGGCTTCGTATCCGGAGCCGCATGGACCATTATTCTGATATTTTCCATGCTTCTACAGGGATATGCAATAAATAATAGAGCCACAAAATAATGTCTTTTCATTGATCAAAATAAAAGGCATTACAAAAATACATATCACAAAGGAGAAAGTACAAAAGATTTTCTTTTACTCAATCGGTGGGGTCATCAGACTAGCTATCTGCTGCTTCAAAGTTTGAAGTCGTTCTTCACGAGAATCCAGCACCCGCTTCCTAGCTTCCTCCATTCCAGAATTATCGTCAAATGTCGGCAAGGTCACTAGTCGACAAGCGATTTCATCTTGATGAGACTTGACAAACTTATTCTTTTTATGGGTTAAAATATCTAGTTGCTGAACTGCAGTTTGATGCTGTGTAGTCTCTTCCTCAAGAGCAAGTTGTACAATCCTCAACTCTTCTTAAAGTCGAGTAAACTCTACTTTCAGTTCAGCAACCTTCTTTTCTTTCTCCCCAGCAGCAGACGTTACTATCTCCATCTGGGAATCATACTCTGAAGACTTTGTGGCAAAAGTGTCCAAGAAAGTCTTGAAAGCAGCTTTTGTGACCTCAGCTTCCCGAGTCATCCTTTCAAACTCGGCATTCACCAGTAGCTCTAACTCCCCCCGATTAAGATCTTTGTAAATCTTAATTGACTCCTCCAGCTCGTACAACACATGTTCGAGATAGGCGGCTTGAGCCTCATCACCCTGACTTCGGATACCACCGATCAAATAAGAAGTTGGACTTCTGACAGTGATGAGACCAACACTCTCTTTCTCCATTACCCTTTCTACTAAAGGTCTTAATGAAGTGAAGAAGAGGTTGGTGAAGGAGCCAACTATAAATTTGTTAGTGGCCGCTGCACTAGGTGTGGCAGTGATTCCTATAGAAGTTGTAGCAGTAGATGCCTGTAAAGGCGGAATGTGAGCACCCTGAATTTTGGGTTGATTTTTTTTTATTTTATTTATTTCCTGATTGATTGGTTTTGATAAATAATTTATTCTGTTATTTTTTTCCTAAGTGTACTTTCCCATGCCATTGATATTTGGAGTATCAGGGATGTTCAACTCTGGAAATCTTCTTCATGAGTTTTGGAGTGGACATGATTACCTTCATGACGGTATATAGTGTCCCATCCAAACTTGTTCCCTTGTGCTCTTTTTGCTTCGCTGAACTTCGGGTCGATTTAGACCATTTGAGTATTATTTATTTTCCCACTCTTTTCCTTGATCATTTTCAGCGCGTTACCATGACTTTTAATTTGGGAGCGCAAGACCAGTCAGTTTCTTGAAGCCAACTTCTCATGCTTGATCTACTCGAGACGCTCTTCACCCTTGACCTTCGTGTCCCACTCAGACACGTCATTTTGTGCTCCATTTGATTCGCACAACTTTCCCGACACGTGACCCAATTTTATTTCACTCTACGGCGTCACATTCATCTTCCAACTTGATTTGTGGGTCCCCTGTCGACCAAAACCTGTCCGCCCCAATTATGGACATGGCCCACTTTGAGCCTACTATCCGTCCGCCGCTTGTGTCCTATTTATTGGAATCCCCATGTGCTGCTTATTTGCCCATGATCATCAACATCTAATTTTAATTCTATTTTTGCACAATGTCCGATTTTGACCCAATCCGGCTCCACCGAGTCCAGTCCAGCTCCATGTTATTCTCCATCATGACACTCTCATATTTTATTGCCCAAAACTACCAAGTGTTCTCCTACATATTTTTCTATATTTGTCAGAATTTTCCTTGAATTAAATCCTATAGAAATTACCTATTTTCTCTATTTTCCATCATAGCCATTGATTTTTCCTTAAGTTAATCATCACCATTCAATTCCAACACCCACACAACTTTCACACAGCCAACCCCCCTATAGCTAGCCGGCCCTAATTCCTAGGAAAGGCTTTCACTCTCTCACCTTATCTCTTTCTCTCTCTTCCTTCCTATTAACTATTCCTACACACTACTTCACAAAACCATGCAACTTCACATCAACTTCACGACAGCACCACCCTCGCTCCTCCACCCGACCACCTCCCTGGCCGATGACCCGCCCTCGGCCAGCCAGGACGTCGGCCACCCGACCACCAGTTCCTCCTCCATCTCCTCCTCCTTATTCCTCCTCCATTCCACACCATTTTCGCGACCACCACCTCACTTCAACCCGCCGACCATCAGCCCCCGCAGCCGTGCGTCGTGCCGTCGCCCCACCGCACGAGTGGACGCGCACCATCGTGCCCTCGCCGGCAAGCTTGGCCGTACATAACCGCGTATAGTGCCGCGGTGCGCACAGCAGTGGCAGCGCACAGCCGCGAGCCGGATCCGCGCACGTGCGGGCCTCGCCGCCGCCGCCGCCGGCCGCCGTGATCCCCGACGACCACCCCCGTGGGTGCGCCCTACCGTGCCATGTCTTCCCCTGGCGGCCAATGTCCTCCGGGACGCGCCGTCGAGGCGATTCGTGCGTTTTGAACGACATCCCGTCGTGACGCGCGCGAAGTCGAGTCCATTTTGGCGCTCCGTCGCAGCGACTTCGCGCACGATTTCTTGAAGATCCGACCATTGGATCGGCGATTTCTTCGCTCTGTCGCAATCTCGGTATATCCACCTTCACCCCTGTAAATTTTCGTCCGTTAATTTTATCGTTTGATACATGAAAACCGGCCACCAAGTTGACCGTTTAAATTGTATTAAATTTGGACAGTTTTGCGGGGCCAACTTCGTTAGCTTGTATCTCCTCCACCGCAGCTCCGTTTGGCGTGCTACCAGTTCCGGTGCGAAGCTGGTATAACCCTCTTACTACCCCTCCAGTTTCCTTTTATTGTGAGCTTGTTTGATTAGTTGAATTCGACGCCAAAGTTGGCTGTCCGAATTCGTAATTTCCAACTTGTAAAATTCCATTTTTGAACACGGGACTCCAGATTTCATTTCTGACACCACCAGTAGACTTATGGCGTCGTTCTGGCATGTTTTCCTTTAAAATTTGTTAGATTTGGAGAACATGGGCCCGGGCACATTTTTGGTACAAAACGGGTCCCACATTTTGGGTCAACGGGACTTTTGACGTTGGCTCATCGGAATCCAATTCTGGAGATACCGTTGAGTTCGTATCGTCATTTTGGACTCGTTGACATATAATTTGCTAGGTTTTGGTGGACATTGGATCCGGCACGCATTTCGGTGCAAGTCGGATACTAATATCCGGGTCAACGGGTCATTTTGAGATCGGCTCATCGAAATTCGATTCCGGAGATACCGTTGAGTTCGTATCATCATTCTGGACTCGTTGACAGGTAGTTTGCTATGTTTTGAGAACTTTGGCTCCGGCACACATTTCCGTGCAAACCGGAATTCCAAGTTCTGGTCAACGGGCCAAATTGAGATCGGGTCAACGGAATCCAATTCTGGAGATACCGTTGGGTTCGTATCGACATTCTGGTTTCGTGGACATATAATTTGTTATATTTTATTGACTTATTTTCTTGCACATTTTTCGGTGCAAAACGGCTCCGACACGGATACCGTTTTGACCCGAAATTACCTTTTTGCCCTTGTGTCCAAATTGGACCGTTGGGTAGGCTATCCTAGCTAATTTGACCATTCTGGACACGTTGGCGATGTTTATTTCATCGTTCGACAATGTATGTTGATAATTTCTCTGAGTTTAACCTTTTTATAATTAATTAATAATTAATTCATATAATGTTCGTATTTCGGGATTAGTACAACGAAACTGAGATCAGCCAATTCCAGTGATCTCACATCGCTGAAATTGATAAGTTGGACACGTGGATCACTATAATAAGATTATCAACTTTACCGATAATCTTCTTATCTCGATTTGCGTGTCGTATGTTTCGACGTACGAATAACGAAGTACACTTTATATTAGACTAGAATTGACCCTGTTTGACCAGAGTTGACCAGTTGACCCAAAGTCAACTGTAAGTCAACACTTGACCTAGTTTGACTAGATTATTGACCGGAGTCGACCTAGAGTTGTTTTGACTTAGAAGAACCTAGAATAATGTAGATTGATTATAGAGATTCATTTATTTTCGACTTGAACACCTTGTAACCTGTGTTGCTTTAAATAGGACTCTGTGGCTTCAGTGGGACCCCTATACTTATCAGCTGTTCAGGTTATCGAGGCGAGTACATTCTCTGATCATTTCATATCCTGCTTAGAATTATATTCCTGTTTTAGATTACTATACTTGATGCTATCACGACATTATCACGGATTAGTACTATATGGATCTTCTCATGCGATGTTATCCCCCTCGGGAGCATCGGGTACATTGTGTCATGTGCGTTTCACTTTCATCATGTACTCCTGTGCTTCTATTTTACATGTGCACTCCTGTGAATCTTGTACTCTCATGTTCACGGAGCCCCCATGTATACTATCATGTGCACCCTATATGGGCCCCATGTGATATCCTGTGTAATAACATAACCTGTTTAGATCCTTGTGTATTGATTGGGGATACGGGGGAGTGCTAGTAGTCGTGTGAACAATTCCATTGTAGTGTAGATTCCTGTGCACCTCGACATCCTGTGCAAATCTGTCCTGTTCACATGTGCTATCTCGTACTCTGACTCACTAGCCACTGTTAGTTCTTTATTTATAGTAGATATTTCTGTTACAGTTCTCTCTCTTGTTTACATACTGTATTTCTTCAGATCCTGTATTTTACTCTACTGCATGATTATATTTTCTAACCTGTTATGAACTGTTGAGATGTAATGTGCTCGTTCCAGTCCTGACTGGACCTGTTGATAAATTTTACAGATATCTTGGGGATTGCCTGCTAGCCTAGAGGAGACACAGTAGAGATTGTTTAGGTAGTTATTCTTTTTGTCTGGAGCTGTATTTACTTTGTGGATTACTGTATTTGAGTTTTGAGATGTATTTCTGGGTTTATGTATCTTAGAACTTAGACTTCTATCTCCTGTATCTCTTTTGGATTTCATGTTTTATCTATCCTTATCATGCTCTACCTTAGATGTGATTGAGATTGTATCTGCTATGTCACCCCCATTCGGGGAGTATAAACTGTTTAGTCTTATACTGTTAGATGTATTGAGACCTAGGACAGCGTTCTACCGCCGACACTGCGGCGTAGGCTGGGCGTTGTTACGTTCTCGTGTCCTAACTCTAGGGCGCGGGTCGTGACACGGAAGTTTGGCTTCTTGAACATAGACTGAAGTCTCTTTGGACAAGGGTGCCATAGTGGATCTAGTTGCCCCTTCCAGATGTTCCTCTGTGAAAACGAATAAACATCATCAGTTTGATGTCATTAAGGACTATAAAAAAGGGTCAAAATGAGGGCAAGTTTACCAATGATGGGTTTAATGACAAGATTGTCATCTGTTGACATAGGCTGCAGCCTCGCAGAAGTAGCTTCAGACTTCACTGCCTGACTACTTCCTGCTTCAGAACCGCCTGATAAATGACGGCTGCTGCTGGCTATCGCTTTTGTCTGCATTATATCAGTGCATACCGGAGAAATTGTAGAAGGTTGAATTTCTGCATGAATGAAATATAAGATGTCAGTCATTTGATCTATAAAAGAGGATTATCAATATCAGTCACTACCTCTTTGATCAGGGACAATAGTTTCCTCCGGTGCTACTTCATCAGCATTCTTCTCCTGGGGTGTAGGGACAGCAGCATCCTCTTCATTGTCATGAACATCCTCCACAGATATTTTTTCGTCGTCTGCCTCCTCCTCTGGTGCTTCCTGATCATCACTTGTATCAATTGGATCTATGTCATAGAAGCCGAAATCACAGTCATCCAGAGCCTCGATCATCAGTCAATCTTCTTCAGCACGACCTGATCTTGGTGTAGCTGGAAGACGTGCAGCTTCCATTGCAAGTGTGGGAGACGACAATACCTCAATAGGTGATTCTGACACATTAATTTGGGTCGGAGTTACATTCGCTTCTGCTGCCTCACCTTTTGCTTCTGTAGTCTCTTTTCTTATGTCTACAACCTCGTCCCTTATCTCTGCATCTGTCTCCTGCCTAGGCTCAGGAGCAGGCATAGGTGAAGGCATCATAACCCCGGCGGCAGCACTTGTTAGAGCAGAAGTATGGATAGCTTTTGAAGGGGTGACCACTTTCTTCCTGAAAGCTATTTTCTTTCTGCGCAGAGGTTCTTCCGGGCTCTCTACGTCTGCAGCATGTATTTGTCTTTGAGTGGAAGTTGGGGTCGTCACCTATTCTCGGTGAGCCGACTCAGCTTGTTGCCGAGACTGCGATCGAGTAGTGACTCTTTCCAAAGAGTCTACAACAGTCTTCTTTTTTGAGACAGGAGAAGATGGTTCTTCTGCCTTCCTCTTCTTTTTCTCCTTGATCGGAGATCTTACAACTTTCAGAGAAACACGTAGCGGTTCGTAAACTTCTTCAGAGAAGTTGGCTTCCCTCGAAGCTTCTAGAGGTGCATCGGCTGGCTCGTGCTCTTCATCATTACCAGGAGGCAACAAAATAGGTGCCCCTTTTCTAAATCGCGCCACCGTTGCAAAGCTGTCTGTTAAATTAAAGTTCTCAGCAAAAGTGTTTGCTGACATATAAAAGATCGAGTAAGTATACAACATGCGAGGACCACGGTCGTTCTTTGTCGGCATCGAGAACGTTGCCTTCGTGTCACGAGCATTATAATAGGCCCAAGCCCGGGCTCCATCAATCAAATAACCTTTTCCTTGTAGGCATGTTATGGCATTACCTATGTGGAATTGGTCATAGCCGAATTTGCGTGCAAAACGGCTCGGGAGATAAGGTTCAAGATAGCATTCATCTTCGAACCGATATACTAGATGTGAAGGACGAATCGTCCTCAACCAGTCAAAAGCTGTATGGCCCAAAGGCTGCATTCTCACTGAGTCGACAAGGTTCACTGACATATATTCATAACCGGTTGGAGACAGAACACAGTAGAAGTTCCATCCTCTACCCAGGTTCAAGATTCGCCTGCAGTCTTTCAAAGTGGTATAGAACCACTTACATCCAGAATATCTTCTCAGAAAACTTCCGCTTACTACTCCCATAGCAGGGCTCATTAAGAAAGGATGGTATAGAAGCATCCATCCGAACATATATGTATACGGCAGTTCCAGCCGAGGGAAATATCCCTTTTCACCTTTTCCTCGAATCATCGAATCAACGAAGAGGCGGAGGCCGACGTTCATTCTGTATGTCATTGCTGACAACAAATCCATCCGGAAGCCAAAGACTAGACGGACAACAACAAACAGTACGCCACGATGGAAGCGGTCGACTGCACTGGCTCCAGGAACGACATATCGTCGAAGCCAGTAAGTAAGAAACCCTGCTAGTTGGGCTTCCTTTGATACGGGTCTGTAACCCATCCTCATAAAGCTCTCTATGATGTTTCCTTCTTTGAAAGGAGGACACTGAAGATCATCCTCAATCTTGATATCCATCTTATTATGCGTCTCCATCAACTCGATCACCTCGCTGTTGCTAAGCGGTTTGAAGAAGTTAGGATTGTATTTTTCATGTTCTTTTGTCTTCTTCTCGATAATATGGTTGAGGAAAAGATATGGCAACCATTTGGTCGAATAGCACGTGCCGGCCGTGCCACTCTTATAGTAGAGAGAGCAAATCTTGTAGTGGCAGAGTAGCTCTTCGAAAAATTCTACCATACGAGCATTCTCCTGGCGCAGTCTGTCCAACTCATCATTTGTTGGGACAAACTCTTCATAGGGGATATCCCCTATCGGCAGATTTGAGATGTACTTCATCTCATGCAAGGCTAATCCATTCTCCCTGCGTAGCATCATAAAATTCCCAGTCCTATAATTGTATCTCTCCGACAATGCAAGGAATAGATGTGGATTCGAGGGAAAGCCATAGACTGTGCCATATATTGCCTGATACAGATTAATCTCTTTAAGCTAATCTTCAAATTGGACTAATATCCAATTGGCTATACAGATCCATCTCTTATTGTCCGGGTTCACATGACCTGTCAACTGCAGGTCATGGTCCGGATACCTCCCTTCCACCTTTGTAAACTCATTTGCGAATATTGGAGTTCTTACTGGTAGCAACAAAGAAGAATCCTCCGGCGGGATGCAACCAGGCTTGAGTCCCCTGAGTAGAGAGCTATGTCGCTCAGAAGAACTGTAGAAGATATCCTTATGATCCGGCCCCTTCTTAACACAGATATTACCCACTCGGGCCTGTTGCAATGGAGTTATATCCCATTCCATTCTTCTGGGATAGCTTGCAAAAGCATATCTAGACAGAGGGAGGCATCTGGAGATCTCTGGCATAAGTATCGTCTTCTCGCCCCTTTGGAAAATTCTCTGTTCCATGCGAGACCTTGGTTGAGAATTCTTGTCGAAAGCTTCACCAAACAAGAACAAAGATTTCTTGTGGGTCACAGTGTCAGCAGTTTGGAGAGGTTGTCCATTCATCAAACACAATTACGTATCATTATCCTGTGCAATCATGACAGCCTGCCGAGAAGACGGTAAGGCATATTGAGGAAAGGACAAATGAGAGAGATCTTCCTTGTAGTCTCATTCCGATAGAGATCCTGCAAGAACCTCATAGTTAGGATCTTCCCTGAGGTTAACTGCATCAATAAAGAGACAAAGATCAGTATATGCAAAATCAAAAAAGTTTTTTCAAAAGTTCATCAAATTGTACTGTGTGAAACAAGCTATCAGACTGCGCCAGCACAGTCAACATGCGCAAGGTATCAGATTGTGCCAGCACAACCATTATGTGCAAAACATCAGGTTGCGCTAACATACTTGCGCAAAACATCAGTTTGCGCTGGCACAAACGACTTGCACAAATCGACGGATTGCGTCAAACATTTTGTTAGCGCTTTCCAACCGATTGCACAAGAATACAGTTTTCATAAAAATGAAAACTGTTGTGCATGCAACCGAAACCCTAAACAGGGTGGTGCAAATACCATCATCTAAAAAGAGAGAGGTATGAAGGTCTGAAAACATCAAAAATCCTAAAAAAAGGTGTCGATCATGGTTCGTCATTCACCTTGAAGTGCTGGATGACCCGTCTCGTGACGAGAGACTCGTGGTGCAACACGAGTCGAAGGTTCGGCGGGGGCCTTTCCCTTCTTGGTGGCCGATCGCTTGGGCACCATTACTGTCGTCGACGAAAGGAAGAAGAAGTCGGAGTAGGGGAGGAGCTTCTGTCTCTTAAGAAATCGAAAGCAAGTAAAGGTTGAAAGAATGAGAAATAAAACTATTTATAGTTTTTCAGAAGTGTAACAGTCACCTCCGATTGCGCCACAAAAGACGGAACTAATTCCTCCAAACGCGCAACCAAAGCGCAACTTGATTTTAAATTCGAAATTCAAAGTATTTTGAAACTTTGAATATTTTCAAATTTCGAAAACTTTAAAGGGGGTCTTGTATGTCCTAAAAATCAAGTAGCATCTATCAAATAGGCAGAGAAGTCTCAAATTGTGCACCCTTCAAATGAACTATGCCGGAGATAGATTGTGCTGCAAATCAAACGCGCGAGCCGAACTGCGCTACCATCCGAGCGCGCTACGCTGACGTGGCAATGCCATCATTACCTGACAAAGATCAGATGTTCTGACAGCCTGACAGCCCAAAAAACGAGGAGTCCGTTCGTTTCTTGTGCAGCACAATGCGCGAGAACATCTGTACAACCTCAGCACAGTTTGCCAGTCCAACCTCAGTACAGTATGACCAAGTCTGAATCCTAGCGCTACCCATTGACTAGAAGGAAGCGCAGTCTGAAGCTAGCGCTATTCGGTTAGCGTGATTCATCAAATAACTGACATGTATTACGTGGCTTACATGCCATCAATTGCTCGCCATGTGGCAACCGCCTGTACACGACCAAGCGCACTTCAATCAAACAATGCCACGTGTCTGAATACAGTTATCCCATGATCGAGCAACTGCCCAATAGGCCAGCACAGTTTGCAGTCTATGCAGTCTGTCGACAGCACAATTCATCAAGCACAATCCAGAATAACTACAAAATAGTTATTTCTAGAACTCTATAAATAGAGTTTTAAGTCCTTCATTAAGGGGATCAGATTATATTATCATCAGAGATCAGGACTTCTTGTCCAAGTGCTGCTGCATTCTTCAGAGGCTATCGTCTTCAAAGTTTACATCGTCTAAGGGATAAAGCGATCGTTTTCAGATCGGATTCCTATAGTTGTACTTTCCCAGAATTCATTGTACTTTTGTACTATTATTTAAAGTTTGTGAAATAAAAGACATTTGTTTTTGCAAACAAGGATGTCAGGGCATTGACTGACATTGGTCTCCCACAATTTGAGCTCAGATGGTGGAGTGTGCGAGGAGTTCTCCTCCCCGTACTGGCCGCACGAGCGGACTGAACCGCACATATTTCACCACTGACATGCGACTAGAAACGATACGACACGTGTCTAGGATACGGTGCAGGGTGTCCGAGGGGTATCCCTACCCCTGGCGTACACGTGTGCACGGCCACATGTCACCATGTGGCCGGTGTCGTGCGCTGGACATGCGTGCACGACGCAGTCTGTGTACAGCATGTCTGTGGTGTTCGTGAGCCAAGACACGTCGAGTCCTGCTTCCCCAGGACACGAGATGATTCGTGAGACACGTGCACGTGCGTGGGTTGGATTACCAACCATTAATTGATCATACTAGCATGATTTTAGTTTCGAATTTTCATTTTCCTATTTCGACTGATACGCAGTGCACTGTTTCACTAATTCTGAATTTAGATTCCATTTTTAATTCATATACATCTGTAATGGTTTACTGCAATGTTTGGTTGTGATTGGTGTTAGGTTTTGGATTTCAAAATAGGTTTTTGAACGTTGAACTGCTACATGTAAATATTGTCAACTGATACACTGTACACTGTTTTCTAATCCTGATTTTTGATTCCATTTTAAACTGAATTGTTAATGTTTAATCCAGCACAATTGTGTTAGACTACTGCTAGGTTGGTTACGTGTTAGATTAGGATGATGTCAAGGGAAAATAGATTTTGAATTGGTGTTGGGGCTAAATATGAACTGTCAATTACTGAATTTTCCTGAGATTCACTCATACACACCATGCACCATTCACTGATTTCAGTTTCACATTGATACACTAGCTACCCTGAATTCCTGAGAACACACTAATCTATTTTTCTGTGTACACACATTAATCCACTTTGACACCCAAAAATCTGAGATGTTACACACCTTATTAGCTAGTTTTTGTATCACATATACACGTACACTCTTCCCTACTCTAACTAACCACCATTGACACAACTACCTACTGTCAGTTTACATATACACATTGTCACGACCCGCACCCTAGAGTAAGGGCACGAGAAGTGGGTACGTCCAGACTACGCCGCAGTGTCAGCGGTAGAACGCTGTCCTAGGTCACAACATCTAAAAATATAATGCTAAGCAGTTTATACTCCCCGAATGGGGGTGACATAGCAGGATGTAAACCCAATCACAACTAAGGAAGAAGAAGCACGATATGATAAAGAACTCAAATAAAATACAGATGATCAGAAGAGTCTAAGTGTCTAAGATAGCATCTCAACAACATCCAGAATACAAGGTCTCAACTACAGAGTATGAAAGAATATATACAATCCAGATCTCAAATGACAGAAATAGTAAACCTAGACTAAACTAGTCCCAAGACAACATAAGTAAGATAAAAGCCTAACTAAACTAGTCTATGCAGTAGGGGTAATGTCATCAGCTAGAGCTGGGTCCTCCTGAGAGTCCAGCTCACAAGTGTCGTTTAGGGCTGTCCCATAGAAGGTGTCAACACCAGCCTCATCCTCGTCCTCTGTAAACATTCAACGGTGCCCAATCAGGACGGAGAGAGCACAATACATCTCAACAGTTCATAGCAGGTTAGAAAATATAATCATGCAGTAAAGTAAGATACAGGAAACTGAAAGAAAGTACAGAATGTAAACAGAGAGAGAACTGTAATAGAAATATCTACTATAAGTAGAGAACTAACAGTGGCTAGTGAGTCAGAGTACAATATAAACATGTGAATGGCATAGAAGATTCTGATGAGACACTACGGAGGTGATCAGATGAGATACTACTTGGATATTATTCACATGTCTACTTCTACTCCCCCGTACCCCCAATCAATACACAAGGATCCAGCCAAATTATGTTATGATCCATGCAATGGCCCACAAGGGGTGATACATGGTAGGCCAAAAATGGAAGATTCTAGGAATGCCCATAAATGGGTGATTTAAGGAAGACTCTGTGATCATAAGAGTACATGTCACAAGTGACCAATGAACCATGAAGCATAGTGATACACAATGTAAGTGAAACGCACAGAACATGTAGTATCCGATGCTCCCTAAGGGGATAACATCTCAAGAAGGGATCCATATAGTACTAATCCGTGTGACCAACGTGACAGTATCAAGTAAAGTAATTTAAAGCAGGAGAATAATTCTAAACAGGATATAAAATGATCAGAGAATGTACTCGCCTGTATCCTGAGTATCCGGATGAAATATACTGTCCGAAGAGAGGTGTCTGGCTCCTAATCAGAACAGCACGAGTCACAACAAGACCAAAATGGTAATATGGAGTTCTACTATACATTTACATGATTCTAGGTCAAACTAGGCCAAAGTCAACTCTTGGTCAACTCTGGTCAAACCTAGAAGTCAAACTAGGTCAACTAGTGTCACGACCCGCACCCGTTTTTTTTTAAATGGATACAAGACGTGTCCAAGCCAGCCTACGCCACAGTGTCGGCGGTAGAACGCTGTCACGGCCATGAAGATCAAAATCACAAATAATGCTCATTCACAAAACTATTTTAATTTACAACATTCACAAGATTTACATTTGCAAAAAATATAAACTTGTACAATGACTACAACTCATCTATCTAACTAGTCTCTTGGCTTTTCGTCTGCAAGTACCCCCGTATCTCCCATGCTAAGTGAGTCCACGGCTAACCTGAAAATGTTGGTTTTCAGTCAGGAATGGAACGAGCACAATTCACTGAATGCAATTTCAAATAAAGAAGATGACTATAAAACAAAGGTTAGACATCAATTATGAGTTTTGAAAATAAACAGAAAATACAGAAAACCAATAGTAAATAAATAGACACAACAGACTTTCCCCAACTGCTAGAAGTACCTTTGATATGTGATCGGTCTCGGGACAATTATGCGACACTGTCTACACTGTCTAAAGTTATATTGTCTACACTGTCTAAGTTACACTGTTTACACTGTCTAAGTTACACTATCTACATTGTATAAAGCTATACTGTCTACCGAAAATATTGCAATAAAGAAATACTGTCTACAAAATAATAATCACGATCTACACAGTTTAAATACTGTAAAAATCATGGTCTACACTGTCTACTTTGCAATAAATAAATCACTGTCTACACTGTCTACAAGAAATAAATAGATCACTGTCTACACTGTCTACAAGAAATAATGAATCACTGTCTACACTGTCTAAGGTCAGATCACACATCGTTGGTACTTCTCATTCCCGACTCAACAATTTTAACAGAAAATAATCACATGACTAATGGCCAATCAATAAAATATAGTGAAAATCAATATCGAAATGCAGACAATAAACTGTACTCGCCTGTGGTCATGTGCTGGTGAAACCGATGATCCAAACCACTCAATATGCCACAATAGTCAAAACCCGCACAACAGTCCTCGAAAGCTGAAATAGACAATACCAATGATCTCAGAATAGTCCAATTAGCTAGGATTGCTTGTCCTTAAGTCCAATTCTGAACACAGGGGCAAAACGGTAATTTCGGACCAAAACGATGTCCGCTGTTGGACCCGCTTTGCACCGAAAAGCGTGCCAGAGTCAACGTTCTCTAAAGTCGTCAAACTATCTCTCTACGGATCCAGTTTTCCGATACGAACCCAACCGTATGTCCAGAGTTGGATTCCGGCGGCCCGTGCACAAAATCGCCCGTTGAGTGGGACTGTGGGGCCCGCAAAACGACGTCGAATTTAACTATCTCAGAATTGGACCAAACTTGGCATGCAGGACCAGAAAAATGATACGGTTTTGTTGGCGCAAGTTTCGTCTTGATCTGACGAGCGTGCACGAAGTAATTGGGAAATTTGCACAGAGGCCGATACGGTGAATTTCGACGGATACGTATCAAATTCGTCGCGCACACGCGACCAATTTGAATTCCGTCAAAGCCCACACGACCACAAAGACGTTACGCAGCTTTCGATGCCTTCGGTTCGCGACTACGTCGTCCGGTTTGGCGGGACGTACGTCGTGTGGATCAATTTTCTAGTTTTTAAAATAGTTTTTCGACAAACTTCGGGATTTGATTTCTCGACGCCGAGTCGACGAAACCCGATTCTACAAAAAGGGAATCAAAGCCCTATAGGTTGTCTAAGACTGACTTCAATTAGTTTTTGAAATCCCCTAACGTTCGGTTCAGAAAACGACTGCCAAGTTGGGTTGAGAGACTGTCATATACTCTGTTTTAGAACAGATTTTTTTCTTGATTTTTGCGTCGATTTCCCGACGAATACAACCAGGTTCAATAAAAACTAACTGACGGGGATCCTAGATGGTCATATGGGCATTCTATAGGATTTTACAGAATTGAATTTCGTTGAGTGTACGTAAAGAATTTTGATGACGAAAATGGTACCTTGCTTCGCCTAGCTGCTGCTTCCGTGCTCTGTGCGCGCGCACACGAAGCTTTTTGGCCGCCATCCGGCGGTCCTCCGGCGTGCGGGGGTGGCCAACGACGAGTGTCAGGGGTGCGCGAGGTCGTCGGGGATCCAGGGGTCCTAGGGTCTTGGCCGACCCCCCTTCTCTTTCTCGGTTATATACGCATATGCGTATGCTGCTGAAACCGAGCGTTTTCCTTGCTCGGGTTGGGCTCAGTTGGAGCTCGGGCTGGGTTGGTTTTACTCTTTTTTTTTTATAAATGTTTACATAGAAACACTTAGGGCCACTGGTTTGTTTGTAATCTTTTATTTCTTTCTAAATGTATGTATATTTATACACCTATAAATAATTATGTACATATATACATATATATATACACACACATACACATATTTTTTTTATAATATATATTTATATACAAATACAAATATACACATATATATTTTATATATATGTTTATATACATAAACCTACATACTCGCGTATATCTATATACACATTACATATATGTCCTCGAATATATATATCTATTTATATATATTTATATACAAATATATATACCTTATTTACTTACGAATATATTTCTATATATTCATATCCATATTTGCACCTGTATCATATAGACTTAACACTCTATCATTCCATATTTTTAATATATAATCTATTTTCAGTCTAGGGCCTATTGTATAAATATGACTGCACATAATAATATTTATTTGACAAAATAATATAATCCATAATAATAAAATAATATTATCTAATGATAACCCCAATAATATTGGTAATAAAATAAAATAATACTATTGATAACGAAATACAATAACTCCATAATTGTTTATACATATGCCACTGATTCTCTCTAATAATAATATTTATAAAATTAAATTAAGAATGTTTAGGAATACTCATTAGATCACTAAAATGGAATACGACACACAATCATACCAACATGCATCAACACGAATGTCACTGGACGTACAACAGGACTACATGGGCTTGGGCTCAGTTTGGGTCCAGTCCGGCTTAAATGATATAATCGGTTTCCCTAAAACACAATAATATAAATAATAATACTTGAAACTTCGGTAAGGGTCAAATCGCAACTTAGCCTGGTTTTCCTAGTTAGGACACACTGATGGACAGATCTTCCCCTACCATGACTAAACACTAGTCAAAGCACGCCACTGAGCTATCCGTGCCATGATTCCTAGTCACCTTGTACTCCAAATCTCAACTATGGCTAAAATTATCTACCGTAATAATTAACTATTTAATTATTTATAGAATTCTAAAATCACTATTTAAATAAAATAAATAATAATAAAATATTTTAAAATTTTTGGGTAGGGGAGCTACAAATCTACCCACCTTAAAAATAATTTCGTCCTTGAAATTCTAACTCATAACTATTCCTTAAAAATTCAAAAGAAAAGTCTACCTTAACCTTAATCTCCTTGAATTTTTAATTCCTCAAAAATGGTTTATATCGTCCTCCTAACCATTTTCAACTACGAAACTCTGAGGACTTCTACCCCCCTTTGGTCACACTACTCCCTTAACGCTATGTCACTAAACTTTATAATATTCCTACTACTTGCTAAAATTGCTACAAATAGATATCTACTGTTATTGGCCTCTATAATCCTCTCTCATCTATCAAACAACCCAAAATCTAACAAGTAACAAATGTACACAAGTAGCTAAGAAATATTGGTATATCTAATAAGTATGACTATACGCCGCTCTACAATAGGAAGGACAGGAAGATGAGGATTAATAATCGAAAACAATTATGAGGTTTCAAAAGCGATATAGAGTATCTAAAGGTACAGATGGAAAGAAAGTTTATGAGCCATTGAGCTATTTTGCTAGATTGGACTACTTTAGTCCAGTTACTTGCTAAGTCAAAGAACCCTTCGTTTCTTAGAAGGCCTGCAAGTTGTGCAATACAGAAGTTCTGTTCTCGAAATTCTAAACAATTTCCATAATAGAACGAAAATTTGAGGTATCAATATTGTGATTTTCTCGTGGTTATTAAACACACGAACAAGGGATAAAATGCATTACAGGGTGCGACTTCTAGGTAGATGGAATAAGGTTACAAATCATATTCTAAGAGATGAGGACTACATAATAGATATAGGGCCTATTTTAGATAGCCCGATTTCAAAGTCCAAATATGGTGGTATGCATGGATAGGTTTTAGTGGGTCTAAATGGGTTCCCCAATTGGACGTCAGTCGTCAGCTGGATTAACCTTGGACTTCAATCTAAAATGACTGGACAAGATCCCAATGATAAAACTATTTCTACTAGGTTAGGTAACCTGGAATAAGTTCCATCCAAGTGATTAAGCTAGTTGGGCAGTCTGATTGGTTAAATAGGTTCTGTAAGCCCTGAAGGTGCGCCTTCCGTGACTTTTGTGTTTAAGTAGCACGAGAAGACACAATTGCGTGGCACACTAGTGACATGTGCGTAGTGGGCTTCCAGTCGATCACAAACCTATATTGGTTCGAAAGATTCGAGTCGAAGTTGAGGCTCTAATGGAAGTCGGGAAGTTTACCGGTATTATGGTAAGGGTTATAACTAGTCCTTTTTACCTGAAAGTCGTAGCCCAAAAATAGAGTACAGAGGGACAGGTTTGAGTAGGACATGATATATCTAGATGAAGGTGGACTCGTCTAGATCTTGTATATGAAATTGTTGGGAGGTAACAGCTGATCTCGTGCTCCGAATTTTAATGACACGGCTGGTTACACAAAATGATCTAAATGAAAAGTGGGATTCCATGGCACTAACGATCATCCTAATGGAATTTATTCTAATCAATCGATAATCCCCATATATCCCAAAAATTTAGAAGGCTTACAGTCTACCCACCTTAGAGGCTAGGATATGGTTTCAGGAACAATGAGGCTAGAAGAATTCTAAAGTCCGGATACTGTACCTCGACTCTTATTAATAAAGAATGAGGCACGACATAACGGAATACGGTAGATTAAGTCAAGTCTAGGATCGTTCTTCAATAAATAAAAATGAGTGTGTACAATGACATACGGTCGATAAAATAGAATGATCTACTCTTCCTTAGGGTACAAGAGTTATCGACGGGGTAACCAACTCTAAGGCACATCATATGAAAAGGTTTCTAACAACTGAGTCGTGGACTTTCTATTGGTGTCAAACCTAGACTCTTGTCACAAGGGTTCTAGTTGAAGCAAGCTTCAAACAAATAATTAGAGGCTCACAATAATTGGTCTCTTAAGTATAGGTAGTCTCCTAGGTTGGTATTTGGTCAAGGGAAGGATCCTAATCATTCTCGGACTCCAATGACCAGAAGATCATGATAATAAGTTTAGGGTCGCAGAGGGGACGAGTAACTTAAGGTAAGGTTCTAGTCACTGGCTGGCCGTGGATAGCTACACTTGTGTATACAACTATCATAGCCACGGGGATACTCTGTATCTATCTATCAATTGCGAGTTTTTTTTTGTCTTTCCAATCAGTGAAAGGCAAAAACAATAAAGAGTTCAAGAGAGATGTCACTGAATACAATTACGTGATTCAAAGGCGAGTGTATAATTCAAGAGGAATTGTCAAAGCAGTCGCGGATGAGATCCTAGAGACATCTATATCACAATCTACGTAGGATAATTAAATAAAAAGCGAACCAAATGCATCATGATTGATCAGACCATAATACAATGATTCTGATTAGACAATATGTTAGCAGACGTCCCCACTAAACACATGTCTTGAATCAAGCTCGAGAACAGAGTGAGCTTGCAAAACTAGGCTGTAATAGCAGTATTGGTTAAGATAGTCAAAATACAAGTACGCAAGATTTTTGAAAAGAGGCACAAGTAGCTCGAGTTTGGAGAGAATCAAAACTTACCTGTTGTTCTTGCTTATACAATCAATCCTACTATCTCATATTCACAAGGACTTGGTTGACTAATGGGTTATGACCTCTAACTTCTGCATTCTAGATGAATCTATTAGTGTCAATCAATTACCTCGTCAATAAGTCACAAGGACTACAGATTGCTAGGTCGGGAGACATGTTACCCAACTAACAAAACTTTTACTAATATCGGCTTTGGATCTTATGGGACATGCATGGCATTGTCCTATTCTCTATGGTATCCCAAACTTGTAATCATGTTTGTAGTCATTTCACCGCGGATTACGCCTTGCCCGTATACTCTGGCTGTGGTAAACCCTTGGTTTCGTAACTCAACATGTTACCAAATCGAACACTTCTTAACTCTATCCCATATTGGCTCAAGAGTATCTACGATCAAGAGAGGACCACTAGCCCCAGTTTTAGGAATATTCTATAACCTATAATTTCCTTAAAAATTTCAATTCTAGGGTCGTGTCTCGCTAGTGCGCTGCTGGCTACAGTGAGTCAGTAATTCAAATAAGTGGCGACAGTGCGCTGCTGTCCTGCCATTATGAGTCAACTAATATTCTTTTAACTATATCTATAAAACTTCATGGGCTTCTATAGATTCAAACAAGTTGACTATGAAATAAAGTGTAAACATTTGTCCTATCAGTCACAACCCTTAAAATAAAGGATTGAACAAGGAGAAATAACTGAGGACGAAAGAAATACAAACATTCTAACTATTCCATGTGTATTCAAGCCTTTGAGTAAAAACTTGAATCGAAACTAACTTGAGGTTCATCTATGGATAACATAAAAATAACAATTCCTAGGACAAAATAGGAACTAAATAGGCAATTTGACTAAGATGTGAGGATGATATCAAAAGGGCAAGGAGAAAGAATTACACCATTTATCAAGGTTAGATCATTAATTCTATGAAGCCCTGCCTTACCAAGGGAATAATCTATCCAAATTAGATTACATCGTCATATCAAGAGATACTAGTGTACCTATGGGGATCTGATAACTATCAAAATTAATAACTCCTTATCTACATTACATGGCCTAGACTACCCATCGGTAAATTTCTATAAGGGACTCCTAGTCCTAGTCATTCTCGTAAATTAAATTAATCCCTAATTCGTGAATGAGCATTTTCTAGTCGCAGGCTCGCAATAGTACAGCTAACTTAAGTACTATCACGAGTTCGCATTATTTGCAAAAACTGACCTGCGTGGGCCACCACAAAAACTTGTCACGATCCGTACCCGTTTTTTTTAAACGGATACAAGACGTGTCCAAGCCAGCCTACGCCGCAGTGTCGGCGGTAGAACGCTGTCACGGCCATGAAGATCAAAATCACAAATAATGTTCATTCACAAAACTAATTTAATTTACAACATTCATAAGATTTACATTTGCAGAAAATATAAACTTGTACAATGACTACAACTCATCTATCTAACTATTCTTTAGGCTTTTCGTCTGCAAGTACCCCCGTATCTCCCATGCTAAGTGAGTCCACGGCTAACCTGAAAATGTTGGTTTCCAGTTAGGAATGGAACGAGCACAATTCACTGAATGCAATTTCAAATAAAGAAGATGACTATAAAACAAAGGTTAGACATCAATTATGAGTTTTGAAAATAAACAGGAAATACAGAAAACCAATAGTAAATAAATAGACACAACAGACTTTCCCCAACTGCTAGAAGTACCTTTGATATGTGATCGGTCTCGGGACAATTATGCGACACTGTCTAAAGTTACACTGTCTACACTGTCTAAGTTACACTGTCTACACTGTCTAAGTTACACTGTCTACATTGTATAAAGCTACACTGTCTACCGAAAATATTACAATAAAGAAATACTGTCTACAAAATAATAATCACGATCTACACAGTTTAAATGCAGTAAAAATCATGGTCTACACTGTCTACTTTGCAATAAATAAATCACTGTCTACACTCTCTATAAGAAATAAATAGATCACTATCTACACTGTCTACAAGAAATAATGAATCACTGTCTACACTGTCTAAGGTCAGATCACACATCGTTGGTACTTCTCATTCCCGACTCAATAATTTTAACAAAAAATAATCACATAACCAATGGCCAATCAATGAAATATAGTGAAATCAATATCAAAATGCAGACAATAAACTGTACTCGCCTGTGGTTCTGTGCTGGTGAAACCGATGATCCAAACCACTCAATATGCCACAATAGTCAAAACCCGCACAACAGTCCCCAAAAGCTGAAATAGACAATACCAATGATCTCAGAATAGTCCAATTAGCTAGGATTGCCTGTTCTTAAGTCCAATTCTGGACACATGGACAAAACGGTAATTTCGGGCCAAAACGATGTCCGCCGTTGGACCCGCTTTGCACCAAAAAGCGTGCCAGAGTCAACAGTCTCTAAAGTTGTCAAACTACCTGTCTACGGATCTAGTTTTCCGATACGAACCCAACCGTATGTCCAGAGTTGGATTCTGGCGGCCCGTGCACAAAATCGCCCGTTGAGTGGGACCGTGGGGCCCGCAAAACGACGTCGGATTCAACTGTCTCAGAATTGGACCAAACTTGGTATGCAGGACCAGAAAAACGATACGGTTCTGTTGGCGTAATTTTCGTCTCGATCTGACGAGCGTGCATGAAATAATTAGGAAATTTGTACAGAAGCTGATACGGTGAATTTTGACGGATACGTATCAAATTCGTCGCGCACACGCGACCAATTTGAATTCCGTCAAAGCCCACACGACCACGAGGCCGTTACGCAGCTTTCGATGCCTTCGGTTCGCGACCACGTCGTCCGGTTTGGCGGGACGCACGTCGTGTGGATCAATTTTCTAGTTTTTAAAATAGGTTTTCGACAAACTTCGGGATTTGATTTTTCGACGCCGAGTCGACGAAACCTGATTCTACAAAAAGGGAATCAAAGCCCTATAGGTTGTCTCAGACTGTCTTCAATTAGTTTTTGAAATCCCCTAACGTTCGGTTCAGAAAATGACTGCCAAGTTGGGTTGAGAGACTGTCATATACTCTGTTTTAGAACATATTTTTTTCTTGATGTTCGCGTCGATTTCCCGACGAATACAACCAGGTTCAATAAAAACTAACTGACGGGGATCCTAGATGGTCATATGGGCATTCTATAGGATTTTACGGAATTGAATTTTGTTGAGTGTACGTAAAGAATTTTGATGACGAAAATGGTACCTTGCTTCGCCTAGCTGCTGCTTCCGTGCTCTGTGCGCGCGCGCATGAAGCTTTTTGGCCGCCATCCGGCGGTCCTCCGGCGTGCGGGGGTGGCCAACGACGAGTGTCAAGGGTGCGCGAGGTCGTCGGGGATCCAGGGGTCCTAGGGTTTTGGTCGATCCCCCCTTCTCTTTCTCGGTTATATACGCATATGCGTATGCTGCTGAAACCGAGCGTTTCCCTTGCTTGGGTTGGGCTCAGTTGGAGCTCGGGCTGGGTTGGTTTTACTCTTTTTTTTTATAAATGTTTACATAGAAACACTTAGGGCCACTGGTTTGTTTGTAATCTTTTATTTCTTTCTAATATGTATGTATATTTATACACCTATAAATAATTATGTATATATATATATATATATATATATATATATATATATATATAGACACACACACACACACACACATACACATATTTTTTTTATAATATATATTTATATACAAATACAAATATACACATATATATTTTATATATATGTTTATATACATATACCTACATACTCGCGTATATCTATATACACATTACATATATGTCCTCGAATATATATATATATCTATTTATATATATTTATATACAAATATATATACCTTATTTACTTACGAATATATTTCTATATATTCATATCCATATTTGCAACTGTATCATATAGACTTAACACTCTATCATTCCATATTTTTAATATATAATCTATTTTCAGTCTAGGGCCTATTGTATAAATATGACTGCACATAATAATAATTATTTGACAAAATAATATAATCCATAATAATAAAATAATATTATCTAATGATAACCCCAATAATATTGGTAATAAAATAAAATAATACTATTGATAACGAAATACAATAACTCCATAATTGTTTATACATACGCCACTGATTCTCACTAATAATAATATTTATAAAATTAAATTAAGAATGTTTAGGAATACTCATTAGATCACTAAAATGGAATACGCCACACAATCATACCAACATGCATCAACACGAATGTCATTAGACGTACAGCAGGACTACATGGGCTTGGGCTCATTTCGGGTCCAGTTCGGCTTAAATGATATAATCGGTTTCCCTAAAACACAATAATATAAATAATAATAATTGAAACTTCGGTAAGGGTCAAATCGCAACTTAGCCTGGTTTTCCTAGTTAGGACACACTGATGGACAGATCTTCTCCTACCATGACTAAACACTAGTCAAAGCACGCCACTGAGCTATCCGTGCCATGATTCCTACTCACCTTGTACTCCAAATCTCAACTATGGCTAAAATCATCTACCGTAATAATTAACTATTTAATTATTTATAGAATTCTAAAATCACTATTTAAATAAAATAAATAATAATAAAATATTTAAAAAATTCTGGGAAGGAGAGCTACAACTAGGTCCAACCAAGGTCTAACAAGTCTAAACTAGGTCAATCTAGCCTATACTAGTCTATCAAGACTACCCAAGGCTATACAACCCTATACTAGCACCACAACTCAAAACCAAGACACAACAAGTCATCACACACATAGGGTAAACATATACATATATATAGATTCGTACACATTACATAAATATATATACATTACATATATAGTGAGATAGAAGGATAGAGAGTGAGCATGGCAAGTGAAGGTTTAGTGTGTGACAGTGTCAAAAGAGTCTCAGATTCTAGTGGACAGTGAAGAGTGTGAGCAAAGTATAAAAGGGAAGTGAGTGAAATATTCACATGTGGGTGAGTGTGTGTATAATGAACTGTTCTCTGGTTCACATTAAAGTAAAACTCATATTTTTGGACACATTCTCAGTTTTTATTGTCAAGAAAAGGAAAACCCATTCTTAGGCTTTCAATGTTAAGAAAAGGAAAACCCATCACTCTGGACAGAACTAATGAAGGGTCTGTTCTACCAAGCTATGCAATGAATGGACATGTAAATGAAATGGATACATGTATGTAGTTTTTGGCATTATGTATCTAGACAAATGGCAGGTATTTGTATGTAAAAACTACATCTAAAGCACAAGGGTCTGAACAAGGAATGCAGGATTTAATGGGCATAAAACTGGACTAACAAGTCATGTGTTCAACGAATGAGAAGATACTTATATGTTCAGTTTCAAATTGCCTACAACTGAACCAATGAAAACCAATATGTATATAAGTAACCTTGAACAAATTCCTAATAACTAACATACATTAAAACCAGGTAACTAGGAAATTCATTTTCGAAAAGAAACCAAATAGCCCATATCAGTAAAATCCTTTTGCAAGCAAAACCCAATCAACTCATCAAGTTAAAACAACCTGAAATCTTTAGGAAAATAGATAACTAACTAAGGGAAGAAAAACAAACAAAACAACCTGAAAATTAACTCCCAGGTTTCAGATTTTGAAATTCCCAGTTTACATTTCATCTCAACACAGGTTTACATCCAATTAAATTTTTATTGAATCTCAGTTCACTTATACATTTACAACGTAAATCCTAACTAATTTTGCATTCCAACCAGGGAAATGGGTTCATAATTTAAGTGACAGTTCATATAACCCAACTGAAAAAATGAAGAACACTGATACCCGAAATTCCTATTTCGAAAACTAAGTTTAAACCATATAAATTTACAAACAGATATGTCAGTATGTTCTCCAGGACACATAAAAACAAATGTATTAGTAAACAGTATTACAAATCCTCGTGCACGTGTGTCGATTGATCCAGGACACGACATAGACATCTATATGTCAGGTGCACGTGTCAGTAGCTAGGTGGGGTGTCAGGGTAGTAGTCTAAGTGCCTGATTCGTGTCCATGAAGTGTCCAGCTCCGTGTCCAAGCCTGTATCAGTGACCCAATGTGCGTGTGTGTGTGTGTGTGTTTGTAAAACCAGTGCAAGCCCGATTTTTCACTAACCACTCGATAATTTCTCCTAAAATTTTGTATGCTTAAAGACAGACATTGCCCGTACCCACACACAAATTTTCGTGTGTCGAGGTGCTATGTCGTGTCTGCTAGGACACTCGAGCAGCAGGGGAAACCCTAGTCGCGTGCGGGGACTGTGTTCATGTCCACGTGTGGACACGACACGAAACCAAAATCAAGAAAAAATGACACAAATCCATAAGCAAGCCCTAGATCTACAAATCCATTCAAAAACATTCTAGAAATTTGGTCGAAATGTCCTCTGGGTATTTCATCAAACACTCAGCTTAGTGGACTGATACGTGTCCATTTAGGACACGAATCGGACATAAAATCCTACAGAAATCTAGGGTTAGCTAGGGGACACCTACATCTAGGCTAATATGCAATAATAACAGCAATTTCAATAAGTTTTGAAGGAGTCACCTATAGGTGTCAAAACTCCTCAAAAGCTCCAAAGAGGGGTGTTCCACTTGATGGCCAAACTTCACCAAATTGTTAACAAACTAAAAATAAATTACACACACAGCAAGAATACCTAAATTAGAACCTATTGCAGTTAGTTTGAGGGAAAAAGGAATTAAATTGAATTTTCTATGAATTTCTAAAGATGGAGCATACCTCTCTTTCCAAATGTGAACTTTCTAAAGGAGGCTAACCTAATGGAAGAGATTAATTTTAGGGGGGAATCTCTAGGTGGGCCGGCCGGCCATGCTAGAGTTAGTGTTAGGTTTACATGGTGTTGGGCTTGGGCCTTTATGGGCTAAGTTGCTAATTAATGGTTTCAAAACCATAAGTCATGGCTTATGACTAAAGCCTCTCTATTCTAACTTAAATTCTAAATGGCCTATTAGGAATTAACTTAATGTTAGGTTAGAGTCACATGACCTAATCAAGTCACCACTACTAGGGTTAGCATCTAGGTTAGGCTCCAAAGTCAATGCTAGGCAAAGTCTCGAATATCACTCAAATAAATTATACTAAAAATCACATAAATTCTAATAAATCTCAATAATTCACAATAATGCCAAATAAATCCCAAAAATTCAAAAATGACCAAAATACTCTTAAGATAAAAAATGATAAATGAAATACCCTAATCACATGGCTAGGCTCTAGATCACTATCTCTAGGGTTACACTAGCAAAACACCAAATCACAAGTCATAATTTTTAAATAGTTTAAAAATGATTAAAAATCACCAAAAATCATAATATAAAATAAATATCAATAATTATAATTACAAAATTTTAAAATTACCCTCATCTGGAAAACTGGGTGTTACAATCCTACCCACCTTAGAAAAATTTCGTCCTCGAAATTAAAATGTTCATACTCCTTCTAGGTCAAACCCCCACAATCAAAGTCTCAAAACTTAAACAAATCATACAATTTAAAAGGACGACATACATGGTCATGACATACGGTGGTAGTGAAAATCTCATCTAGGTATACAAGTCATGTTAAACCAAAACGGTCATAAGGTATCAAAACATACCAGCAATCAGGGGTGTTAAACTGTAAAAGATACAGAAATAACAAATCATCAAAACTGTAAGGCAGTCTACCATCCTATATAAAAACTGGTACTTATCAAAAAATATAAAATAAAATAAGATAACTACCAATTATTTATAAAGGGGTACTATTCAAAGAAAAATCAAAATCAAAAGTTCAAGGGACAGTTGTCAATAGCATTAAAATCCAATCACAATATATATTAAGAATATTTAGCCTCGATACGATCTAAGTTGATCAATTCTAGGAAATCAAAATTTGGGCAATATGGAGGACAAGGTCATCAAAGTCTAAGCACAAGCATGCAAAGATGGAGATTCAGGTCATATTTAAATTTGATTCAATTGAGTACAAACCCAAGACATTAATGTGATAAGAAAGGATGATCAAGGTAGATTGGTCGTGATTAAGGGAGCTAGGATTCGATGATATTGAAAACCTTTTAGGGAAAATAAGGAAAGATTTCATAAGAAGTCAAGTTAATCATCTCTCTCTAATACCATCAAGTTTATCATTTGTCAATCATATTTTTATTTCACAAGTTCCAATATAAAAATCAACCTTTATATGACTATCATCAAAAAATTTATAACCTTCAGTCATCTAAACCTTTACCATGATCACCATAGACAAAATTCCAAACTTCTAAAATATTTTCCATGAAGCATACCCCTCTTATTTAGGTATCAACACTTATTCATTTAATCAAATTTTCAAATTCCTTCACCTCGTTCTAATTTAGATCTGAAACCTCTAAATCCAGTTTATGAAATCCTTGAACTTGTTTAATTCAAATCTCGTATTTATTCAACCCTAATACCACTATGTCATACAAAATTTATTCTTATTTATAAATCAACCTTCATATTTTCTTCAATATTCACCTTCAAATATTATCCTTTTAAATTCTACAATTTTCCTCAATCATCTAAAATAATTCCTATAACTTAAAATCCTTGTGTTCTCTCTATCTCTAGTTACCCTCTTACAATATCTAGTTCAATTTCGTATAATCATTGCATACAATTAAATTCTCTTTTCCGTTTCTAAATTTCTACATAGCCTTAGAGTAAAAGTTTCCAATAATCAATAACCAAGATTTTCTAAGTTCTCAAAACTAGGTTGACCTCTGATATCCTCATTAGTTTTTTTTTGAAATACATCCATGAATTACTCATAACCAAAATTTTCTACGATTGTTTCTAAATTGATAACATTTATCTCTCGATTCCATTCTAAACCTTTACCACATCTCCATATCGAATTTTTCATATTTGACATCCAACATTCTGATTCCTACAAAATTATCATATGATAACCAATTACGTCATTTTCGAACTAGATAATTTACGTTATTTTCTCAACATGTCTCAGGTAAAATGATATGAAGATTCGTTCAAGGTATAGCTGACAGAATTAGATACGAGACAGAGAATTAATGTAATCACGACAGTTATATAAGACAAGGAATGATGGTAATAAAATATTGGCAGGAATAGAATGATAATAGAATCTGTTCTGCTTTTCTGTTTAAAAGAGGGAACCATTTTGAAACCAGAACTATAATATCAAATCAAAAATAAGGTCTTAGCAAAAATCATCGATTTATTGTATTATGAAGAAATTCATAGCAAGAAGTTACAAAAGGTTTATAATACAACTAAAGCTACTCCTACAATTAAGTTAAAAAATGAGAAACAAAGCAAACAAAACAATTTTTTTTGAAAGACTGAACAAAAGTAGAGAAAACTTGTTCAAGAGCATTTAAGGTACAATCTGATAATCATATGCGTCGATCCAAAATTATGGTACTCTAAATCTTCATCATACTAGTAAGCATGGCTACGATAATCACAGAGCCCTTGACTAAGGCACATACCTCTAGGTTCATGGTATTTAAAATTTTCGCATTACCGCATGCGACGGCAAAAATCTTAAATTCCCACACCCGGAAAATATGTCCAAAATCTGACTATATGTCCTCACTATGCCAGCTAACACGACTATCGAAGATTCTAGATCCCACAACTGAGGTGACCTAGCCCATATGATTTTCTTTTTTTTAGAAGAAAAACAAACATAACAAAAGAGCAATAGGACAAAATTAATCAATCAACAAGGAATAGATGGAATCGGATTTCAAGGTAGTTATAAAAGACAATTGCGGGAATAGAATCGAGAAGAACGGAACTTGCAGCAAGATCTCCAATGGTCTGTGCATCCTCCACTGTCCTGACGATAGCTCGCCCTGCTGGTTTCCTCTGGTCTGCTGCTGATGCTGCATGAACCGCTGCTGCTGAGAGAAATCGGGAATGACGAGAAAAGTCTCTGTACAGACAGAGGTACACCTCCAATGTAGCAGAAATGCCAACCTGAGTCGGCACAACAGAAGCTGCGGTCTTGAGGCCCTGATGAACCGGACGAGAGGTGGCCTGCCTCTCGATAGTATCCCCGAACCGGAGCGATGATATCATGTCTCTATAACCATCATGAAGACAAATCAAAATATGAAGTAATTTCTGAGAATGAAGCAAAAATTCAAAGGAGGACAGTTTATATTCAAGGGAAGTCAATAAGCAACAATTTAGATAAAAGGAATCAGATTAAGAGTTTTTTCTAATGTGATTGAGTACATTCAAAATATCCTAATCCTACTGCAGGCTGTAGTGATACTCTAGTTCGAATACCACGACACAAACTCGACCTGCATGGGCCACCACTAAAAATATGTCACAACCCGCACCCTAGAGTAAGGGCACGAGAAGTGGGTACGTCCAGCCTACGCCGCAGTGTCGACGGTAGAACGCTATCCTAGGTCACAACATCTAACAATATAATGCTAAGCAGTTTATACTCCCCGAATGGGGGTGACATAGCAGGATGTAAACCCAATCACAACTAAGAAAGAAGAAGCACGATATGATATAGAACTCAAATAAAATACAGATGATCAGAAGAGTCTAAGTGTCTAACATAACATCTCAGCAACATCCAGAATAAAGGTCTCAACTACAGAGTATGAAAGAATATATACAATCCAGATCTCAAATGACAGAAATATTAAACCTAGACTAAACTAGTCCCAAGACAACATAAGTAAGATAAAGCCTAACTAAACTAGTCTAGGCAGTAGGGGTAATGTCATCAGCTAGAGTTGGGTCCTCCTGAGAGTCCAGCTCACAAGTGTCGTCTAGGGCTGTCCCATAGAAGGTGTCAACACCAGCCTCATCCCCGTCCTCTGTAAACATTCAACGGTGCCCAATCAGGACGGAGCGAGCATAATACATCTCAACAGTTCATAGCAGGTTAGAAAATATAATCATGCAGTAAAGTAAGATACAGAAAACTGAGAGAAAGTACAGAATTTAAACAGAGAGAGAACTGTAATAGAAATATCTACTATAAGTAGAGAACTAACAGTGGCTAGTGAGTCAAAGTACAATATAAACGTGTGAATGGCATAGGAGATTCTGATGAGACACTACGGAGGTGATCAGATGAGATACTACTTGGATATTATTCACATGTCTACTTCTACTCCCCCGTACCCTCAATCAATACACAAGGATCCAGCCAGGTTATGTTATGATCCATGCAATGGCCCACAAGGGGTGATACATGGTAGGCCCAAAAATGGATGATTCTAAGAATGCCCATAAATGGATGATTTAAGGAAGACTCTGTGATCATAAGAGTACATGTCACAAGTGACCAATGAACCATGAAGCATAGTGATACACAATGTAAGTGAAACGCACATAACATAGTGTCACAGTGTCAAAAGAGTCTCAGATTCTAGTGGACAGTGAAGAGTGTGAGCAAAGTATAAAAGGGAAGTGAGTGAAATATAGTGTCATACACATGTGGGTGAGTGTGTGTATAATGAACTGTTCTCTGGTTCACATTAAAGTAAAAATCATATTTTTGAACACATTCTCAGTTTTCAATGTCAAGAAAAGGAAAACCCATTCTCAGGTTTTCAATGTTAAGAAAAGGAAAACCCATCACTCTGGACAGAACTAATGAAGGGTCTGTTCTACCAAGCTATGCAATGAATGGACATGTAAATAAAATGGATACATGTATGTTGTTTATGGCATTATGTATCTAGACAAATGGCAGGTATTAGTATATAAAAACTATATCTAAAGCACAAGGGTCTGAACATGGGAATACAGGATTTAATGGGCATAAAATTGGACTAACAAGTCATGTGTTCAACGAATGAGAAGATACTTATATGTTCAGTTTCAAATTGCCTACAATTGAACCAATGAAAACCAATATGTATATAAGTAACCTTGAACAAATTCCTAATAACTAACATACATTAAAACCAGGTAACTAGGAAATTCATTTTCGAAAAGAAACCAAATAGCCCATATCAATAAAATCCTTTTGCATGCAAAACCCAATCAACTCATCAAGTTAAAACAACCTGAAATCTTTAGGAAAATAGATAACTAAGGGAAGAAAAACAAACAAAACAACCTGAAAATTAACTCCCAGGTTTCAGATTTTGAAATTCCCAGTTTACATTTCATCTCAACACAGGTTTACATCCAATTAAGTTTTCATTGAATCTCAGTTCACTTATACATTTACAACCTAAATCCTAACTAATTTAGCATTCCAACCAGGGGAAATGGGTTCATAATTTAAGTGACAGTTCATATAACCCAACTGAAAAAATGAAGAACACTGATACCCAAAATTCCTATTTCGAAAACTAAGTTTAAACCATATAAATTTACAAACAGGTATGTCAGTTGGTTCTCCATATGTTCATTGGTCTAGGGGTGTCATTCGTGTCCAATAGATCAGGACACAAGTGTCCAAACAAAGAAAAACAAATGTATCAGTAAACAGCATTACAAATCCTCGTGCACGTGTGTCGATTGATCCAGGATACGACAAAGACATCCATGTGTCACGTGCACGTGTCAGTAGCTAGGTGGGGTGTCAGGGTAGGTGTCTAAGTGCCTGATTCGTGTCCATGAAGTGTCCAGCTTCGTGTCCAAGCCCGTATCAGTGACCCAATGTGTGCGTGTGTGTGTTTGTAAAACCAGTACAAGCCCGATTTCTCCCTAACCACTCGATAATTTCTCCTAAAATTTGGTATGCTTAAAGACAGACATTGCCCGCACCCACATACGAATTTTCGTGTGTCGAGGTGTTGTGTCATGTCCGCTAGGACACTCGAGCAGCAGAGAAAACCCTAGCCGCGTGCGGGGACTGTGTTCGTGTCCACGTGTGGACACGACACGAAACCAGATTCAAGGAGAAATGACACAAATCCATAAGTAAGCCTTAGATCTACAAATCCATTCAAAAAGATTCCAGAAATTAGGTCGAAATGTCCTTTGGGGCATTTTATCAAACACTCAGCATAGTGGACTGATACGTGTCCATTTAGGACACGAATCGGACACAAAATCCTACAAAAATCTAGGGTTAGCTAGGGGACACCTAGATCTAGGCTAATATGCAATAATAACAACAATTTCAATAAGTTTCAAAGGAGTTACCTATAGGTGTCAAAACTCATCAAAAGCTCCAAAGAGGGGTGTTCCTCTTGATGGCCAAACTTCACCAAATTGTTAACAAACTGAAAATAAATTACACACACAACAAGAATACCTAAATTAGAACCTATTGCAGTTAGTTTGAGGGAAAAAGGAATTAAATTAGATTTTCTATGAATTTCTAAAGATGGAGCATACCTCTCTTTCCAAATGTGAACTTTCTAAAGGAGGTTAACCTAATGGAAGAGATTACTTATAGGGGGAATCCCTAGGTGGGTTGGCCGACCATGCTAGAGTTAGGGTTAGGTTTACATGGTGTTGGACTTGGGCCTATATGGGCTAAGCTGCTAATTAATGGTTTCAAAACCATAAGTCATGGCTTATGACTAAAGCCTCTCTATTCTAACTTAAATTCTAAATGGCCTATTAGGAATTAACTTAATGTTAGGTTAGGGTCACATGATCTAATCAAGTCACCACCACTAGGGTTAGCATCTAGGTTAGGCTCCAAAGTCAATACTAGTCAAAGTCTAGAATATCACTCAAATAAATTATACTAAAAATCACATAAATTCTAATATATCTCAATAATTCATAATAATTCCAAATAAATCCCAAAATTCAAAAATGACCAAAATACCCTCAAGCAAAAAAATGATAAATGAAATACCCTAATCACACGGCTAGGCTCTAGATCACTATCTCTAGGGTTACACTAGTAAAATGCCAAATCACAAGTCATAATTTTTAAATAGTTTAAAAGTGATTAAAAATTACCAAAAATCATAATATGAAATAAATATTAATAATAATAATTATAATTACAAAATTTCAAAATTACCCTTATTTGGAAAACTGGGTGTTACACACATGAGTTATCATTGCCCTACAGTTCACTCACTGTTAGCTAACACCCTCACTGATTTTGAATTGTCACTTGACATATTATTTACTAAAAGCCTAAAACCTATCACACACACACACTAATTTCTATATGTGAATCACACAAACATGTTAGCCACATACACACACTCCTAGGCCTAATCCTGAATACACATGGACAAACACTCATGTTCATTTCACACACCCTCACACACGCATATTGCACAGATTTCACTACACACACATGATTACATATTGCCACATTGACACACATATACATGTATTCCTATGTGTATAGCCTATGTGTATGGCAAGAATGCCCAGTCAATGTGTGTTGTTGGCTTGTATAGCCTGGTTTTGATGTGTGCTTACTAGAATAGGCTGGTTAGGCTTAGTGAGACTTGTTTGGGTTAAGCTTGACCTAGTTGACCTAGTTTGACTAGTATAGTTGACTAGAGTTGACCAAAGATTGACTTTAGCCTAGATTGATCCCAAACATCATTTAGATGCATTGTAGTAGTCTATTTTACTATTTTGGACATGTAGTGACTTGTACTGTTCTATAGGAGACAGACACCACTCCTCGGACAGTATATTCTCTTCGGATATTCAGGATACCAGACGAGTACATTCTCTGATAGTTCTCTAATTTATTTATCAATTATTGTACTTCAGTTCAAGTTAGCTCTATTGTTTTCTCTGTTACAAACACGATTTGATATTACTTGATCCATTTCATGCGACACTCATTTATTCATGTCTGGCCTCTATTTTTGAAATTACCTACTGGAATCACTTACTGGTATCATTCGTATTCTGGCTGGACTTGTACTTATTTCGTGTCGGGTTATGGATTCACTTGTACTTGTTGGGCAGAAAAATATTGGAGTAGACATGTGAATATTCCCAAATACTGGAACCACTCCTTTGGAATTATACTGGAATAATAGCCATCCCACACTTTGCCGAGTGTGCGGTGTGCCATATTACCTACAGCCATTTACATGTCGATTCCGTTATTTGAAAACACACTGTTAGAGTATAGTCTGGACTCACCTTGGAACCTTTGATCACTGACTGGACTCAACTTATACTAGACTCGTCTTGTACTAGAATCATCTAATATTGGATTTACATTGTCTGGACTCACATTGGAATTACACTTGACTCATATTATACTGTCTGGACTTATATCATGTTACTCTAGTTCAGCTAGATTATATTTTACAGTCTTTATTGCCATGTTTCTCTTCTTGTTTAGTTACTTTACTTTTCTTATACCTTAAATTTTCTCTACAACACTACCTGTATAAAACTGCCATGATTTGTAACGCCCAGTCCCAAAATACATAGGACTAGGTACATAGACATGACAGCTGTATACATACAAAGTATACTCCAATATATGGAAACCTCATATAAATACATAAGCTGTAAAATGCAATAAACCAAGAGTAATCTAATCTCATCCACAAATGTAAGAATAAAAGATATTATATAATCAACTGTAATAAGTCTTTGTACAATATGTTGGGCGGAGACAAATCCACTACCAACAAGTAAGGAAAAAATATACATGGAAACTGAAATAATTAGGCGGGAGTAGCAAAGAAAGACCCAAGATACGTCATCTCTGAATGAATAAAGAAGATCGTGACCTCGGTTAGAATACCCGCGAATGACAATAGCACACACCTGGGGAGATAACCAGGTCCTCAGAGGGACGTAACAAGATACACAATATCATGCCATATAAATAGAATAAATACTGCTCAATAATAATAAGTAAGATCGGATTATAACATGGTCCAATACCTCACCTTTTGGATTAGCGTACCATCCCCCCAACCAAACAAGGACAGGAGATGGCACACTAATCCACGATGAAATATCTTTCCAAGTCACTAATCCAATATGGTATCCGGACCCCAACAAGGTTCAATACCTTCTCATCGTAGTAGTAAGCCACACCTACAACCAAACATGGACAAGATATGGCGAACTAATCCGTGACAAGTTATTGTTCCAAGCTACGGTCAGATACAAGTACCCAAACCAAGAGTACTCATACCTAACGGATAAGGGTACCTAACCAATCTAAGTGAATGCAGTTTTAAGAACAGTTCATGATCGCATGACTACCGGATCAAGTCAAGAAAATACCAATACAGTACCTCAGTAGCGAGTCATAACACCATATACTATTCCTCAGTATCGAGCGAGTCTATAGCATATAGTCTACGTATCGTTCCTTAGTAGCGAGCGAGTCTATGATAGATAGGGTGGTAGTCAACTTCCAATCATGTTCTCCCCGTCCAATGCCAACTCATAACTGCTAAGTCTTCTAGCATGCAACTCTATTAATAGTTATTTCCTAACGCACGGCTTATACGTACTGGTGGCCAGCCAATCACGCATGTCCGAGTCCTATATGTGACTCACAAAAATGTGGTATAAACGTGTCAAGGCCTATGAGTGCAATACACAAAGGGTGGTCCCTTAACTCTAAGTTTGATTTGCATAAAAATAATAAGCACGAAAACTATAACTACACAGTAAAAATCTATCTAATCATGCCAGTGTAGCACAATTTATTTTGCAAAAAAATAAATAATAAATAAATGCATGAATATGAGCTAAAGTAAAATAAATAGCTAATGGAAAGGTATCTTGCCTGAGGTTATGTACAAAAGGGAATAATCCAGTAGCTCGAACTGGCAAATAAATGAAGCAAGAAAAGCAAAATCCTGCAGATGACTCCGGATGCTGCAACAAACATAATGAACGAGTTTGGAATAAAAGATATGCCAAGGAAACGCCTGTCAAAAAGTTAAATTCTAGAACAGAGACAAAATCATAATTTCGGATCAAAACGATGTCCGCCGTTGGACCCACTTTGCACCGAAATGTACGCCAGAACCTACGGTCTCCAAAGTCATCAAACTAAATGTCTACAGATTTGTTTTGATGTGACAAACCCAACGGTATGTCCAATTTTGGATTCTGGTGGGCCGTGCACAAAATCGTCCGTTGAGTGGGATTATGGGCCCGCCAAAATAGCGTCCCGGTCAACAGTCTCAGAATCGAACCAAACTTGGCTTACAGGACCAAAAAAATATTTTGAGTCTAATGGCGCAAGTTTCATCACAATTTGATGAGTGTCCACGAAGTTGTGACTTAATTTGCAAAAGGGTCGATACGGGGGTATCTCGACGGATACGCACTGATTTCGTCGCGCACATGCAACGAAATCGGGTCCCGTCAGTTCCTACACGTCGACAAAATCCATACATGTCTTTCGATGCATATACTGCACGACCACATTGTCCGGTTTGTCGGGGCGCACGCCGTATCGGATGTTTTTCTACTTTTTTTTGAAAACAGAATTTACAATTTTTCGTAAAACTTTAACAACGTGTAACTTTTTATGCACTAGATAAAAAGTGAATCCAGAAGGTGCGTTACAATCTCGGTTATGTTGTCTTTGATCGTCTTTAATTAGTCTCTACAAAATCCTATTGTATAGAAAGAAAAGTGGCCGACAAGTTGGTGTTTTAAAACAGTTTTTTATATTCCAGAAAAGTGATTTTTCTCCAAGTTTGCCTTGATTTTTCGAGCAAGTTGGATGGTCATGTCGAAATCCACCTGGGGGATCTCGAAGAGGGTCATGTGGGCCTTCTACACGAATTTACGGATCTAAAAACGGAATTAAATTGATGGAGAAATCGTATGGAGAAGTTAGGTACCTTGATTTTAAATTCTGTTGTTGTTGTCGTTTGTTGTTGGTGGTGGTGTTACCGTGGCGACCGTGAGGCGGGGCTACTGTGGCTGGGCACGGAGGTGCTCGCCGGAAAGAGGGTACGGGGTGAGCGGAGGAATGAGGAGGAAGGAGAGATTGATTAGGGTTTTGGGTTTACTAAAACTTATATATATATATATATATATATATATATATATATATATATATATGTATATATATTTTACTAAAACTTATATATATATATATATATATATATATATATTTTTATTTTTTTATTTTTATTTATATATATATATATATATATATATATATATATATATATATATATATATATATATATATATATATATATATATATATATATATATATATATTTATGTAATGGAGGGGGGTGAGCGGCCCCTTGAGTTGCTGCTGCTGTTTGCATCTTATTAATTGTAGTGGGGCGCGCATGCTGCTGCTTTGCTCATTTGGTGATGTGGTTGGTTCCCACTTGTGGGGCCGACCACACACATTATTTTTTTCTTTTTTCTAATCAAATCTTTTTAAGTATATATATATATGCAGACCATAAATATGTATAAAAAATCCAAATAACAATTTAAATGTTATCTAATCCAAATATTATATATATATATATATATATATATATATATATATATATATATATATATACATATATATATATATATATATAAATTCAATCAACTCAAAATAATAATAACATCTCAATAAACATATTTATTAAATGTTCACAAAATAACTTTAATATTAATAAAATAAATATCGCTCCAATGGGTGAACTGTACCACACACCCTTATTTGGGTCCAGAAAACTGTATAATTTTGTAAAATATTATTTAATATAAAAATACCAATAATTGTACACATACTTAAATAATTGGAATTGTACATGAAATTCTAAAATAATTTAGGAAATATTTTTACGTACAAAAAATATGTTCACAATGCCACCTTGGTCCCATTACATGCCTACATGGGCTTAAATTTGGATCGGCCCCAGTTCGGACTAAATTGGACAAACCGGATCATCAAAAAATCAATATATAAAATAATATTTAATTAAAATATTTTAAATGAGTCAATTCACAACGTGGCCTGGTTTTCCTAGTTTGGACAGAACTATGGCTAGGCCTTCCACGACATAGCTAATCTACTGGTCAAAGCACACTGCTACATCTCCCGTACTAAAAATCATGGTCGTCTAGTGCTCCAAAACTGAACAATGGCCAAGGTCATTTCTACTAATAAAAATCATAAGTTGTAGAAATTTATTTTTAACTCTTTTTAAATAAAAAATATTCCCAAAGATTTAGAGGTTTTACATGATTTATCAATATAACTGTCTATAACTGTTTATAGTTCTCTGTCATTTACTTGGGATTTTTTTGATGAGTTGTACTCGTTCCTGTCCTGACTGGACATGTTAAAAATATTACAGATGCTTGCCCCGAGGACACTTGCCCTACTTACTATGGACCGGGAGATGGCTTAGCTACCTTTGGCCCTGACACTCAGGAGTGATCGGAAGATTAGCTAGTTAATTTAGTTTAGATTTCATGTTTTAGAACTTGAATTGTAATAAGTTGAGATATTGTTTGTTTTGAGATTATTATTATTTAGTAGTTGGTTGTTGTTATTTAGTCTTAGTTATAACTTCTGTGTTTTCATATCTTGCTTAAACTGTGATTGAGATTTCATTATATCTATACTTTTCCTCCGTTCGGAGTTGATATCTAACAAGTACATTATATAATTGTGTGAGTTATTGGTTAAATAGTAACCTAGGACAGCGTTCTACCGCCGACTCTACAGCGTAGGCTGGGCGTTGTTACGTACTCGTACCCTCACAGTGGGTGCGGATCGTGACAATAATTAAGACAAATTAAGGTGGTCTATTTAAAAAATTGGCTTAAGGTTATAAATGTCATGGAAATAATGTGTAGATACCGGAGATAAATCTAATTTGATGAGAGGCCAAATTAGAAATATTAAAACATATAAATATATGTATTCAGTAGGGTTATGGTCCCCAACTCATACGGCCATCAAAGATAGTATTTTCTCTATTCTCTTCTGTATCCCCAGAGAAGAACAAAGATTTCATCTTCATTATTAAGGGTCGTAGCGGGTTGGAAGATCAAACCCATAAAGAGACGTCTGCTTCAAGATCCATTAAGCCAATCAATGGATTCAGGTATGCTTTCGTATTTATTTTGTTTTTTATCTTATGAATCAACAGACAATTAATCTCTAACAAGTGGTATCAGAGCCTCCCTGTTTGATTCATGAGTTTGAAGTTTCAGATTATATGAGAAGGATATATAAATATGATGTAGTCTATGGGTTGTTAAAATATTTGGACGCATAATTATTTCAGTTTAGATGAAGTCGGACATAAGATTTTAGTATGACCGGCCATCTTTGTACCAACCCACTGTTTAATTGCATAGAAGAGCTTAGTTGGGTTGCAGATGGTATTTATACTTTGTGAATATGTTCAAGCATATGACTCTTGCCTCTACATCATTGCTTACGTGGGTTCTCAAATTTGTGATGGATTAACTTGTTTCTTGGATGAAAATACCTAATGGCTGAACCAATGCTATGATCAGGATCCAGGACACTTTCGGGTTGAGCAATGATTAAATAATAATATATAATAAATTTTTTTCTGGGAAAGGATATAGTCCCATGCTCCAACTATTTTTTGCTATTTCTGACAAGGTTAAAGTTACGAGCTTTCGGATTATGTTCAAAGAGTTCAATACAAGAAAACATGAAAATAATTTTTTTGGATGCACGTTTCTTTGATTGGCTGATTTTTTTATGCTAAAAATATTTGAATGTTTTTTTTAGGTCATGCAAAGAAATTCACATGTTATTGATTAAAGAAGATATCTTTAGCATATTTACATGATTCAGTCTGCAGAAAAGTTAAAATTTTGTCTTTAGAAGATTATTACATGAATTTTGTTAAGTTGATAATGCTCAATTTTGTCAAAATTAAATTCATACTTATGCTTTTGATTGCATTATTTGAGCAATAATCTTAGAAATATGCATGTACATAAATATTTGGACATTATTCAGTCATGTAAAATTTAGTCAACATTCAAATTTGGTACTTCTTTATAACTCATAGGACTTGTCTAACATTCTAATTAGACCCATTGAAGCAAGATGTCGCCAAAGTGACCTCTCTTGCATAGATAGTCTATGAGGGATGTCGGATGTTTTTGTGTGTACATTCCAGCGAGTATTAGCAGGCCGAAAGGAAGGTTAATATTTGGCCGAATTGCACACATAACTGTGGTGATAATGTGTGACAATTATAAGGTTTACATGTGAATTATAACCCAATCCAAAGATAGGCTTATTATTTGACATGACTTATTGTCAACGTTTGATCATTACACCAATAGTACCACTTGTAGTGTAGCTCCCCTTCCCGGAAATTTTGAAATATTTTTATTTTTATTTTATTTATTTTATTGGGTGACTTTAGATTTTATAAATAACTATTTAGTTAATTATTACGGTAGATGGTTTTAGCCATGGTTATGAATTGGAGTACAAGATGGCTAGGAATCATGGCACGAGTAGTGCAGTAGTGTGCCTTGACTAGTGTATTAGCCATGGTAGGGAAGACCGAGCCATAGAGACGTCCTAACTAGAAAAACCAGGCCAAGTTGCGACGTAACCCTTATCGAAGATTTTTTTTATTAACTATATTATTTAGTTTTAGAGAACCCGGTTGTACCAAACTAGTGCAAATTGGACCCAAACCAAGCCCAAGCCATGTAGTCATGCGGTATGTCTAGTGACATTCGTGTTGATGCATTTTGGTATGATTGTGGGTCGTATTCCATTTTAGTGATCAAATGAGTATTCTTAAATATTCTTATTTAAATATTATAAATATTGTTATTAGTTCGTATTATTTGTATAAAATAGGCCTTGTTCATTTCTGAGATTGTTAGAGGGTACAAAATGGTATATACATCATCTTTGGTTTATTAAATTTTGTTGTTAGTATTATTACTATTATTATTATTATTTTAATGAGGTTATATATAATATTAATATTATTATATGGTTATTAATGTAATTTTTCGTGTATGCGAATAAATTGTATAAATAAATATACTATATAAATGTGTGTATTTGTATGTATAAATAATATATTATGTATAAGTGTGTATATATAAATATATTAAATATGGGTACAATTATATATATATATATATATATATATATATATATATATATATATATATATATATATATATATATATATATATATATAATGTATATGTGTATGTATATATGATTATATATAAGTATATATGTATTTGTGTGTGTATAAAATATATAAATATATATATAAATGTATATGAGAATATATATGTGTATATATATACAGGGGTATGTATGTGTCTTTGTATATATAAATATATAAATAATATATGTATATGTGTGCGTATATACATGTACGTATATGTATATATATATATATATATATATATATATATATATATATATATATATATATAAAATATATATATATATATATATATATATATATATATATATATATATATATATATATATACATATACGTACATATACGTATATGTATATATATATATATATGTATATATATATATATTATATATATATTTTATATATATATATGTATATATATATATATATATATATATGTATATATATATATATATATATATATATATATATATATATATATATATATATATATATCAAATGATTGGATAAATAGAAGGGAAAAAGATTAATAGAATTTTTTTTTGAGCAACAGTGCTCGAGCTCAGCCATGGGCTCAAACCCGAGCCCAGGCACACAACTCTGCCGAGCGAAAAACCCGACCACCCCCCGCGGAATTGTATAAAGGGAGGAGGGAATTTCTCACGAAACCCTAAAGTAAAACCCCACGACGCTTCCTCCTCCACTGGCGACCATGCCCCAGCCTTCGCGAGCCGCAGCGAAGCCATCGCCGGCGGCCAGGGCCGCGCGCGGACGCGCACACACAAACGTGGAACGGCAGAAGTAGCAAGCGCGATACAAGTGCAGTTGCCGCGACAACCGTCCCGCAACCACCACCACTCGACCCAGTGGCCTGGACGAACTCCCCTACGGCCGGCGACCACCGTACGATCGCCAGACGGTATAGAAATCGCGTGTGCACGCCGGCCGCACGGGAACACAGCAATCCAACTGCTGTAGTAGCGAAGCAAAAGGAGGTTTTCGTTAATCGATTACTCAACGATCGCTCGATCGTTTCACGTTCCGCAAACTCTGGTACGATCTCGATATAACCAAACTTGCTTCCCTTTAATTAGAATTTATTCTAGTGCAGCCAATTGATCAGATAATACTTGTGAACATCGCAAGAGAAACGGCAACGTAGTGTCCGAATTGTTAGGTGAAAACCCTGTTTTGGAAGCCAGATATAGATTCGTCCAGTCCACAACCTCAAAAACTAATTAAAGGGAGTGTTAGACAACATATAGGGGATCAGAACCTATTTCGTAGTTTCGAATTTCATAACTGTGTATAGATTAATCGATCCTCAAAAATCAGGAAAAAGCTGATAAAAACTGTTTTAAAAACTTGAAAAACCATCTACACGACGTGCGTCCTGCCATTTCGGGCGACGTGGTCGCGAACCGTAAGTATCGAAAGCTGCGTAACGGCTTCGTGGTCGTGTGGGCTTTGACGGAATTCAAATTGGTCGCGTGTGCGCGACGAATTTGATGCATATCCGTCAAAATTCTCCGTATCGGCCTCTGTGCAAATTCTCCAATTACTTTGTGCACGCTCATCAGATCGAGACGAAACTTGTGACAAAAAAACCGTACCGTTTTTTTGGTTCTGTATGCCAAGTTTGGTCCGATTCTGAGACAGTTGATAAATCACCGTTTTGCAGGCCCTACGGTCCCACTCAACGGGCGATTTTGTGCACGGCCTGCCGGAATCCAACTCTGGACATACGGTTGGGTTCGTATCGAAAAACTGGATCCGTACATATAGTTTAACGACTTTAGAGTCCATTGACTCTGACACGTTTTTTGGTGCAAAGCGGGTCCAACGGCGGACATCGTTTTTGTCCGAAATTACCGTTTTGCCCCTGTGTCCAGAATTGGACTTAAGGACAGGCAATCCTAGCTAATTTGACTATTCTGAGAAAGTCGATACTATTTATTTCAGCATCCGGAGACTTCTACATGTGTTGACTGATTGTGGCTCATTGAGTGGTTTGGTATTACTGGTTTCTCCAGCTAAAGACCTCAGGCAAGTGTATTTTCTGATTGCTTTCCGATTCATAGTAGTCTTTTTATTTCATGTCTATACATATATCTTGCTGCTTGTTGACACACTCGTCACACGGAGTAGTCGGGAGGGAAAATATCTTAGTAGGCATGTGGACTACCCAGAAATATCCTAAGATGTCTATTCGTGAACAATATCATCTACACACGGCACGTGTAGATGCCGAATTTACCCCCTAGCCGTTCACATGTCGAAACAGATATATCACACCACCTAGATTGATGTTGTTTATTAGTTTTTTCTTGTTTACTTCTCTATCGTGCTATGTCATCAGTTTTCTTACTAGCTTTCATATTCCATATGCTATTTTCATGTATTGTTAATTCTATTGTGTTTTGCATTGCCGTCGGTTTGTGTACTTGTTCCATTCCTGACTGGAAACCATTATTTTTCAGGTTTGGCCGCGACCACTCTTAGCACTGGGAAGACTTGGGTATGCTGAGGTCGACCTAGTAATAGATAGCAGTTGTAATATTTCATAAATTATAATTCTTGTATTTTTCCTTTAATTTTAAATGATGTAACTATTGTAAATAAATTTAGAAATATGAATGAGCAATAAAGATATTTTATGATTTTGAGCTTATTGGCCGTGACAGCGTTCTACCGCCGACTCTGCGGCGTAGGCTGGCTTGGACACGTCTCGTATCCGGAAAAGCGGGTGCGGGTCGTGACAAGTTTTTGTGGTGGCCCATGCAGGTCCGTTTTCGCAAAAGATTGCGAACTCGTGATGGTACGTAAGTCATGCTATTGCGAACCTGCACCCAGGAAATGCTCATTCACAATTAGGATTAAAATAATATAGGAGAATAACTAGGACTAGGTGTCCCTTGTTCAAATTGACCATTGTGTAGTAAAGGTTATTAGATAGGCCATGCAATTTAGATATCTTGCTAGATCCCTATAAGTACACTATGGCTTTTAATATGACAATATGATCCAATGAGGGTCCACTATTCGCTTGGTATGTTAGGCTTGCCTAGAATTATGGCGTAACTTTTATAAACTGTTTAATTTTATTTGCTTTATTAGATATAAATCTTATATCATAAATTAGAACTGTCTATTTAAATTCTATTTTGCTGTAAGGAATTGATTCATAATTCATGATTCTGTTATTTGTATGCGATATCTCGAGGTAGATTGACTTGAGATTTTCCATCAACCATTGAAATGCACATGAAATAGATACTAGAATGTTTGTATTACTTTCGTCTTAGTTATTTTCTCCATATTAACTCTTTTATTTTAAGTGTTGTGACTGATAGGACAAATACCTACACCTTATTTTTTGTCAACCTATTTAAATCTCTAGAAGCCCCTAAATTTTTACGGATATAGTTAAATGAATGTTAGATAACTCAAAACGGTTAGACAGCAGCGCACTGTTGTCAATTATTAGAGTGGAGAATGTGGGTTCACTGCAGCCAGCAGCGCACTGGCGAGGCACAATCCACAGAATTGAAATCATCCCGAAGAACCATAGCCTATGGAACATTGCTAAAGCTATGTTCTCGATTGACCTCTTTTAGATCTTAGATACCCTTGTGTCAATATAAGGTAGAGTACCTGATAACATATCACCTCTGAATCACGGAACCAAAGGTTTACCACAGTCAGAGTATATGGGCGAGGCATAATCCTCGGTAAAATGATTTTAGACGTGATTACAAGTTTAGGATACGATAGAGGATAGGGACTGCCCTGTATGACCCTAAGATCCAAAACCAATATTAGTGAAAGTTCTGCCAGTTGAATAGCGTGTCTCCCAACCTGGTCTTCCATGGTCCTTGTGATCCATTGACGAGGTAATTGGCTGACACTAACAGGTTTACTTAGAATATAGAATTTAGAGTTCCATAACTCATTAGTTGACCAAGGCCTTATTGATAGGAAGATAGTATGAAGACTGTATGAGCAATAACACTATGTAAGTTTTAATTTTTCCCAAAACTCAAACTACTTGCTTCCTTCTTCCAAAAATCTCGCATACTTGTATTTTGACTATCTTGACCAATGATGCTATTACAGCCTAGTTTTGCAAGCTCATCCTTTTATCGAGCTTGATTCGAGACCTATGTTTATTGGGGATGCCCGCTAACATATTGTTTAATCTGAATCATTGTATTACGGTTTGATCAACCATGATGCATTTGGTTCGCTTTTCATTCAATTGTCCTACGTGGATTGAGATATAGATGTCTCTAGGGTCTCATCCATGACTGCTTTGATAATTCCTCTTGAGTTATACAATCACCCTTGAATCATGTAAATTATGTTCAGTGACATCTCTCTTGAACTCTTTATTGTTTTCGTCTTTCACTGATTGGAAAAAAATGAAAACTCGTAATTAATAGCTAGGTACAGAGTATTCCATACGCAAGTGTAGCTACCATCGGCCAGCCCTGTGACTGGAAACTTGCCTTGAGTTACTCGTCCTTCCTTCGTCTCTAAACTTGCTATCTTGATCTTCCAGTCAGTAGAGTCTAAGAATGATTAGGGTTTTACCCTCAGTCAAATGCCAACCTAGGAGACTACCTATGCTCAGGAGACCAATTATTGTGAGCCTCTAATTATTTGTTCGAAGCTTGCCATCACTAGAGCCCTTGTGGCAATAGTCTGACAGGCTTGACACAAATAGAAATTTACGACTCAATTGTTAGAAATCCTTTCATAGGATGTGCCTTAAAGTTGGTTACCCCGTCGACAACTTATGTATACTGTGGACGAGTAGGTCATTCTGTTTTACCGACCAGGTGTCATTGCACACGCACTCGTCTTCCATTCATTGAGGAACGACCCTTGACTTGACTTATATCTACCGTAGCCCGCTACGTCGTGCCTTATTCTTTATTAACGAGAGTCAAGATAAATATCTGGGCTTTGGAATCCTTCTAAACTCCACCATTCCTAAAAATCATATCCTAGCTTCTAAGGTGGGTAGACTGTAAGCCTTCTAAAAATTTTAGAATATAAAAGGATTACCGAGTGATTGGAATAACTTCCATTAGGATGAAGAATAGTGCCCATGGACTCCCACTTTCCTTTTAGATCATTTTGTGTCCCCGATCGTGTCATTAAAATTTGGAGCACAAGACCGGCTGTTACCTTCCAACAAATTTCATATGTAAGATCTAGACGAGTCCACTTTCATCTAGGTATATCATGTCCCACTCAAACCCGTTCCCTTGTACTCTATTTTTAGGGTACGACTTTCAGGACAAAAGGACTAGTTATGACTTTTACCATAGTACCGATACGCTTTCCAACCTCCATTAGAGCCTTGACCATGACCCAATTCCTACGACCCAATATATGGTTGTGATCTACTAGAAGCCCGTTAGGCACATGCCACTATTGTGCCATCCAATTGAGGCCTCATGTGCTACTTAAATACAAAAGTCACTGAGGGCACATTTTGGGCTTGAGGAACCTAGCTAACCAACTGGACTGGCAACTAGCTCAACCCTTGGATAGGAACCTATTCTAGGTTACCCTAACTAGTAGAAACAATTTTATTATTAGGATATTGTCATGTCCGTATAAATTGAAATCCAAGGTTCATCCAACAAACAATTGATATCAAATTAGGGAACCCATTAAGACCCAGTAAAAATCCATCCATACATACCACTATTTTTAGACTAGAAAACCGAACTACTTAAAATAGGTCCCCATACCTATTATGTAGTCTCCATGCCTTAAGATGTAAATCCATTCGCAACTTTTATTCCATCTACCTAGAAGTCGAGATATGATCTTGCATTTCATTTATATTCCTTACTCGTGTATTTAAATAACTACGAAAAAGATCACAATTTCGATTTCTCAAATTCTGTTTTATTATGGAACTTTGTTTAGATTAATTTTAAGAACAAAATTTATGTATTGCATGGATTGCAAACCCCTCTAAGAAACAAGCGTTCTTCGAATTAGCAAGTGACTGAACTAGAGTTGCCCAATCTAGCGAATAAGACTATAGGTTCATAAACTCCCTTTCTATCTGTAACATTGGATACTCTCCATTGCTCTTAAAAATTCACAATTTGCTCCCGATTTTTCTACCTATGCTTCTTGTCCTCCCTACTTCGGAGCGACGAATAGTCGTGTTTACTAGAGTTTATCAATATTTCTTAGCTACTTGTGTAAATTTGCTGCTGGTTAGATTTTGGGTTATTTGATAGGTAGGAGAGGATCATCGAGGCCAAAAGAAATAGATATCCATTTTAGCAAGTAGCTGGTAGATTATAAAGTTTTGGGGATATACCATCGAGGAGTAGTGTAACCTAAGGTGGGTAGAAGTCCTCGAGAATTCGTAAATACCAAATGACTAGAGAAGGTCATAAATATTCTTGAGAAATTAAATTTGACGAGGTGGTGGTAATAGTGGATTTATTCTTTTTTTAATTTTTATGTTTGAATGTTTGGCATGTTTATGAGTTAGAATTTCGAGGACGAAATTATTTTTAAGGTGGGTAGATTTGTAGCTCCCCTTTCCGAAAATTTTGAAATATTTTTATTTTTATTTTATTTATTTTATTTGGTGATTTTAGATTTTATAAATAATTATTTAGTTAATTATTACGGTAGATGGTTTTAGCCATGGTTATGAATTAGAGTACAAGATGGCAAGGAATCATGGCACGAGTAGTGCAGTAGTGTGCCTTGACTAGTGTATTAGCCATAGTAGGGAAGACCGAGCCATAGAGACGTCCTAACTAGGAAAACCAGGCCAAGTTGCGACGTAACCCTTATCGAAGATTTTTTTATTAACAATATTATTTAGTTTTAGAGAACCCGATTATACCAAACTAGTGCAAATTGGACCCAAACCAAGCCCAAGCCATGTAGTCATACGGTATGTCTAGTGACATTCGTGTTGATGCATTTTGGTATGATTGTGGGTCGTATTCCATTTTAGTAATCAAATGAGTATTATTAAATATTCTTATTTAAATATTATAAATATTTTTATTAGTTCGTATTCAATAATATTTGTATAAAATAGGCCTTGGACATTTTCTGGGATTATTAGAGGGTACAAAATGGTATATACATCATCTTTGGTTTATTAAATTTTTTTGTTAGTATTATTACTGTTATTATTATTTTAATGAGGTTATATATAATATTAATATTATTATATGGTTATTAATGTAATTTTTCGTGTATGCGAATAAATTGTATAAATAAATATACTATATAACGTGTGTATCTGTATGTATAAATAAATATATTATGTATAAGTGTGTATATATAAATATATTAAATATGGGTATATGTGTATATAAATACATATATATATACATATATATATACATATATATATATATATATATATATATATATATATATATATATAATATATATATATTTTATATATATATATATATATTTTTATTTTATATATATATATATATATATATATATATATATATATATATAAATATATATATATATATATATATATATATATATATATATATATATATATATATAAAATAAAAATATATATATATATATATATATATATATATATATATAATATATATATATATATATATATATATATATAATATATATATATATATTATATATAAATATATATATATATATATATATATATATATATATATATATATATATATATATATATATTATATATAATCATATATACATACACATATACATTATATATATAAATATATATATATATATATATTTATATATATATATATATATATATATATATATATATATATATATATATATATATATATATATAAATATATATATATATATATATAAATATATATATATATATATATATATATATGAAATGATTGGATAAATAGAAGGGAAAAAGATTAATAGAATTTTTTTGAGCAACAGTGCTCGAGCTTAGCCCTGGGCTCAAACCCGAGCCCAGGCACACAACTCTGCCGAGCGGAAAACCCGACCACCCCCCGCGGAATTGTATAAGGGAGGAGGGAATTTCTCACGAAACCCTAAAGTAAAACCCCACGACGCTTCCACCTCCACTGGCGACCATGCCCCAGCCTTCGCGCGCCGCCGGGCGACGTGGTCGTGAACCATATTTGGAAGCCAGATATAGATTCGACCAGTCCACAACCTCAAAAACTAATTAAAGGGAGTGTTAGACAACATATAGGGGATCAGAACCTATTTCATAGTTTCAAATTTCATAAACTGTCTACAGATTAATCGATCCTCAAAAATCAGGAAAAAACTGATAAAAACTGTTTTAAAAACTTGAAAAACCATCCACACGACGTGCGTCCCGCCATTTCGGGTGACGTGGTCATGAACAGTAAGCATCGAAAGCTGCGTAACGGCTTCGTGGTCGTGTGGGCTTTGACGGAATTCAAATTGGTCGCGTGTGCGCAACAAATTTGATGCGTATCCGTCGAAATTCCCCGTATGGGCCTCTGTGCAAATTCTCCAATTACTTTGTGCACGCTCGTCAGATCGAGATGAAACTTGCGCCAACAGAACCGTATCATTTTCTGGTCCTGTATACCAAGTTTGGTCCGATTCTGAGACAGTTGATAAAATTACTGTTTTGCGGGCCCCACGGTCCTATTCAACAGGTGATTTTGTGCACGGCCTGCCGGAATCCAACTCTGGACATATGATTGGGTTCGTATTAGAAAACTGGATCCGTAGACATATAGTTTGATAACTTTAGAGTCCATTGACTCTGACACGTTTTTTCGGTACAAAATGGGTCCAACGACGGACATCATTTTTGTCCGAAATTACTATTTTGCCCCTGTGTCCAGAATTGGACTTAAGGATAGGCAATTCTAGCTAATTTGACTATTCTGAGAAAGTTGGTACTATTTATTTCAGCATCCGAAGACTTCTACATGTGTTGACTGATTGTGGCTCATTGAGTGGTATGGTAGTATTGGTTTCTCCAGCTAAGGACCTCAGGCAAGTACACTTTCTGATTGCTTTCCAATTCATAGTAGTCTTTTTATTTCACGTCTATACATATATCTTGCTGCTTGTTGACACGCTCGTCACATGGAGTAGTCGGAAGGGGAAATATCTTAGTAGGCATATGGACTACCCAGAAATATCCCAATATGTCTATTCGTGAACAATAGCATCTGCACACGGCACGTGTAGATGTCGAATTTACCCTCTAGCCGTTCACATGTCGAAACAGATATTTCACAGCACCTAGATAGATGTCTTTTATTAGTTTTTTCTTGTTTACTTCTCTATCGTACTATATCATCAGTTTTCTTACTAGCTTTCATATTCCATATGCTATTTTCATGTCTTATTAATTCTATTGTGTTTTGTATTGCCGTCGGTTTGTGTACTTGTTCCATTCCTGACTGAAAACCCTCATTTTTCAGGTTTAGCCACGACCACTCTTAGCACTGGGAAGACTTGGGTATGCTGAGGTCGACCTAGAAATAGATAGCAGTTGTAATATTTCATAAATTGTAATTCTTGTATTTTTCCTTTAATTTTAAATGATGTAACTATTGTAAATAAATTTAGAAATGTGAATGAGCAATAAAGATATTTTGTGATTTTGAGCTTATTGGCCGTGACAGCGTTCTACCGCCGACTCGGCGGCGTAGGCTGGCTTGGACACGTCTCGTATCCGGAAAAGCGGGTGCGGGTCGTGACATGCAGTTAATATCACTGTCCAAAGACTTGATAATAATGATGTATTAGGTATCTTGAGATGGGGTTCATCATTATTTAAATTTGTTTGACTATATTTTATTTTTGGTTATTAATTAGAGCATGTCCGTTTTGTTGTTTTGTTCTCTTTACAGTTAATTTTGCTGCAAATCTACCTATAGGAATTCAATTTCCACATTTAATGGGATAAAATTTAAGGGCTAAAAGAAAAGGAATACAGTAGCTGCTAAGGATCCAGATAAAAAAAACAATAATATAAAACTAAGGGTTGTTTGTTTTGTGACAAGCCAGGACACATAGGAAAAAAATATACAAAGTAACACGCATGGCACATAAAGAAAAGTACATTTCTAAATTTGGTATGTTTTCAAGTTAATTTAGCTTTAATACTAAGAAACTCATGGTGGTTAGATTCTAGTACGACTACCCACATTAATGTTCAAGACAAGGTTGCCTAAGCTATCGAAAGCCAATTGATGGTAAAAGATACATCTATGTGGGTGACAACAATTCGGTAGAAATGGAAGCAATAAGACATTTTAGGTTATTATTAGAAACTGATTATTATTTGGATTTGATACACTTTTACAGTACCGTCTTTTAGAAGAAATTTAGTTTTATTTTTCTTAATGGACAAATCTGGTTATCATTGTTCATTTGGAAACAATAAGTTTAGTCTACCTTTAAATTCAAATATGATTGTTAACGGTTCCCTTAAGGTTTATGATAACTTATATTCACTTAAAAATATTGTATCTTAAAATGAAACCTTACAAGTGGAGTCATGTGGTACTAAACGCAAAATTAACAATAATTTTTTTAGCCTCATTATGACATAAGCAATTAGGTCACATCTCTAGAAATAGAGTTGAACGACTTGTGTCTGATGGGATTTGGATTCTATTTACTTTATAGAATTTAATGTCTGTATTGAATGTGTAAAGGAAAGACAGACCAAAGTTAAATTGTAAGCAGCTACTTTATTGGCTGTGCTAACAGATCAATGAGTTAATAATTATACGATCCCACACAAAGAAATTTTTTTGAGACGAGAAGTGTAATAATTTTTTTAGGATGTTGAGTTTGGGGGAGAAATAAAGTCAAGGACATTGTCTTTGCGGAGGAATTGATTGTGATTCCTACTATTGCTTTTGACGATGTGCAGGATTATGTACCTATCATTGATCAAGAAGTAAATCGGAACCTCAACAAGGCAATATCGAATTACCTCTACAAGTCATTATTGAGATACCTTAACAAGACAATGTAACGACACCCCCATTCAAGATAAGGTAATTATTCCTGAGGAATAAACTCAATAACCTCAAGAACCGATAATGTTAAGATGGTCCACCATAGAAAGGAGAAATATAATTTTGGATGATTTTTTCATATTTCTCCAGGAACATGAGAAAGACTGTAGAATATTGGAAGATGATCCAATCAACTTCCATCAGGCTGTAAAAAGTTCAAATTCTCAAAGTGGATTGATACAATAAATAAGGAGTATAAGTCTATGCAAGATAATAAAGTTTAGAAACTTTTTTCATTACCAAAAGGTGCGAAGTCCAGTGGTTGCAAATGGAAATTTAAAACGAAGAAGGATTCGAAGGGTAATGTAGAGAGGTATAAAATACGTCTTGTAGCTAGTGACTTTACTCAAAAGTTAGGGATTGATTTTAAAGAGACTTTCTCTTCGGTTTCTTTTAAAGACACTTTTAAAACAATCATAGCACTTGTTGCACATTTTGACATTGAGTTACATCAAATGGATGCCAAAACAATGTTTCTCAATGGTAACATTGACGAAACAATTTATATAGTGTAACCAGAAAACTTTGTGTCGAAAGATCCAAAGAATATGGTCTGCAAATTGAGAAAATCTATTTATAGACTCAAACAGGCTTTTCGTCAGAGGTACATTAAATTTCACCAAGTGATTATCTCGTTTGGTTTTGAGATAAACACTGTTGAAGATTATGTGTATGACAAGTTCAGTGGGAGTAGAATATTTTTCTGGTTTTGTATATCGACTAAAGTATTTAATGCAAACCAGGTAAAACATATCGCTAAAGGAGACAAATTTAGTCTCAATCAACTGCCCTAAGATTAGCATTAGAATTAAGGAAATATAATAGATTTCCTGTTCATGATAAGTTGTAGGGAGCCTAATGTGTGCTCAAGTATGTACGCATTCGGATATTGTGTACATGGTTGTAATGTTAGGCAGATATTTAAGCAAATATGGGATGGATCATTGTGTAGCAACTAAACTGCTAAAGTTATTAATAGAGAACAAAAAATTATATGCTTTTTTTGTAGGAGATCGGATAATTTTGGAGATCATAAAGAATTTTGACTCCGTTTTTGCTGAATGCCAATACAGCAGGAGGTCCACATCAGGTTATGTTGACCTGTTGACTGGTGAAGATATTTTGGATGAGTGTCAAATAGACACTCATAACTTCTTCTACCATGACAGCAAGGTTTATAACATGATGTGAGGCATCTATTCAGTGAATATAGTTACAAAATTTTGTCACAAGACTCCAGCTGCAGAAGGGTGTTGAAAGACCACTCAAATCATGGTGTGACAATAAACCAGCAATACTGTATTCCAATAACAACATGAACTTATATAAGTCAAAGGATATTGACATAAAATTTCTAGTTGTGAAGGTAAGAATTCAGAATGGTTAAAGTGTCCATATAGCACATTAGGACAAATTCTATGTTAGCGGATCCGCTCACAAAAGTATTATCACCTAAGGTCTTTCATGAGCATACTGCTCATATGGGTGTTATCTTAATTAAGGATATGGCAATATAGTGGGAGTTTGTATTTTATGTATTTGGGTGCTATTTGGCTTTGGACACATTTATGTATTAAAGTATTTTGGATATTTATCTGATCAGATATATAAAAAATTTAGTTCATTCTGTTTTCATTATGTTAAAGTATTGATCTCACTAAAGTTAAAGAGGACCAATTGGAAATAGACATGTGTTGATTACATTGCGTGTAATTTCTATGCTACATATCCGTGATTGATCTATGTCATTTAGCTATATTAGTATATGTGACCATTGATGGTTTAATTACGCTAAATGTTACGAAAGCCGTGTTGATCCCATATTGATATGGTTAATGGACGAGATTGTCCGGATATACCCGAAGGATTAAGATAGAAATTTATGAGCTCACTAAGGTTAACACAATTATAAGGTTACATATATGGCCCAGTGGGAGGCTATTAGAATTATTCGATAATAGGGCCACATATGTAAAATTAATTGTGTTGGGCTATCTAAATAATTAAGCCAAATTAAAGTGATCTATTTGAAAACTTAGCTTAAGGGTATAATTCTCATGGAAATAATGTATAGATACCGAAGATAAATCTAATTTGATGAGGGGCCAAATTAGAAATATTAAAACATATAAATATATGTATTTATTAGGGTTACAATCCCCAGCTCATACAGCCACCAAAGAGAGTGTCTTTTCTATTCTCTTCTGATATCTCCATCAATAGAGAGAAGAACAAAGATTTCATCTTTTTATTAAGGGTCGTAGCGGGTTGGAGATTGAACCCATTAATAGACGTCTGCTTCAAGATCCTTCAAGCCAATCAATGACAAAATAGGATAGATTTCTACAAACTGAGAAAGAGTACAAAAAGGTATAATTAATTTTTGGGGAAGAACAACTATAGGAATCTGATCAGAAGACGATCACTTTATCCCTTGGACGATGTGATATCGAAGACACGAGCATTTGGAGGATGCAACAGCACTTTAGCAGGAGATTATGATCATTCGTGATGCTTTGATACTGAATTGAAACTTTATTTATAGAGTTCTTGAAATAATTGTTTAGCAGTTATTCTAGGTTACGTGCACTTCAGGTTGCGCGCTTGTTCACTTGTGCGAGCGGTTACACCAACTGCTGTGGATGCGTGGCATCGTTTGAGTAAGATGCACATAGTCGTAGGCAGTGTAGTGGGCACGTTCTGCGAAGTTAGTGGCTTGCGTGCTACGTCACCCTATTCTGAACACTATTTGATCACCTTGTGCGAGCTTCATTAGGTTACGAGGGGGCGTAATGTAATAACTTGTACAAGCGGTTACCCAAACTGCTGTGGACGCGTGGCATCGTTTGAGTGAGATGCGCATGGCCGTGAGCAATGTAGTGGATACATTCTGCAAAGTTAGTGGCCTGCGCGCTATATCACCCTGCTCTAGATATCAACTAGATCATATTGTACAAGCTTCATAAGGTTGTGCGGGGGTGCAATGTAGCAACTTGCGCCTGAGTTCAATCTCGCTTACCCTGACATGTTGCGCAAACTGTTAGCTGACCAAATCTTCTCGAGCGCCGTATTGTACAGAATTTAAACAAATTTTCCTTGTTATACGTGCTGTCAGTTGTCAGTTAATAATGATACTGTTATAGTCTTTCGAGGAAACTGCCACGTGTCTTTCGCACAACCTGAGGTTGGCGCAACCTGAGATGGGCACAACCTGATGTGGCACAACTTGATGTAGGCGCAACCTGATAAGGCGCAACCTATTGATATGATGTATTTTGATGAGATGACTTCTGGGTGAGTAGCATAGATTAATTTTTAGCCTCTAAAAGACCTCCTTCAAAGTTATTGAAACTTGAAAAAGACTTCAAAGTTTCGAAATACCTTGAATTAAAAATGATTGTGTCTAAGTTGCGCCAGTCAACTCGAGCCCGGTTCTTCAGCGCAAGTTGCACGGTTCAGCCTCACTTGCAAAGTTATAAATAGTTATACACTTTGGATTTTTTTTATTCTTCATCATCGTTTAGGATTCCTCAAAACCCTATTTTTTCTCCTTCTTCCCGATTTCGAGAGTTTCCTTCAACAACTTTCAATGGCCTCCAAGCGTTCTACTGTCGAGAAGAGCAAGAATTTAGCCGAGTCCTCTACGTGAGCTTCGCCTTCGTCACGCTGATATACGGCCAATTCGGCCATGGAGGGTAAGTATCTGACCATAGGCCCGATTGTCGACCACCCTATTTAGGGTTTGGCCTGATTCTGTCATATTACCACCACTCTTTTTAGAGTTGGGTGCACCCTATAACTTGTGCCTCCCTTTTTAGGGTTTGGTTGTTTTTGACCCGCGTTGTGCAGCGTTTCGAAAGTTGTGCTATATTTTGGGCACAACTTCGACATATTGTATGGTATGATTTGGCGCAACCTGATTGCTGCACATGGTCGTGCAACCTGATGGTAGCACAGTCTGAGTGCTGCACAACGTGAGGGTTGTGCACTCTTAATCAAGAGATAATTAAGTGCTCGGTTCATTTCCAACAATGAACCTATTTATTGAAGATGACGCTCTTTTCCGAAAAGTCTTTCCTTCTTCTTCCTCGTTAAAGGTTACCCACCCATTTTTGGGGAATACAAAGTGTTGGCAGGGGCCGACCTTCACTGTATATATATGGATATTAGGTTCAACCTCCACCTTCATTCACTCTCATGGCATCCAAAGAGAACATGAAGAAGGAGGCAAACAACAATGCTTCTGAGGAGAAGTCACACTCTGCGCCTACAATATTTTTTGCTGGAAGCTGACCCGTCCCTGAGGGCGGCGAACTTTCTAGACTGTTTTGGCTTGACCCCAACAGTCTTAGCTCGTTCCAGAGGTGGACCATCGTCTTCCGAAGAGTGTGGTGCATTGGAACAGAGGGAAGATTCCTCCGTCTGATATATCGCTTGAAAATCCACAACCTAGAGGAGTTGAGCATTGCTTTGTGTCAGACTGATAACGGAAAGTAGGAGTGAAGTGATATGAGAGCATCATTTTCCATAATGGCCATAGCTCCTACGTCTATAGTGTCTGTCTTTTTTATATAAAAATGCAAAAGTTTAGCTTTATTAAATCCTGGCACGTTTAAGTTTTGTTGTGTAACTGTTTTGACACATCTCGCGTTCTAGATTTTTTTCGGTTTTGACAATACCAACTTCTGAACAACACGTGGCGCCTGACATACGACTTCAAATCTTTTGTGTTCTATTCCTTTCGAAATATATGTTTAGGAACGCACATAACGTTCCAACCTCAATTGTATATAAATAGAAAGAGAGCATTCACTGTGTTCTCATATTCTTTCTAATGCTTGCTGGGGATCGACTGACAAAACTCCCCAAAACTGGTATCGGTGACCTTGGATGCTATAGAGCTGAACCACCTTGACACATACATCAGACAGCTCAGAACTCTTCATGTTTAAAAGGCTTCCTCGAGATGGTAGGAAAGGCCTTTATACATGAGAGTTGGATGGTGGAGACACAAAATTAGGAATCGTATCACAAGGGTGATCTCATTCCTACTTCTCATGAAGGGTCATCGTTTCTCTACCTATTGTATTGACAACAACTTGTCTTCGAGCTGCTGTACTCTGTCGTTCTCCTCTCGTCTTTCTGAGAGAGAAGACTATAGTTGATTCCGTTGCCTTGCTCGCTGCTTCAGGTCGAGTCGACAAGGAACAGGCACTAATAAGAAGATCCAAAGATGTAATAGACCTCTATTTGTTATATTTAGAATAAAAACCCGTGATGTAATAGATTTCCATTAAGATGTATCTATGTTTTTAAAGAAGAAATAATGAATGATTTTTCTCTCCTTTATGACTTGATTTGATATGATGATATAGAAAATAGAATCCAGAGATAATGTGGACGTGAACACATTTTTCTATTGATGATCTTCAAGTCAGCTGGGACTCAAAGACATGATATCATATTTAAAAAGATGATATATGTGATAATACAGATTTATCATAAAGATAAGATACCTTTTAAAACAGCTGGGTTCCAAAGACGGAATTGATGATTTGGATGGACTCCACTGGGGATTTTGAGTATTTATTATCTGTGGCTTTATTTACGAGAAAGTAAATAAACGATAATAGATGTAGGCCTATTCGCGAAATGAATAGAGATGAAAAGATTGATGAATGAATAAGCATGCCTTTTCGAGGAAAGGTCGTTTCGATTCTCGAGACGAACAATAAATGAAGATCTATTCATGAGATGAAAGGAGATGAATGAACGAATATGCCTTTTCGAGGAAAGGCCGCTTCAGTTCCCGAGACAGACTGTTTTGGCCTTTCAGTCTCTAAATAGTGTAGAACTTTTTGGAGAATGTTGTCCACACCTATTCTTTATTGAAAATGTCTTCCGAAGATGTACCTAAGGAGGCTAAGATTATCCCGACGATCGAAGCCGTTATCGACACTTGTTCAGTCGAGCTTCCGCTGCCTACCCAGCTAGAAGTGGGAGAAAGCTCGGCTGTTCCTGAACAGAAGAAGGACATTCTTACCAAACTGGTAGAATCTGGAAGCACTTTCGCAGAAGAAGCTCTGAGAAAAGCCGCATGTGAATTGTTGGTGTCATCCAACAATAATGTATTCGAGCTTCTTGCGAAATTTGTCTTTGATCAGGAGGGCTCTGGTTCTCGTTGATTTTATGCATTTCCATCCGTCTGAGTTATGCAATAAAAGGAGTTTTATTTATATTCTGGTATTCGTGCTGATGTGTTTTTTATACATAGTATTTCTTGAAAAATTTGCCATTGATAGGCATCATGGCGACTCGACCATCCGTATCAGTCAATTGATAAGCTCTGTTTGAGAAAACTTTGCTTATAATGTAGGTTCCTTCCCACTTCGCTTCAAATTTTTCTTTGCTCATGTACGTCATAGTCATAGGACGTCTGACGGTTAGAACTAGTTCTCCTTTTTGAAATGCTCACACTTTGACTTTACGGTTGAAAGCTTTTGATAGACGGGCTTGGTATAGCTCAATATGTTGTTGAGCTAGGAGCCGTTTCTCGTCAAGCGCTTCAAGCGCCCGAAGTCGAAGAAGATCATTGTTTTCTGTTGTGAGTTCATTGGCAATTGTAATCCTTAAGGAAGGGATTTGAATCTCCAATGGTAGGACAGCTTCACAGCCATACACCAAGGAGAAAGGTATGCAACCAGTTGGAGTACGTATAGTAGTGCGATAAGCCTATAGACATTCTCCAATCTTTTCACTCCAATTGTTTTTATTGGTAGAAACGAATTGCTTGAGAAGCTTGATGCTAGTTTTGTTAAATGCTTCAGTCAAACCGTTCGCTGCAGGATTGTAGGATGTGGAAGCAACATTGTTGATTCTGTTATCATCGCAAAACCCGATAAATTTTTGACTGATGAATTGTGGTCCATTATTATGAATGATTCGTCGAGGAATGCCAAATCTGTATATCACATGATATTTGATGAAGTTGATGACGCTACTAGTCTTGACTTCAGATAAAGGTACGTCTTCTGCCCATTTCGAGAAGTAATCGGTTATAGCTAGTATAAATCGATGTCCTCCAGATGACGGTAGATTGATAGGACCAATGACATCCATACCCCAAGCTTCAAAGGGCCAGATGCAGCAGTCGGATGAAGGAACACTGACGGTTGATGGATGAAGTCTGCATGAATTTGACAGGCTCGACATTTCCTTGCGTATTCAATGACGTCTGATACCATAGTGGGCAAATAATAGCCCATACGCCGGATACGATCTTGTAACTTAGTGTTGGCACATTTAGCCATAGTCAAACCGATTTCGATAAGTGTCTTAAACTTCGATCTCGATATAAAAAGAAATGAGGAATATAGATTGCATCGTCTCTGCAATTTTATATTTATTTTGTATTTTTGTATTTATTGAGTCTAGAATATCTGTGAATCGGGATCACTTGAAATTAGAAGTCTATCCTTGATTCCATCCTAAACCAAACCCATCTTGATTCTATCCTAAACCAAACCAAATCTATTTCTAAACCAATCCCTAAACCAAACCATTTCTTAAACCAAAACTGCCCTGGAACTAGGCTAACCGAACTCGGCCAGAGTTCTGCCCGAACTCGGTTAGACCCAATCACTCATGGTCAGAAGCTTTACCTATTCTCGTGGATCTCCAACGTTTAAATTTTTGAACGTTAGGGTACCGAGTTCTGCCCGAACTCTGTCCTACAAAAACCTATAAATAGAGAGGGAATTTTCGTTTCTAAACACACATTCAATCTCCATATTCTCTATTCATTTCTAAGCTTTCTATTATATTCCCAAAGCTTTAATCTTCAAATCTCCAAGTCAACTCAATTCTTCTAAGTGCCTGTGGTTTTCGAGTAGGAGTTTTCGAGTTGTACAAGCTTGGCGTATAAAAGCTTTCTTCAGAAAGGTGTTGAAGTTTGTTCGTGGGCTTCGGATAAAAACATGACGATGGTGAAGTTGGCGTGTTCTTCGATGCAAAACACGTGGTGTAATCTCTATTCAAAATAGTGGATTTAAATACGTGGTGTAATCTCTGCTGTCTCTGCGTATTGCTTTCTTGCCCTAATTTTTACCGACTAACTTGCAATCATTTAATATTGATATTGCTTCACCTGCTTAGAGTTAATTTTTTAATTGCTAAATATTCTCCGATGGACTCCATTCACTCCCTCTAGAGGTGCTATTGTTCCTACACTTAGGACTAGGCTGATGTGCACCACATATCCCATCATGGGCTTCACATAGTATTTATTTTGCTTAATCTTTCGCAAGACAGCGTAAGAGTAGACTATCAAATATTCTTCGATAAAGAGTCTAAGAAGTATGATTATAATAAAACCGGAGTGATCGCCTACGGGATTGTTGTAGCTTCTTTAGAATCTTCAGGTAAAACATCATATACCATAAAATCAATAAATGGAGCTCTTCAATCTTTACTAATGGTATTGACTTCAGTTGAATTGTTGAACTCAATATTTGAGTTATTCTCAATGCAAAATAACTCTATGTTAGTGACGACAATTATCTGTTGCCTTTTTACTGGGATTGCTAATACGGCTGCCAGATTAGCAAATGCATCAGCCTCCATATTGCATGTCCGACGTACATGTTCAATGAAGAAACCCTTGAACGATGTAGCCAGCCTAATTGATGCTTCATGATATGGGACAAGATCTTGGTGCCGAACTTCATATGTAACTCTAACCTGATTGACAATCAGTTTAAAATCTCCATATACTTCAAGATATTCAATATCTAATTGTTTAGCCAATTGGAGACCAATGAGCAGAGCGTTGTATTCAGCTACATTATTGGAACACGACACATCTAAAGAAAAAGCTCTGTGAATAGCTAATCCTTCTGGTGACACGAGGATAATTCTAACTCCAGCGATAATGTCACCTTTTGGTCCGATTCTTGATGCACCATCAAAAAATAGACGCTATGTAAGAATTTCTTCTGAAATCATGTTGGATTCCAAAGTTTCGTCTGGAATCTCGTCGTAGAGTTAGACATTTCGGGAATTGGATGAGCTGCCAGAAAGTCAGCAAGAGCTTGACCTTTAACAGACTTTTGAGTGTAGAAGCATGAAAATTTTTCAGCAATAAAGCTCTATGCGCCCAAAGCCAGTGAAGCTTTATGCGCCCAGCCAGTGAAGCTCCATGCGCCCAGTCAGTGAAGCTCCATGCGTCCAGCCAGTGAAGTTTTATGCACCCAAGACTAGCTCCTCCAAAAGGAGGGCGCATAGCCTGAGACATGGCTATGCGCCTAAGCGTGACTTAGTCAAAGCCACGATCAAAACGTGTACCGAAGCGCACGGCCACGTCAGTCTCCACGAGCAGTCGTGCACCGAAGCATGCGACCACGTCAACACCACGACTAACCCACGATCTCGTAGCCTGTATGCGCCTACATCCTATGCGCCTAAAGCAGGACTATGCGCCCACATAAAAACTAACGTGTTTCCTCATGTGGGCTCATAACATCATTCCAACTCAAGAACGACTATAAAAGGGGGGCCCCATCTCTCTTCAAAACACAGAACGAAGAGCATTTTCAAGAGCCAAATTGCTGTACTTCTTGTAAGTGAGCAGAGAGTTAGAAATTTTCTTAGGTTTTCTCCCACTTTCATAATCGGAGTGTCAACGGAGTAAAGGAGCAACTGCCGCTCGATCTCCATCGTCCCATTCCCCAGAATTCTTTTTTGTACTCGGGGATCCTCAGCCCAGGATGTCTCAGGCGTACTCGATTGGTGGTGCCTTGCGCAAATAAAGAAAAGACAGCATTTTCTTCTTCTTTTTTGTGTGTATCCACAAAAATGGCGACTCTGCCGGGGACTACCTTTTCCTCTTACGAGAACGTGATGATGCAATCCGATACCGACAAAGTGGGGAGCACTCAGAAGTTGCTGATCGTAAAGTTCGATCAGCAGGCGTTCGAAGAGATGCTCTCGAGGGACGGCTCTACTACCTCAAAATCAGCAAAGCCAAACAAGTCTCGCAAGACTTGGCTACCGAAGGCGCGCTGTGCATATCCTGCTAGTGTCATAGCAGATATACAACTGGAGGACTCTGTCATATGGGCGCATGACTCTGCCACAGAAGCTCCCCAAATGGAGAAGGCTCACACCGTTTCGGGCTCTACTAGCCTAGTGACTTCTTTCCGGTACAACCAACAACAGGGTGTTCAACACCCGAGACTTGGCAAAGAAAAATACTACGATGCCAAGAATCGGGGTGTGCGACACTCTAGCTAAACCCGACGGGGCTCACAAACGAAGGAGACGAAACTGGAAAAAAACAGCGCTGCTCCACCAAGCATGCGGCCAAAGCCATGCGCCCAAGGGAGTGTTTGGGCGCATAGCCCCAACCAGAACACTTCTGTCTTCAGCAGGCTGGGCATCCAAAGCCATGCGCCCAGGCTCTCTGGATCCATACTATGCACCCACATCAAGGAGGCTCAGACATTCTGTCAAGGATCATGCGCCCAAGGCCAGTCTCCAAGGCCTATGCGCCCACAACAAAAAGACAGGCCCCAATACGTATAGCACGGGGCTGTCATCAAGGACATCACAGAACTTAGGTGTAGGGGTTGCCTCTACACATGAACTAAGTCTGGATGTGCCTACTCTCCTTACGAACCCGCATGCAAAGCTCGGCGATACATGCAACATGGGTTGTAAGGCAAAACTCCCTTCTGCTGACTTGCGCGACATGATAAATCATATGCGTAAAGCAAAAAAGGACATAAAAATTCATAGTGCACATCCGTGCACCAGTATTTTTATTAACTGTTGTTGCTCTAAAGCAACAAGAGTGCCTCAGAGAAAGTCCATGTTTCAACGCCTGCACTTCTCTGACGACGAAAAGCTACTGTGTGTTTCATCCAACATGGCTTCATGGGGTCCCCTTTACAGAAGCCCCAATCAAAGACGGTGGACCACCAACCCAACTTTCTCTCTCAGCTCTACGAGAAGAAGAAGAAGAAGTCTACCAATAGATGGCCAGCAGGCTGTCACATCTGAAAGAGTTTATATGGGTACTCGGTCAAAGGCGAGACTCCATATGGACGAAGAAGAATCCCAAGCTGGGGGTAGTATTCCCTCAGAATCTGAAATAGATGACCTCCACACTGGGGGTAGCCTGCCAGAGGAGGATGATCCCTCCAAATTCGATGGTGACTATCTACCTCTCTACCGGAAGATGAAGGACTTGTCCACTCGGAGACAGACAGTATCAACACCAGTTGTATTATTTTCTCTGTTGATCCTCGTATGTTATCTACATACATAACAGACAGAGAAAAACCTGAAAAAGCCAGTGATCAGACCAGCAAACGACTAGAGGGTCTTGAAATAGAATTTGCTAAGATCACTGATATGCTTACCAGTATCATGGCGGTTCAAGCTGCTGGGGCTGTTCCTCCACCTCAACAAAATGTCTCGATCCACGCTAGTCCGGCTCACAGCAACAACCCTCCTTCACTGCAAAAGGAGTGTCATTCCGTTGCGCCTCATCCAAATCTTGCAAATGCTGGGGGTGGTCCTTCGCCAACGATGCCTGACAACCGTTCAGTAGTCGTTTTCTAACACCTGCTCAATCAACATGATGCAATTGATTCCCTGGTTGCAAGTCTCGACACCATCTCACACAAAGACGAGCTTCAGAAGATGGGGATATCTCAACCATATCCCCCCTGAATGGGAGAATGCTACTTGCCCTCCTAACTACAAGCCGCTGACGCTGAATTCATTTGACGAGTTGACCTCTCCTCGTCAGCATATGACGTACTTCAACATACAGACTCTGCACTTGGCCAGAGATGATCCATTTTTGTTGAAGCTATTTATTAGCACCTTGCAGGGGATAGCTTTCGAATAGTTCTGCAGTCTGCTTGATGGATGTATCAATTCATCCAAAGACTTGGAGAGGTTGTTCTTCAACAGGTTTTACGAGAGTGACATGCATGTTAGTACGTCCACCCTCACCGAGACCAAGCAAAGGAGGACTGAGTCTGTCATCGCCTTCATCGAACGCTTCAAGCGGCTAGCACTGAAGATGCCTTTTGGCATACCAGACTCAGAACTTATGGATACTTGTCGACATAACTTTCTTCCTACAGTAAAGTTTTGTCTGGGTATACATAAGTATGATACATGGCCCGCTTACATTGGGGCCGCTGATGCTGCTGAGAACGACGTTCCTAACCTAGAACTATTGGGATTAAAAACATCCAAATTCGAAAATTAGGACAAGCATCCTTAAACTATCCCCGTTGGTGGGGGAAAAGGAAAAGAAGTCCTGAAGGTCGATACATCCAAAGGAGCTTCCAATTCTCAGGGCGCCTCCGACAAGCCTAAGGAGACCTTCCCCTTTGACGAAGACGATGTCATTACTATCTTTCACACATTGACGAAGGTTAATAAGCTAACATTGCCTCCACCACGACGTCCTGCAGAGGCGAGCCAACTCAACGATCCTAAGTACTGTTTCTATCATCAGTACGTGTATCACTCCACCATGGACTGCATCGTCCGGAAGAAGAAGACACAACAGCTTATTGACAGCTAAGTGATCAAACTTGAAGCTGAAGACAAGATATTACCTTCTAACATGATCTCTCTTCAGTTTGGTGACTTTCCTCCCACAGAAGTCCCAGACGGCGTGGTCCCGATTCCCAAGGCAATAATGGAAGTCGTCAACCTATCGCTAGCTCGCAACTCGACCTTGGTCCCACTCACGACTGAATGTGGTGAGATCATGTGGGTCTATCCGGACCTTGTGCAAGATGTGACGTAGGGGATAGTACCTCCCAAAGCAAAAATGGGCAAGAAGTACAAGTCATTCCATATGGTATCCTCTCCCATCTACGAGGTTCTATCTGGCGAGATACGATCGGGGAAGACTTATCTTCGGACGTAGGATCCCGCACAAGAAGAAGCAGTACCTACTCAAGCTCCTGCTGCCCCCACAAGCTCAGAAGCCGGCCCGTCTAAGCCTCCAACTACGGACAAAGCCAAGCAGAGACGCGATTTGATAAGTTTCTGAAGGCTCCAGCTCCCGAAGGTATGGATCGGCCCTACAACTTTGACATACTAGCTCAGCTAGCCAATACACCTGCCAGGTTGTCTCTGTTCGATCTATTACGGCTCTTCAAAGAAACGCAGAAGGCTTTAAGTGAGGCATTACTACATGCCGACTCTTACCTTGCTGAAGTCAAAGCCCCCGCTGAAGATCCTGTTTTTTGTCCCCACTACCACAGTACTATAGAAGTGGTGCCCATTATCACCTTTTTACAGGAGGACATGCTACTCAAAAATAATCGTCATGATAGACCCCTATACTATACAGGGTATATCGGGGCGACCAAGGTGGACCGCATGCACATCGATCCAGGATCCTCCTTCAGCATCATTCCTAGAAGTTTGCTTCAAATTCTAGGAATCCCTCTGTACAAGCTATCTGCAACTAACATGACTATCATGGCTTTCAATGCTGATCAAAGCCATCCGCTAGGCAAGATCCGTCTGAAATGCCAGATCGGTGATCTCCGAACGGAGGTTTCCTGCTATGTGATCGATGCCAATGTTTCCTACAACATCTTGTTGGGACGTCCATGGATACACGAGAACATGATTGTTCCTTCCACATTTTACCAGTGCTTCAAGTACGTCAACAGCGATGGTGTCGAGAAGACGGAGTTTGCTGATATCGATCCTTTTAAGGGCATCGAAGCTTACTATGGGGATTCGGTACTTTCCTAATCTTAGCCCCCCAAGGATGATGGCAACAAAGCTGACAATGAAGCTGAAGTAAGTCCATCCTCCAATGATGGTCCCCTAATTATTCGAGTCAAAGGACGTACTACTCCAAAAAGTACTCCAAAGCCTCTCACAATCTGGGTGAAAAAGAAGAACCCTGACAAGGTCAAGCCAGTGAACATCACTCTCAGCAAGATATCCCGGAAGGAACCTACTGATGCCCGTCTTCACAATCCTGAAAAATTACCCTACGTGGTGAACTCGACCAAGACTGTGGCTCATCTTCCAGATGATGATCCTCTCAATGAGTATATCAATGCTCATAATAGTGTACCTTCAGCGGATGATGTTATCCCTAAAGAAGAACTTGCGTATTTCCTTAGTAAAGTTTTATCTTTGAATTACTCCGATGTCTATCAATCTGTAAACCACTACATAGATATGATATACGCTCTAGAGAACGACATATGACCACACCTCTGCATGCCTGTCATGATGCCTCATCTGTAGGAAAAAAGTTTACCCAGAAGATATCCTCTACTTCATCATTCCAGCCAGAAAGAAGGATGAAAAACTAATCATCTTCGATCGTATAATTGGCGAAAGAAAGTTCATTCCAGACCCTACTTATCCCAAGCGCAACACAGACGCTGACTATGACTCTGAAAATGCAACTTTTTTGGTATAGTTGGCAGGCCAAGAATATCATCCAGAATATATGATATGACATCAAAAGCGGCAAAGGGCTAAATTACGGTCGAGGACGACGGTTGCCAATACGACACTTTGCTCCTCTCGGCAAACATGGGAACTACTATCAACGAAGCGGTGTTGGTTTGGGTTATGTCACTCCTCCAATAACTCCCGAAAGATCAGATGATGAAGCAGATCGTTGTTCTCATTCTTCTGATTTCTCTCTCTAGGACTCAGACTCCAATATTGGCGACATATTCTACACAACTCTGTCCATCAACATGGTTTCCGTTGACCAAATTACAGACGATGACCAATCAATCAAGCTTGAACAATGGGCTCAAAAGATAGATACTATGTGGGAGCTGCGCTTCGAACAACGAGAACCACCTACCGAAGATGAAGTCATCCAAGTCAATCGAGGAGATGAAGCATCTTTCAAACCAATCTTCATCAGCAAAAGTCTATCTAACAACGAACGCCAATCTCTTATACAGCTTATAAGAGAATACATCGACGTCTTCGCATGGAGCTAAGAAGACATGCCAGGCTTGGACCCTAAAGTCACCATGCACCGCCTGAATATTTTATCTAAAGCTAAGCTGGAGAAGCAGCAACAACGATGATTCCGACCAGACGTCATGGAAGCCATCGAGAATGAAGTCAAGAAGCTCATTGCTAGTAGATTCATTCACGAAGAACAACACCTAGACTGGGTTGCCAACATCGCCCCAGTTATGAAAAAGAACAGTAAAGTTCGAGTCTGTATCAACTACCATGATTTGAACTCTGCATGTCCGAAGGACGAGTTCCCTCTACCGATCACCGATGTAATGATCGACAATACTTGCGGCTTCGAGCAAATATCCTTCATGGATGGGTTCTCAGGCTACAACTAGATCAAGATATTCTCCGATGATGAGAAGCATACATAATTTTGAATACCGTTTGGGGTATACTGCTATACGATGATGCCCTTCGGATTGAAGAATGCATGGGCGACATACCAGCGAGCCATGAACACAATTTTTTGTGACCATTTATGCAAAACTGTGGAGTGCTACGTAGATGATATTGTAGTTAAAAGTTGTCTCAAGGACAACCACCTCCAAGACTTGAGAACGGTGTTCGAACTAATGCGTGCACACCAACTCAAGATGAATCCAACTAAGTCTTTTCTGGGAGTCTCCAACGGCAAGTTGCTTGGTTGCTTCATCACTTCGAAGGATATACATCTGGACCCGAAGAAAGTGAAGGCTATAATCATATGCATCTCCCAAGAAACCTCAAAGCTACGCGGACTACAAGGAAGGCTAGCCTACATCAGTCGATTCATTTCAAACATCTCTGGAAGGTGTCAACCATTCACTCAGCTCATAAAGAAAGGCGTATCTTTTGTCTAGACTGAACAATGTAAATACCTATTCGACGACATCAAGGCGTATCTTACAAGCCCTCCAGAATTGGTAGCTCCAATAATGGAGAAGCTCTTCTTACTATATGTCCACGCTATGGACCATTCTCTTGGTGCCCTATTAGCTCAGAAGAATGAAGGCGGCCATGAACATGCAATCTACTACCTCAGCCGCACAATGGTGGGTGCCGAGCACAGATACACACCGGTGGAGAAGGAATGCCTTGTACTAGTATTTGTCATCCAGAAGATACGCCACCATGTGACTGGACAGACTATCCATATTATATCTAAAGTCAACCCTCTCAGAATACTCATGACTAAACCAAGCTCTCTCAATTCCTGTTTAGCTACATGGGCAATGCTGTTGACTCCATACGATATGATCTTTGTTCCTCAGAAGGCAGTAAAAGGCCAAGCATTAGCTGATTGCCTAGCAGCTCATCCGGTGCCCGAATCGTGCAAACTCTACGATGAAATCCCTGACGAAGTAGTAGAGTCTAACACTACAACTGAAGAAATCCCTATTTGGCGAATGTTCTTTGACGGTGCATCTAGAACATGACCTAAAGGAAATATCATGACTGGAGTAGGTGTCGTACTCGTGTCACCTGATCATCTGGTTATGCACCGTGTATATTCTTGCGTAGAACCATGCACCAACAACGTGGCCGAATATAATACTATTTTAATCGTCCTACAACTGCCATAGCGACTGGGAGCTGACTATCTAGAAGCTTACGGCAATTCTAAGCTAATAGTTAGTCAGGTCCGAAGGGATTATGAAGTTTGCCACGAAGATCTCATCCCCTACCACAAAGCAACAATCAAGTTTGCATCTACTTTTGTTGGATTCTTCATCGAGCACGTGCCAAGACTACATAATATAGAAGCAGATGCTCTAGCCGGTCTCACTGCTTCTTTGACCGTTCCAACCAATATCAGCAGTCGATCACAGTGTCTGGTCGAGAACTATTCTGTGTGAAAAAAGCCTTGTATATTCATCACAGTTATGCAGCGGGAACAAACGTCGATGTCAAAGACTGGAGATTTCCTTTCATAGACTACGCTGTCCATGGAATCCTCCCCGGGGACCCGAAGGAAGTAGTATCCATCCAAAGGCGATCCCTCAAATTTTACTACGACGCAGCTACCAAAATGCTGTACCGACGCTCTTACGACGGGCAACTACTACGATGCTTATCAGACACATAAGCCAAACATGCACTCCGGGAGGCTCACGATGGAGTTTGTGGTGCACATCAACTAGGCCCTAAATTACAAGACTGCCTCAATGGAATAGGTTATTACTGGCCCACAATGATAGCAGATGCTGTTGAATATGTAAAGAAATATAGAGCTTATCAGTTCTATGCCAATTTCATTCATCAACCTTCGGACTTTCTACATCCGACGGCAGCATCTTGGCCGTTTAAAGCCTGGGACATGGACGTCATAGGACCAATCAGCCCGCCATCCCCAAAGGACATCGGTTCACCCTAGCCATAACCGATTAATTCTCCAAATGGGCGAAAGCTATACCGCTCACCGAAGTGAAGACGTCAAACGTGATCAGTTTTATCAAACATTACGTCATCTACCGTTTCGGCCTTCCTCGCAGGATCATCTGTGATAATGGTCCACAGTTCGCAAGCCATGCGTTCTATCGGTTCTGTAATAGGAACAAAATCCAGAACATATCCTCTACTGCCTATAATCCAGCAGCTAACGGGCTAGCAGAGGCCTTCAACAAAACCATCATAAAACTTCTCAAGAAGTTCGTGTCTTGGAGCAAGCGCGACTGGAACGAGAAGCTCGATGAATGTCTATGGGCCTATCGTACAACGATCCAGACTCCAATAGACAGTATGTCATTCTCTCTTGTTTATGGGAGCGAAGCAGTCCTTCTCCTAGAAATCCAGATTTCTTCTCTTCGAGTAGCCCAAGGCAACGAGCTGACTACCGAAGAAAGCTACCGTCTGCGACTCCAAGAGCTTGAAGCGCTAGACAAAAAATGCTTGTTAGCTCAACAGCGCATTGAGCTATACCAAGCACGCCTTTCCAGGGCCTTCAATAAAAAAGTAAGGGAAAGGATCTTCCAAGTGGATGATCTGGTCTTAACAGTAAGAAGACCAATGGACATGTCGCAAAAAATTAAAAGAAAATTCCAGCCTAAATGTAAAGGCCCTTTTGTCATAGAATCAGTGGATTCTAGTGGTGCATACCGGCTAACCAAGCCCGATGGTGACTTGCTCATGATGCCTATCAATGGCAAGTTCCTGAAGAAATACTATGTGTAACCTCTTTTACATAATGTTCACATATGTTCAGTCATGTAAATGTACAGTACGATATTTATATGATTCAAAAAAAATTTACTATTTAACTATTATCCGTATTTCAAGAGTCTTGAATGCGCCCTGGATAATAGGTCCTCTAAAATATTTCTCCAATGGAATCATCTCCATTTTTTACTCTATCCAAACTCGGTTTGACGAAAACAAGTCACGTCCCTATTACCTCTGAATTATTTTCTGATAGTCATTTCCCCTAGCGGAATAATTAAATGTTTTGCCACGTCCACATAACCTCTGAGTAAAGCAGTTATCAAGGTTAGTCACGTCTATATTACCTCTGAATTATCCACTCCCCCCTAATGTTATATATCTTTCCACGTTCTTATTACCTCGAGTCAGATATAGAACATCCTCTCCTATTATGTCCATATTACCTCTACTAGCAACTCCATTCAACTTATTATCTATATTCAAATAACTTGAATATAAAATGGATAATAGGTCCACATCACAATTCCCCAACGGAATACCCACCAGAAATATCCTTACTACGTCCACATTACCTCTAGTATCGATATTTCACAAAACCATATTCACTTATGAAAAGATTCTTTATTTTGTACTTTAATGACTATCAAAAGACGAAAAAAGGGTACAAGAGCCATGACGGCCAAAAAAAAGAAGAAGAATGTTACAAAAAATCTACGGGATACACAAACGATTGATGCTGTCCCTCAGAGCTGTAATCTCGGCTTCAGACTTCACAGCAGCTCGACGCCGTGCCTCTTCTTGACGAGCGGCTTCATCTTCAAAGAGGATCAAACTCTGATGCTCCTCCTCCAACTTTGCCAGCTGTTCTTCTAAACGGGCAGAAGTGATGACAGTCATGGCAGCCAGGGACAAATAATCCTGCTATTCAGATGTCGCCGCCCGCAAGTCAGCTTCCAGCTGGACGATCTCATTCTTGATCTGCATAATATGATTGTAGTTCTCAGTGATTTGCACAGCCAGTCTGTTCTTCGAGGCAGCACGTGCCTCACTTGCAGCATTGAACTGGCCATACTGGTCAGCCAGCTCACCAATCTCCTGAACGAGGGCGTCCTTCCGTTCCTGGAAGGTAGCTTTCTCCTCCGCAAGAGCCATCATCAAAGCCTCATCCTCTGTACGGAACAGCGACGTCGGGCTCCGCTGTTTGGCATTCCGGAACCTGGCCACCTGACCCTCCAGGTCATTCAGAACTTTCCTCAGAGCGTTGGCCCACTCTTCATGGCCGACAATGCTCTCGAGGGCCGCTACTTGGCATTCGGCAACAGCCCTCACAGGGCCGAAGGTGGCATTCCAATTTAGGATTCCAGGACGCTTCACTTTCAGTACAGAGTATTAAGCTTTGATAAATTCCTGGGCCATCTCCTCATCTTCAGTGGAGGTAGTTGGAGAGGAGGCTTAGAAAGTTTCCTCGACTTTTGGAAGGAACACCTGGCAAGAAGCCGAACCTGACAACGAAAATAATATAAATCAATAACCAAAAAGAGAGAGGAAAGATGATAGAATCATAATTTTGTACCTTCGGCCTGCTCAACTCCAACCTGGGCTGCGCCATCAACCTTGGTTTCAGGAAAACCAAGAGCAGGCCCGGACTATTCAAGAGGAATAATGTCAAGGCCCCGAGCACAATCGGGCCTGGTTTCTTCCACAAGCTCAGCCAGAACGGGAGCAGATTTAGCAACAGCCCCCTCAGCAGGTGTGGACACACACAAAAAAGAAAAAGAAAATGTTGTCTTTTTTTTTATTAGCATAAGGCACCAAGAAACGAGTACGCCTGAGAGATCCTGTGCTGAGGATCCCCGAGTACAAAAAAGAATTCTGGGGAATGGGACGATGGAGATCGAGCAGTAGTTGCTCCTTTACTATGTTGACACTCCGATTACAAAAGTGGAAGAAAACCTAAAAAAATTGCTAACTCTCAGCTCACTGGCAAGAAGTACAGCAATTTGGCTCTTGAAAATGCTCTCTGTTCTGTCCTTTGAAGAGGGATAAAGCCCCCCTTTTATAGTCGTTCTTGAACTGAAATGATGTTATGCGCCCACATAAGGAAACATGCTAGTTTCTATGTGGGTGCATAGTCCTGCTTTGGGCACAAAGGATGTAGGCGCATACAGGCTGCGAGATCGTGGGTTGGTCATGGTGTTGACGTAGCCACATGCTTTGGTGCACGACTGCTCGTGGAGACTGACGTGGCCGTGCACTTCGGAGCACGTTTTGATCATGGTTTTGACTGAGTCAGGCTTGGGCGCATAGCCATGTCTTAGGTTATGCGCCCTTCTTCACAGGATGATGGGCGCATATAGCTTCATAGGATACGGGGCGCATATAGCTTCACGGGGTGATGGGCGTATATAGCTTCACAGGGTGATGGGCGCATATATCCTCCTCGGGCTTTGGGCGCATAAGGCTTGATTTGCTAAAAATTTTATGCTTCTACAGCAGACTGCTCCATCTCTCTTTCTGTAGCCGATACCGGCTGGCTAGTAGCTCCCTCTACAACAGTGGATTTAGATTAGCCGGGAACAACTTCTGTCCCTCTCCCAATGGCGGGGACTATCTTCGCGAGGGGTTCTTTCCCCTTGTCTACAAGGGAACACACAGATGTGGTCAGCCTCACAAGGAGCACGCAAAATCAAAGTCTAAAAATCTTATCCGAAGAAAGGCGCAAAGGCAACGTACCCGTAGGAGGAAGAGCCGATTGGACTTGGTTCTCGTCCAGCTCTTTCATCGCAGTTCCTATCGCAGACATATCCCCCACAGATATGTCGTAGGAAAAAATGATCTTCTGATCGCCGTCAGGGTCTGGACCTTCGCCCTGATCACCCTGTCGTTCAAGTCTTACAGCCAAAGAAGACCCGCCCTCATCCATCAGTCGAGGACGAGCAGGGGGCTCTATCGTCATATCTACATCCTCTGATGAGGAGGCACCTGCCTCTTCTGCGACTTTAGGATCCTGTGCAAAGGACAAACGCAAAGGTGAGAAAGCTCCCAAAGGCTTGACCAGAACGGCTACGGAGTCTAGGAAAGGGTCTACCTCCCGAATGGCAACGGCCTGCAATACCGTCTACCGAGAAGACCTTCTGGGAGGAGGCAAATCGACACCCACATCCGCAACCTTCTTTCTCCGAGAAACAACCACCTTTGTCCTTTTTGGCCGTAGCACCAGCTCAATGGAGGCCTTCCTTTTATAAGGAATGGTAGTGTAGTGCCCTGACCCGCAAGATGCCTTATGAAGGATGGTTGGTTCGATAAAGCCTTGTTGGACTTGGGGATATGCGAAGGATCGCTTGGAAGTCTATGCGATCGTGGCGAAAATCGTCCTATGAATGTGAGTAGTATTGAACCCTTCAAAGATCCTTTAGCTTTACGCTTAAAATAAGGATGAGTATGCTATGTTTCTAGTTGAGTTTGTTCAATAACACCTTGCATGGAATTTGGAAAGATAATAAAAGATAATAATCACCTGAACGTAAACTGGTGTGGCTAAATGAATTGTATGCTTGTACGATGTTGCGATGAATTGCATGACAGGTGAAGGCAAAGTCCCAAATACTTGGGCAGTGAGTATATCGAGCTTTGGCTTGATGAATAGTTGGTAATACATATATTAAGACCCAAGAACTGGGCAGTGAGTATGCTTGAATTATGTCCGAATGAATGTATGCTAAACAGATGCTAAGTCCCAAGAACTGGGCGGTGAGTACATTGAGTTAGTTGGAAAGATGTATAGTATCAAAGGTGTGGCAAAAAGAGATTGGGTAACAATATTCTATTATCCTGTGCCGATGTAGAATGTTGATCCCACTAAGACCCTGGATGGGCAGATGATAACATGAGCGTTGGCTCAAGGCAAGATGGGTAGATGGCAATATGAATGAGAATGATGGTTTTTGCTTAGTTTTCCTTATCATGCATTATATGTTTTCTTCTTATATAAGTTGCATATAGTTGCATGGTCATGGACAACTTGTCGACAAGGTTTCGTTCCTCGAACGGTATTCCTGGGCCATGGAACCCGGTTCGTCCTAGGGGGAACAAGGATGGTGTCGATGTACTAACATCAGGATTGTAGGACTTGCAGTGGGGGTTTGCTACCGGCCATTGAAAGGACGCTAAAATCCCTGGGTGCTGAAGTAGTAGCACGGTGTTTCGGAAACCTCCCATGGATTCGTACCCCATTTGGAGTTAGCCGTTCACCAGGAAGACGGTCCAGGATGGCGTGTCGCCAGTGACCTTCATATAGATAGGTCCAGTGCTAATGATGTCTTATGCAGGCAGAGTAAGTTATTACTCAAATACAGGGAAGAATGTCGGCTGTTGGTAAGAATCACCTGAACGGTGATATTCATATCGAATCATGATATTGTTCCTAACAATGTCTTGTGCAGGCAGAGTAAGTATTATAAATGTACAGGGATGGCTACACAACCGTGGGTAAGAATCACCAAAGGGTGATAACTGTATGCTTTAAATTATGTTGGCTATGAGATTTGCATGCTTTACTTCTTGTCGGCTATAACATGAAATTGACCTTAAGGCAACGAGAAAGACCACTGTTAATAATGTGCTATAACATGTTTACTTAGTGCTGTCTTCTTAGGTGAGTTGGGCTAGCACCGCTCGCCAGTACATTGATGATGTACTGACCCACGTTGTGGGCAATATTACAGGTGTTTGCTTGGAGGAAATCCTGTGAATCAGTGCTTGGCATCGATGAATCGGATGGGTGTGCAGAAGCTCTTCTTTCAAGACGATATCTTCTGCTATACGGGACATAATGTATGGAACAGTGGAACTCAGTTGTACCAGTGAGATTGTAGCTATATTGGCAAGTCATTGTAAAGAAGTCGGTATATTCAGTTGTAGCCTAAAGGACAAGTGTATACATTCAGTTGGCTATTTAAGAGCCTTGTAATCAGTTGTAAACTTTGTATTCCGTTGCAAGTCTTGTAATCTATTTTGAATATAAATAAAGAGATACATTTCTTCATAAATTGTGTGACTTCAATTTATCTGCTTGGTTCCGCTGCCTTATCGATGTTTTCTGAGAATTACCAGGAATTGTAATGGTTTTGCCTTGTACAATTGTAATCTAGACTTGTACGGCATCACGTCCAGTGGCTAGTTTTCGATCCTCCGGGATTGGGGCATGACATAATGGTATCAGAGCACGGCTTTACGTCCTTGGATTCCTATTCGATTTGTTTCGAATCAATGTTGCTACTAAGCTGATTCTAAGCTGCTTCCGCGATGATTCAAATATTGCTTTCGCGATTATTCAAAGTTGCTTTCGCGGTGAATCAAAGTTGCTTCTGCGAATACTCAAAGTTGCTTCCGCGATGAAATCAAAGTTTCCTCTATGATGACTCATAGTGCTTCTGCGATTATTCTGTGTTGCTTCTAAACTATTCTATGTTGTACCCTTGACTGAAAGTCCGTTGATCATTCTAACCTCTCACTGGGTGTTTTATACAATAAGTCTAAATATATGGGCTGTGATATGTGTGCTTTGTTGAATTTCTAAAAGATACCAAAAAGATTAACAATGATGCGATGCGATAATAAGTTTGTGATGTATGCTGGATGTCTTATATGTGGGATTCTTTGAGTCGATTGTTATGCAGCAATCGACCGTGGGTGATGGCTTGGTATGTTGGAACAGAATGTGCATGGATTTCAGTAAATAGGAATCGACAGAATCTCGAGTCGATATTTGTGGTCAGCATAACCACTGCGGGATGGATTGTCCATGTTGGATGTTGGTTTGATGCTAGAGAATATTGTGTCGGAGTGGCTTGAGCTCTGGGTGGTATATTACATATACCCTCGTCGTGATAAGATGTCCCTTGACCCTTGATGTGTTTGTGATTTTGTGATTGCTTTACCTATAAGGTATTGGGTGGTATCGAATCGTAGCTGAGCTTACGATTGATACATGTCGGCTAGGAATGTCCCTTGACGATTAAGTTCGGATGACCCGTTGCAAGATTTTGATGTGTTTGGGTGAACCATCACTAGACCTTGTCGGTTAGCAGTATGTTGGGTAATAAGAGAATTGAGAATATGAAATGATGCCTTGGTTGGGAAGGAAACGAATTTCAAATTCAGGCGAAGACTTGGATCAGTTGGGTAAAAGGAGTGTAGGCTTGGTAATGATGGTGTGGTATTGCTATCGAAAGATTTTGCGAGAACAACTATGGACCAAATATTGAACGATGTTGGAATTGAATGAAAGAAATTACATGCTGGGTATCGACAGAATTGATGGTAATATTAGGCGCTTATCGGAATGTTCGAATAATTTAGACGATGCAGAGAGACATGCATCAACGACCGAAAAGTTAGAGAATGGGCTTGAGGAATAGATGATCTTAAAATGATGTGCAGTTGTGCTTGAGAGAAATTGTGTCCCGAATTAACAAATTATGACCCTTGACTATTTTGAGGCATAGAGAATGAGTACTTGTCCCTTGGTGCATGAAAGAGTAGATGTTCCTTACGAGAGTCGAATGGCTGGAATACAAATAAGTATCGAGGTGCAGCGATACGTAATAGACCATATCGGTGGATGACGTTGTCGCATGAATAACAAGTTTTATGGAATATAGAATTGTTGGATTATGACTTAGCTAATGAGTTATGTTATGTCCACTAAGATGACCGATATGCGAATGCTAGATGATTAGTGCTATAGAGATTTGGATCGGTGCATGAATAGTAAATCTTCTTATGGGATCACAAGGAGGTGATGCAGAACTAATATTGATGGTTAACGTGAATTGCTAAGAGATGACCGTGTTGGTGCTAGAAAATTTATAAATGATGCCTCGAAAGAAATATGATTATAGTTGCCTTATTTTTGTTGGTTAAAAGAGTACGGACCGTATCAATGATCTAAGAATGTGGAAAACAAATATGTCGCGAAGAGACCGTAGGAAAGAGATCATAAGTGATAAAGTATTGAGATAACAATGTCGGATGATGATTCAGAATAGTTGAACCGATTGAATAGACATATGAGTATGATATGAGGATGCAAGTCGGATTGAACAAGTGATTCTATGTCTATGCAAATGGAAATTGAAAGTTAGATATTCGATTGAGGAGTTTTATATGATAACTTTGGGATTGACCCATAAGAATTGTTGGATAGAATTGTTGGATAGAATTGTCGGATAGATTTTGTCGGTTGCGGGTAAGTCTAGAATGAGACTTCGTTGGGTATGATCCGGGTATGAGTACGGGTAGAAAGACTTGACCCTAGAATGTTGGTTGGTTGCCTAGATTGTCGGTTGGTTGCCTAGATTGCCGGTTGGTTGCCTAGAGTGTCAGTTGGTTGCCTATAATATTTGTTGGTTGCTTAAGTTTCAGATTTGGTTGGCTATGTTCTTCAGTTGTCCGTGTTGGGAATAAGTTCATAAGATTGGGGTGGTGTCCCATGTCCCTAAGTTGGTCAGACCATAGAGTTGCCCCTATGATGAGAATTGGTTGCCTCTAAGATAAGAGATAAGTATGTCCCTGATAGCTATCCATCTCATATGTTTTAGCTGAATGTCTGGTTTAGCTTAGATTAGCTGACCGTAGAGACTTGACTGTATGCTAAGTTGACTGTTGGAAAACCGTAGGATGTCCCTATTGATGTTGTGTGAGTATAGTCAGAATGAGTAAGATGTGTTGGAAGGTAGGCTTCGGGATAGAATGGATATTTGGGAAATTTGATGTTATAATGTTGGACGGGATGACGAATCATGTTGGTTTTGAACTTGGTTGCCTTTGTTGAAATGTTGGGAATTGCTAAAGCTGGTTGGATTTGACTGATTAATATTGAAGTACAAAAATTATTGGTAGTGCTTTGAGATAGTTGGAATAATTTCATTGATCGGATCAAAATTGAGGATAGTTATAACAACGGAGTTGGATAGTGCATGTAGCCGAGATCGGCGAGAGCGATTGTGAATAGGAATGACCCTCGGGATTAATGTTATTGGAATATGATAGTTGCCTATGCGAGAGAATAATATGTTGGCTTGATCAATACGAAGAAATATTTGAGTACAGCGAGAAATGTTACTAGAGTGGAATGATGGTACAATTTGATGGATGAATCATGATCGAGAAATTTACAAGTTGCAAACAAAGTGCATGGATGCGAATGATGATGAGTACAAGATTTGACCGATGAGAATCGGGGTATCGAAATGAAATATGGCAATAAGATTTATCAATTTTGGTGGCATGGATGACAATGAACCTGAAAGGAATACTTGATACATCTAATGTTTGAATATTTTGGAAATGTTGGATCAGTTGAGGAAAATTTATCGAGTTGGAATTGGCAACATCTATTGTCTTATCAATTGGTTGGGAATTGAATAAACAAGTAGGATTATACGAGATGCTCAAAAAGAATTACTGATGTTCGGAAGAGAAATTACACCGTAGCTCGTTCGTTTTCTCTATCACTGAACTTGGCTGAAGTGCATGTATTTCTGGGACGCCTAAAATATGTGTATAATTCCAACTAAGTGGTATGCTGAATTCAAACGAAGCCACGAAGAGGATTATCATGTGCTAAGGATTTGCACGGGTGTCGGAGGAAAGATCAAAGGTAGTAAACTATGTTGAATCAATTGGGATGCTGTAACGAGACGGTACATTACTTGAAATCAATCGAGAGATTGCGGAGAAATATTAGATGGTGCAAGTTGATCGTTAAGAAGTTTCATGAAAAGTCGGTTGAAGTTTTGAGGATGAGTTTTGTTTTAAGTTTCGAGGACGAAACTTTTTCTGGGTGGTATATATTATAGTGCCCCGACCCGCAAGATGCCTTATGATGGATTGTTGGTTCGATGAAGCCTTGTTGGACTTGGGGATATGCGAAGGATCGCTTGGAAGTCTATGCGATCGTGGCGGGAATCGTCCTATGAATGTGAGTAGTGTTGAACCCTTCAAAGATCCTTTAGCTTCACGCTTAAAATAAGGATGAGTATGCTATGTTTCTAGTTAAGTTTGCTCAATAACACCTTGCATGGAGTTTGGAAAGATAATGAAAGATAATAATCACCTGAACGTAAACTGGTGTGGCTAAATGAATTGAATGCTTGTACGATGTTGCGATGAATTGCATGACAGGTGAAGGCAAAGTCCCAAATACTTGGGCAGTGAGTATATCGAGCTTTGGCTTGATGAATAGTTGGTAATACAGATATTAAGACCCAAGAACTGGGCAGTGAGTATGCTTGAATTATGTCCGAATGAATGTATGCTAAACAGATGCTAAGTCCCAGGAACTGGGCGATGAGTACATTGAGTTGGTTGGAAAGATGTATAGTATCAAAGGTGTGGCAAAAAGAGATTGGGCAACAACATTCTATTATCCTGTGTCGATGTAGAATGTTGATCCCACTAAGACCGTGGATGGGCAGATGACAATATGAGCGTTGGCTCAAGGCAAGATGGCTAGATGGCAATATGAATGAGAATGTTGGTTTTTGCTTAGTTTTCCTTATCATGCATTATATGTTTTCTTCTTAGATAAGTTGCATATAGTTGCATGGTCATGGACAACTTGTCGACAAGGTTTTTTTTCCTCGAACGGTATTCCTGGGCCATGGAACCCGGTTCGTCCTAGGGAGAACAAGGATGGTGTCGATGTACTGACATCGGGATTGCAGGACTTACAGTGGGGGTTTGCTACCGCCTATTGAAAGGACGCTGAAATCCCTGGGTGCTGAAGTAGTAGCACGGTGTTTCGGAAACCTCCCATGGATTCGTACCCCATTTGGAGTTAGCCGTTCACTAGGAAGACGGTCCAGGATGGCGTGTCGCCAGTGACCTTCATATAGATAGGTCAAGTGCTAATGATGTCTTATGCAGGCAGAGTAAGTTATTACTCAAATACAGGGAAGGATGTCGGCTATTGGTAAGAATCACCTGAACGGTGATATTCATATTGAATAATAATATTGTTCCTAACAATGTCTTGTGCAGGCAGAGTAAGTATTATAAATGTACAGGGATGGCTATACGACCGTGGGTAAGAATCACCAAAGGGTGATAACTGTATGCTTCAAATTATGTTGGCTATGAGATTTGCATGCTTTACTTCTTGTCGGCTATAACATGAAATTGACCCTAAGGCAACGAAAAAGACCACTGTTAATAATGTGCTATAACATGTTTACTTAGTGCTGTCTTCTTAGGTGAGTTGGGCCACCACCGCTTGCCAGTACATTGATGATGTACTGACCCACGTTGTGGGCAATATTATAGGTGTTTGCTTGGGGGAAATCCTGTGAGTCAGTGCTTGGCATCGATGAATCAGATGGGTGTGCAGAAGCTCTTCTTTCAAGACGATGTCTTCTGCTATACGGGACATAATGTATGGAACAGTGGAACTCAGTTGTACCAGTGAGATTGTAGCCATATTGGCAAGTCATTGTAAAGAAGTTGGTATATTCAGTTGTAGCCTAAAGGACAAGTGTATACATTCAGTTGGCTATTTAAGAGCCTTGTAATCAGTTGTAAACTTTGTATTCCGCTGCAAGTCTTGTAATCCATTTTGAATATAAATAAAGAGATACATTTCTTCATAAATTGTGTGACTTCAATTTATCTGCTTGGTTCCGCTGCCTTATCGATGTTTTCTGAGAATTACCAGGAACTGTAATGGTTTTGCCTTGTACAAGTGAAATCTAGACTTGTACGGCATCACGCCCAGTAGCTAGTTTTCGATCATCCGGGATCGGGCATGACAGGTAGGAAGAAGTTATTCAGTGTCCTCTCTCTGAGGCGCTGCAATGATAGGCTATTCAACAACAACTCTCTGTTGCGGCGCTACAGCTGGTTCAATTGTGGGTGCGATGACTTCCTTTCTGCTACTCCCCATTGCACGTGCTCGTTCTATATCAGTAAGGGTAGGGGCAAGGTTGGTCCCCGATATAAAACTTTGCTCACGGTCATACCCAGAAAAAAAGGTATTGACCTTGATATAGAACTTAGCAGCAGCAAAGAACATGTGGGTGTCGGGTTTATCTTCGGGTAGGGTAAAAACTGCCCCTGTACATCCAGCATTGTAGTAGCCTCATGTACAGGCCACGTCGATCAGACTTCCTATCGACTAGAGATGAGGACTGTGATTGCCAAAGAGAAGCTGGCTATAGCCGAATTGCCGTACAAAGCGGCTTGGCAAGTAAGATTCCAAGAAAGCGTGGTTCCTATTTCTAAGTACCAAATGGGAAGGCTTAATGGACTGGAGCCAACAAAATGCTCCAATAGGGAGGCTAGTAGTGAGTGCTCCCTTATTTTCTAGGGTGTCTCCCGTACGACCACTACAAGATGGAGGCGATACCCTGAAGAATTTGTAATTCTGTAGAAAACTCAAAGCCCTCCTGCAAGCAGGAACCCCTGTAACGGTTCAATTCGTGTCTCTGAACCTCCAAATAAAGGCATCTCCCGCCAAAGAATCTGCCATCAGCCCGACGTTCATCAATTTGGGACAATGCTGTACCAGCCACCCCATCAGATAGTGGAAGGGTAACTTAGTCCTAGCAAAGTCCTTCGTACCTCCGGATGTTATCGCATTCACAACAAAATGATGCAAACCCCGTTGGATGGCACAAACCATCGCAGGAAGCAATGCAAGACGGTGTCCAAAGGCCAGCCTTACAGCCAGAAGTATCATCCCCCGGCTAATTCTCTCAATAGACCCTGAACCGCCAGGGACTACGCAGTAATGAAGCCATATCATCAGGAAAGCGGCAAGCACCGCCTTTTCTGACATCTTGAACTCGGTTTGTCTGAAGAAATAATAAATCAGGGAATTTTCCTCAAGATCATCCCTATCTTCGGTATCCGTAGCTTCGTGATCTGTCATCAGCCGATCTATCTCAGAGATTGTCAAGGGTTTAAGCGTCGAGAAGGAGACTGGGTCATTCCACCTTTTCTGGTGAAAACATAGTTGGTCTAAGACCTCGTATGTGGGATGGACCCCTCGGTCTTACCCTTCTTCGTAGTCTGGTGACAAATGAAAAAGTGACAAAGTAACTCCTTGTACACATTCATCATATCAGAGATCTCCTTCTCCAAATCTATGATCGCTGCATCACTGGGGACATATTCTGCATACGGCTCTACCCCCCAGAGAAATTTGGATACCGCCTGCATCTCATGAAGAGCCAAACCCATCTTCCCGTCCGGAGTAAAGAAGGTACACGTACGATGGTTGTACAGCTCTTCCAAGGAGACGAACATCGGCCAGTTAACCTTGACGCCATACTGAGTGGCTCTGATGGCATAGAAAAGACCGGCAGCTTTTAAGGTGGCCTCATAAGTCGAGAGCACCTATCCAGTAAGGTCACTCCAGAATGAAACAGGATGTCTCTAGCCTTCCAGCCGCATCTTCCCTTCCAAATATGACTCCTTCGACATCATCAAATTGGAGAGAGTCTCAGCAGCATAGGAATGAAGATCAGTCGGGACATCATTCAGTATAACACCCGGTTGTAGCCTCCACATGGAGTAGGATGTGGACCCTTGACATACTTGAATGTGTCCTTCTTCCGGTCACTAGAGTTGAACTGGATCCTGCAAGAAACAACCCCGGGCAGTTCAGGAGTCAGGTCCCATTTCATTTGCCTTTGTATAGCTAGATCAGCAAACACTGACAGATGGTATTGGCGCTTCATTGATGGCAGTCCTATTCTTTGGTCATTCAATATAACTACCAAAGATTCTTTCTGACATATCGTCACATCGTCCTCAAATCCTATGCTATCACCAAATAGGAACTACGGCTTCTTCCAACAGTATGACCCTCCGAGCTTATCGTCATTCATCATCTGCTTTAGAAATGTTTTCTTATGATCAATTATGGCGATTGCCCGTTCAGTAGGTTGGTCATGACTGATCTTTGCCTGAACATCGCTGACCATGTTGGTTATAAGGCTCGTACTGAAAACGTGGCAAGTGGAACCGAAAGGGATACCGCCAAGCTCTAGGACAAATATGTTTACTGCAAAGGCAGAAAGAAAGTCAGACTCAGGAAACCGCAGGAAAAACTAAGTTCTGAGCGCATAACATGCCACAGCTTAGATGGAGAATAACATGGCAACACGTGGGCGTATAGCACACCACAATGTTGGAGCATAACTTCTGTGGGCGCATAATGATGCTCATAGAAGTATGTTGCTTTAGGCGCAAGCGCTCCGGCAAAAGAAAAGTCCGAGCGTCGTAAATTAACGCTCGAGACTTTGTTTTTCAAGCATGCCCTCACTCAGAATCGGGTCCTGGACTGCCGAAGACGCTGCCGCAGAAGGAGAACCACTCGGTGCAGCCCCCTTGCCCTTCACGGATCTCTTGGCAACCTTGGGAGACATGGTTCTCAAAGAAAGAAGATGAAGAGTTTTCTAAAAAATTCAAAGAGAAGGAAATAATGAGCTTTCTCCATCCTTCAGGGCCTATTTATAGGCACGACCCACTTCCTATGCGCCCACTTGCTTTATGCGCCCATGCGTCCATTGCGTTGTATGTGCCTACAATGGCCTATGCACCCACGTGAAGAATTAGCTTCCTGCACACTATACGACTGTCACTTGTTGACGTGGACGACGTATAAAGGTTGGACTGCTTCAAATTCCACTCCGATGAATCTGTAAGTTTAAATTTCAAGGAAGATCTCAACAGTCGTGTCTCTCTGACAGGCTGGCCAAACATTATGTGCCCAAATGAGAGAGCCGTGCTATGCGCCCATTGCATCACGAGAAGACGATCCATGCTTCTTTCAAAGTATTTCAAACTTGTTCAAGTATCGAAAACTTTGAAGGGGATCTTGTAGAAGCATAAAATTTTTTAGCAATAAAGCTCTATGGGCCCAAAGCTAGTGAAGCTCTATGCGCCCAGCAAGTGAAGCTCCATTCGCCCAGTCAATGAAGCTCCATGCGCCCAGTTAGTGAAGCTCAATGTGTCCAGCCAGTGAAGTTTCATGCGCCCAAGACTAGCTCCTTCAAAAGGAGGGCGCATAGCCTGAGACATGGCTCTACGCCCAAGCCTGACTCAGTCAAAGCCATGCTCAAAACATGCACCGAAGCGCATGGCCATGTCAGCCTCCACGAGAAGTCGTGCACCGAAGCATGCAGCCATGTCAATACCACGACCAACCCATGATCTTGCAGCCTGTATGCGCCTACATCCTATACACCCAAAGCAGGACTATGTGCCTACATAAAAACTAGCGTGTTTTCTCATATGGGTGCATAACATCATTCCAGCTCAAGAACGACTATAAAAGGGGGGACTCATCCCTCTACAAAATACCGAACGGAGAGCATTTTCAAGAGCAAATTGCTGCACTTCTTGCAAGTGAGCCGAGAGTTAGCAATTTTCTTAGGTTTTCTCCCACTTTTATAATCAGAGTGTCAACGGAGTAAAGAAGCAACTACCGCCCGATCTCTATCGTCCCATTTCCCATAATTCTTTTTTGTACTTGGGGATCCTCAGCGCAGGATCTCTCAGGTGTACTCGATTTGTGGTATCTTACGCCAATAAAAAAGATAGCATTTTCTTCTTCTTTTTTGTGTGTGTCCACATTGAGGAACATAAAATATATTATATTGTGCTAACAATATAGCCCATGTTGCAAGCCTGGAATTGAGTGTACTTGACTTCTCCATCAAGGCCCGGAGAGGATTAACTCTAGAAATAACATGAATAGTTTGGCCAGGGATATAATGTCTCGTCTTTTGAACATAAAACATCAAAGCTATACATTCTTTTTTCTACTGGGGTGTATCGATGTTCAGCTCTAATTATTGTACAGCTAAGATAATAGATAGCATGTTCATGATCTTCTTTATTCTTCTGAGATAATAAAGCACCTAATGAATGGTCTATCACTCGAATATACATCAAGAAGGGTATTCGTGAGACTGAAGGCACTAGAACTAGAGGGTTCATCAAGTACCGCTTTAGTCTTCAAATGCTTACTGATATTCTTTAGTCCAAATAAAAGACACACCTTTCTTCATGATTTGAGTGAACGGTCTACAGTATTCAGAGAGATTTGAGATGAATCTTCTAATGTGCGCAAGCCGTCCCTGGAATCCTCGTAGCTCTTTTAGGTTGTATGGAGGATGCAACTCTTGAATGGCTTTGATTTTCTCAGGGTCAACGTGTACAACTTTAGAGGTAATAACTAATCTAAGAAATTTGCCACTAGAGACTCCCAGGAATGACTTGGTAGAATTCATCTTGAGTTGATGCTGACGTATTAGATCGAATATAGTTCTCAAGTCTTGAATGTGGTCTTTCTTTAGACGACTTTTGACAGCAATATCGTCTACATAGCATTCAAATGTCTTTCATAAATAATCACAAAAGATAGTACTCATGGCCCGCTGATAACTTGCACCAGCATTTTTGAGACCAAACGACATGACAGCATAACAATAGACTCCAAGAGGAGTACGAAAAGATGTATATTTTTTTTATCTTCTGGATGTATCTTGATTTGATTATATCCTGAAAATCTATACATAAAAGTCATTCGTTCAAATCCGCAAGTATCGTCGAACATGACATCAGTGATTGGAAGAGGAAATTCATCCTTGGGACAAGCTTCATTAAGGTCTCTAAAGTCGATGCAGACTCGGACCTGTCCTACTTTCTTCAAAACTGGGACAATATTAGCCACCCAGTCTGTATGTTGTTCTTCTCTGATGAAGCCACAGGCGATGACCTTCTTGACATTGGCTTCTATGGCATCCATCATGTCAGGTCAAAATCGATGCTATTGTTGCTTGACTGGCCTTGCATTCGACAAAATGTTGAGTTTATGAGTAGCAATCTGGGGATCTAATCCCGACATGTCTTCATAGCTCCAAACGAATACATCAATGTGTTCTCTAATGAGCTGGATCAGTTCTTGTTTATCTGCTTTATGGAGGATTTTGCTGACGAATATTAGTTTTGGGGAAGTTTTATCTCCAACATCGACTTGAACCAATTGATCTTCGGTAGGCGGCTTACGTTGCTTGAAGCGAAGCTCCCATTGAGTATCCATTCTTTGTGTCCAAAGATCAGATTTAGAGGCTTCGGCAAAGTCTTCGTCGTCTTCCGAGAACTCGACAGTTACCATATTGGAAGATAGAGTCACTCGATGGACGTGTCCTGTACTGGTGTCTGAATCCCATGAGACAGAATTAAAAGAGTTAGATCATTCTTTTTCATCAGATTCGGAGACTTCTGGAGTCAGAATTGGTGAGGTATAACCCAATCCCCGCTTCGTTTTGCTGTAATATTGTTGTGACTTTACTTTTGGAGCAGGAATACGAATAGAAGTTCACCTTCCTTTACCACCATTGAGACAAGCTTTAAAATTATAGCCCATCTTTTGAATGATATCTTTTGATTGTTGACTATAACGACGTAGTTGAAGTCTACCGTTATCGTGATTTTCTTCTTCACCATTGGGCGTAATCTTCTGTTCTGTTCCTTTACTAAAAAGTATAGGAAGTTAATCTTTCTTCCTGGAAGAAACTAAGAAGAAGGAGTCCTACATTGGTTTGAGCAATACTTCGTCTTGCAGAGGTTGAACTCCTCGTATGGTAATTGGTTCAAAGTTATCTAGCATTTCTAAATAACATCGAGTATAATAAAGAACATCAGTATACTGTAGAGGAGATACTACTTTATTGATTTATACATCATTATTTACAATAAGATTCTTAGCCTTAATAGAAGGTTTAGTAAGGTTGATAACCAGAGGAGGAGAGAAACGATTTTTGGCCTTAACAGAAGGCTTAGGAAGGTTGATAACCAGAGGAGGAGAAAGAAAAGGTTTGTTACGACGAAGGTCGATAACAAGAGGCTCAGAAGAGGGGAGCTCTCTTTGTTCCCTTTCTATAGCAGGAAGTTGTTTGTTATGAGAGGAAAGATGGATAGTCAAAGCCTGAGAAGAGAGGGACGAGTAGTACGTCGTTTGACAGGGATTATAAGAACATCTTTTGAAGTATCTTTCTGATCTTCCTCACTATCCATCGCTAATACAACCTTCATGAATTCTTTCTTATACATCCGAGAATCAATACAATATGCTTCAATGCCCCTGAAAGGATTTAGGTCAGCTACTTCCTTTTGGACCTCTCCATTGACGTCTATATATTTGAAGCATTGGTGTAGAGTGAATGGTACAATATTATGCTCATGTAGAAAGGGTCTTCCCAGCAAGGCATTATAAGAGCCATGATTGTCGATCACATAGAAAGTAACCTTTGTACGAAGATTGCCTATTTGAACTTTCAGGCGGATCTTTCCCAAAGGTTCACTTCTTCTAGAATTAAATCCCAGGATTGTCGTGATGGTTGTCGAAAGATTATGTATAGGAATCTTTAAAGCATCTAGTAAAGTCTTTAGCATGCTGCTGAGCGCAGACGCAGGGTCGATCAAGATGCGATCAACCTTCATAGTATCGACATATCCTGTGAAGTAGAGGGGTTGGACATGATGATTATCTTCCAGCAACATATCATCTTGTGTAAAGGTGATATTGGGCATCAGCTCCATCATACTATGACAAAGAAAACAAGTTACAGGCTCTTCCTCTGGCTTTTTGAGGAGTGCTAGACAAGTATCAGCTTGCATTAAGGCTTCACTCAATGTCTCTCGAGTTTCTTTTGAGAGACGCAGTAGTTCTAAAAATTGATAACCTTGCCGGGGTATTAGCCAGTTGAACCAGTATATCAAAGTTATATGGCTTCTTGAGTCCTAGAACTGCAGTCTTCTTCAATACTTTGTCAAAGTGGACAGGCTGCTTTCCTTTGTCAGCTGTCGTTGGTTTGGGAGAAGTTAGTTCCACTGAAGTGATGAAACTAGTGAAACATTGACAGCAGGAGAAGATGATACTGGAGGAGCCTCTGAATCTAGAGCAGGGTTCTTCTGGCCTTCTGAATAGTCTCTCAGGTAAATTCTTCCAGACTTGGTACCAGTTAAAGCCTATTCCTCCGATACAGGTTCAAAGGTTACCATATTGCAACTTTTTGCCTGGCTCTTGCTTCTGGAAGGTTTCTTTTGACAAGATGAAGAGTTCATCCTGTGACCCAAACCAACCCAAAATTGGTTATGTGAAAGGCATAGAGAAAGAGGTACTGGAGATCCTTTTCCATGATTCAAGCCGGGAGCGTTTTGTAGATCATATCCCATCTTTGTCATTAATGCATGATACTGTGGACTATACAGATAGAAAGCTAGTTGATATTTGGCTTCTGGATTTGACAGAGTTGTCTAAAAAGGGGAGAAAGAAGAAGGATCTGCAACAGAAGTGAAAGTGGTAGTTAAAGGTGGAGGATAATGTTCATCCAACAAAGTCATGTGACATGATTTGTATTCGGTTGCATTCTTGGACTTTGTGGATGAAGAAGGTGCTTCAAAGTCAGCCACCAAATTAGGATGGATCCACATAATCTCTTCCTTATTAGTAGACAGAGGAACAAGACCATCAGTTCGGACAGGTGGGAGATTAACATTCTCCAAAGTGGTTCTCGGGATGGGAATGACGCCGTCCTGCACAATTTGAGCAGAAAAATTGCCAAAATGTAAAGAGACGATATTAGCTATTACAGTCTTTTCGTCTTGTTGGAGAGTAATTGCGCCAGAATTAACCATCTCCTGGATCTTGCATTTAAGCACATAGCATGCTCGAGTCGGATGTCCGATAAATCTGTGGTAAACACAATATTTGGGGTGGTCAATTTTACCTACTTTATCTGGCCGTTTTGCCTCTGGCAGTTGAAGTTTATTGCTCTTGATCATACAATCAAAGATACTCATGACATCATCTTTTTCAAAAGAATATTCTTCTTTCGGACGTGGTGCCCTCTGTAGTGGTACCATTGGAGTAGGTGTTGATTGACCTATGTTCACGGCAATAGTTTTTTTGCCTTTGACATTGACAGCCAAAGTCTCTTTACTCTTGTGGTTGTTCTGACGGCCACCATTATTAGGTGTAGCATATTCATCTTTGTCAAGATTAGGCATCTGAATACCTAATTGCTTGAACTTGTCAGCACTTTCTTCTGCCGCTTTAGCATTCACTATGAATGAAAGCCAATCCTAGAACTGTGTTGATCCGGTCCACATGCTGATTATAGGCAACATATTTGATTTGCAAGTGTATATAGTCAGAGTATCTAGAGTTTCAAGAGACATTTTGAGTGCCTCACGACGGAATCGTTCAATGAACCTTTCAGTTGTTTTATTGTGTCACTGTTTAATTTTAATGAGAGCAGACATAGTCATGTCATTTGTTCCCTCATGAAATCATTCCAGGAACATTTGTTTGAATCCAGAGAAAGAGGCTATACAACCATCTGGCAAACTATGGTACCAGTCATAATCTGTACCTGCTAAATATCCGACGAAAACCATAGTAAATAGAGCATCATTTGGTTGGAGTTGATCTGTCATTACCTCAAAGTGATTGAGGTATTGAATTGGCGATGTGCTGCCATCAAACAACATAATAGTAGTGGGTTTATACTTGGAGGAAAATTGGACTTTCTTCCATTTTATGGGATAAAGTTGCTTAATCCCAAGTTTCTGCAAGCCGTCTTTCTGTTTGAAAGCTTCAAATTGAGTACCTAAAAGTTTTACGGCCTCATTGGTATCTTCCGATTATTGTGGAACAGTGGATTGATTTCATATGTTAGGAGAGAAAATTCCATGATAAGTACCACCCCTGGCACCAGATTGACTTAGAATAGCCTGTACAGGTATGGAAGCGGTGTGAGAAGACTGTACCTCCAGATCATTATTGATGGGAGCTGATGTTGTTATAGGTTCTTGAGTCAAAATCAGATTCACAACCGGTGGAACCGTTTGTTGTGGCATAATCACAGCATGCATGCATGTCATCATCTCAACCATGTTCTTAAAACTAGCCTCCAAAGCATTAATTCTCTGCTCTTAATTGTTAGAACTGGAAGTATCTTGATCTTCTGTGGCGACATAAGCAGTTACTTCTCTCGCTATTGAAGACAAGCTAGTGGAAAAGATGGTCCTTTAGGAACTTTCACTATTAGTATCAAAGTTATATAAGGAATAACCCCGAGAATAAGTGATAGGGATGTCCTATTGACTGAAAGAATCTTGGTTGGAATCAGGAAGGTTCCTTTGACCGATTGTGTCTTATTCGGAAGGAAGATTCCTTTGACCGATTGTGTCTCGGCTTCTTGATCTAGTATATTGGTATACTCCTTCGTCGGATTCATGAATCCGATAAGTATTGTTGACTGGGAATGCGGGATGTATTACATCTCAGGCATTTTCCTCTAGTGCTTCGAGAAGCCATATTGATAGAAGCATAGAGTAGTTCATCTTCATCTACTATGATAGGTTTAGGAGTCTGAATATAGTTCAAACGGTCAAAGACAGACCGCTTGGCTGACTGACATTAGCATTTGATGACAACTTTATGGTGGTGATTGCAATGATGTTCTTGCTGTTGGACCACTACTGGACGGGATGGCTCTGTAACCTTTCACTTCTGTATCAAGAGTTCACGGAGATCACTAACAGAATGAGAAAAAGTTACAGGAATGTAGTTCTTGACGATATTCGGAACATGGCTCCTCTTCTTGAGGTGCCCCGTATCTTGAGTGTACAAGGACGTGTTAAGCTGGTTAGCATAAGTCACATGATTTTTCACCTCAGAATTCTTTTACTGGCGCAAGTTAGCAATTGGTTCAGGTTGCGCTTGATACATCTTGTGTTTTCTCAAGGTTGACCCTAATTGGCACCTGTTGATATAGGTGCACAAGTCTGATAGGGGTGCTACTTGTGCATCTATTTGAGATACTAGCAGTTTGCCTTGTGGGGATCTTGAGATACGTAGGGTCGGTAGATCCTGCCCTGACCTCTTTGGAGTAGGCATAATACCTTTTTTGCTTGAAAAGTTCATTCTGAATAGAACCCATCTTCCCGACAGAGATTTGGTTGTCTATGTTAAGGAGAGTAGGATTTCAATTTGAATCCACTTTTGTGCTGAGAGGCGCAAAGGCCCAACCAGCAGTACTTTCCATCCAGTCAGCGACTCAAGCAGAACGAGGAAAAGCTAAAGAGCATTTTCCTTGATTAGTAATTTTTTAGTAAGTTTCGGACTTTGTGACAAAGAAGGAACCAGTAAACAGTATTTCCTTTTACGTTGCGCCAATGCAGAAATATGTGCAGGTTGCGCCAGAGCAGGAAAAGGCACAGGATGTGCCAGGAAAGAAAATGCCAAAGGGCGCTTTCCTTTGTTTTGTCCAGTAGAGGTACTGGACATATTTTTGTTCGAGTTCAGAACTGGAGGAGCAGAGGGAGTAGCCAAAAGGCTCTTTCTCTTAGGTTGTGCCAAGGCAGAAATATGCACAGGTTGTGCCAAAGCAGGAACAGGCACAGGTTGCGCCAGGAAGGAAAAGACCAAAGGGCGCTTTTCTTTATTTTGGACAGCAGTGTGTCGAGACAAAGTCTCTTTCGATTTCAAAATCGAAGAAGTAGAGGGGTTAGCCAAAAGGTTGTTTCCCTTAGGTTGCGTGTAACCCTACCTCTTCAAATTGGTACTATTTTTTTATAATATAAAATGTTTTTATAGATTTTATCTATAATCATTAAATTGGTTTAACTAAAGATTTGGTTTAAATTGTTTATCAAAATTTTCTTTATGAATAGCCCATGGACTATCCTGATAGGCCAAGGATAAAGTGCTAGTGTAAATTCTTCTCCTCCTTATTATTCTTTCCAAAGAAGGAATGAAAATTGAATTTCCATTTCTTCTCCAACAAAATTGTTGCTGAGCCATGTGCTCTTCTAACAAACTACTCCTGTAGCTCTCTTCATTTTCCCGCCAAGAAATCCTCCATAACCACCTATTTAAAACCACCTCCTTCTCTGAGTTTTCATCCAGTTTACTGATTTTGAGTTCCTCCCAACTCACCTTCTCCATTGATTTTAAAATTTCTAACCTAAAATTCTTGGAGGGAAGACCACGGATGATGAAGATGAAGACAAGGGCACGTGCAACCCTCCTCGGCGACTGAACTGGTCGACCCACCCAGTGTCGACGCTCGCTCAGCGCAGCACAGCTTCGACATATTCCTCCGACGACCACCAGTAAGTCTCGGTATCAATATCCTGTACTTTACCTCATGATGATTTGATTTAACTCCTCTTGGACTCATTCTTCCCATCTCGTGTTAATTCGTTGTTCCGATCAAAAATTCAGATTAAGAGGTTTGGATTCAGAGAATTATAGAGGATTCGAAGATCCTTCTCTGATCTACAATTCAAAATCGACTCTGGCGAGTCCTGATCAAATTCCTTTAAATAAAATTGAATTGATATTCTTTGTTGTTTTTATTCGAATTTAGTGATATGTTTTCCTGTTTTTACTCCTGCACCTGTTCGATCTATCATTTCAGAAGTTTGGGAAGCAGTTGGATGTTCAGATTGTGACACTAAGTACAAATTAAAACCTATCTCCATCAGGTAATTTCAAAAACTTAGATTATCTATTCATATGTGAAAAATAGGAGAAGGCAGTGTATTAGAAATCAGTGAAATAGATTAGGCATAATTTGCATTGTTGTTTAAATTTTGAATACTGCCTTGTTGAGTTATGAGAACACTTGTTTAGATCAGTACTTGTGAACTGATTACAACTCTAATTGGTTGTCGAATCATCTATGGGTTCCACCATGTGTTACTTAAATTATCAGGTAAATTTAGGTAGCAGTGGTGATCGTGTCTTGTTCAGTCCTGCTTATTAGCAGGACATAATTTTTGAATCCTGTTCTATTTAGATACATTGGGGAGATTGATTTTATGATGTCTGGACTGAACTAAGCTGGACTGTGAGTCAATGTTGGATGATATACTCGAAATAGGCCATTTCTAGATCAAGAATGGTTGTGGCTGTAGCAAGGAATGCCTAAACTTTGGCCTGATAGTATCAGTCTAGTCCAGTTCAGTTTGCAATTTGCAATGAAGGCATTGATATGAGCCAGGGAATTCAAGTATCTGTGATGGGTCATTAACTGAACCTGAGATTGCCTATACCAATGTTAATTCAGTTGGAGTTTGAGTATAGAATCAGTGGTTAGTAGATGTCCTGATATCACAAACCAGTATGATATTTTCCCCAATCTACTGTCAGTAGGATGTAGCTTATTATCTTTTTTTGTATATCAAGTAATGTGTATGTATCATGATAGACTTAAGGACCTGGGCATTGATTCAATTAGAGGATCCCGACTTAACATCTGTGTAGTGTTGGTTTAACCTGGGATATTTCATCTGTGCAGTGTTGGTTCAGTTATTTAAAACTGCGATAACATCTATAGTTGAGGAACTGAGATAACATCTGTATAGTTACTTCAGCCTGGGATCTGTAGTTCAACCTGGGACTTTTCTTAACTGTAATATTTACTTCAAGTGAGGAACCTGAAACCACACTGAAATGTTCGAAGTGGTTGAGAGACTGAATTATCAGGAGTATCATTTTTTGGCTCAGTTGGCTGTATGCAGTAGTGGCAAACCTGGGACCTTATGTACTGCCTTGATAAGTGTAACTCTAAGATTGCAAGTATCTGTGTGGAGGCATTCTATTGAACTGAGTTTGTACATCTCAATATGGGTTCATCTTATTAAACTGGGATTTACATATGAACCTGGGGGCATATATTCATATCTTGGTTCAAATTCACAAACATGGATTCATATATCAGTGCCGTTTGACTCAGGTACCTGTAGGACCCTTTAATGATATAGACAGGGGATTAGCTTTGTAGAATGAACTGAAATTCCTGTATCAGTTTTTTTATTAACTCAACTAAGAGATCAACTCCCAGGATCAGCCTGAAATTTGACTGTGCTTCTATTTTGTCAAGTCATGATAAATATTAGGTAAAGCCCAGTTTAGATTGTACCTTAAATCTAGGCATTCCTGTATTCAAAGGTTGAACCTAAGAATTGGTAGGAGACCCCTTCATTAGAGACACTCTAAATCATGTTATAACAAACAACACATTAGGACTCAGTATTCCTTTAGCCTATCTCAAGGTTAGGTAATAGCGTGACTGTCAATATAGGTTTCTATTTTAATCAATGTTAGTTAACTTTGCATTTTAAACTGTTAGTTAACTAATGGTTATAAGAGATAGTTGTAGGAAGTTAATGGGGAATAGTTAATAATGGGCTTAACCAAATATCATGGTTGTAGTTAGGCATGCTTAGAATTTCAAGATACCAATTTAGAGATTGTGTAATTTTTTAACCAACTTGTACTTAATAAACCAGGAGAACATCCAGCTCCAGTCATTACCCGTACTTTCCCGGAGCAAGGCAAGTACTTTTCCACGGTTTTGTCTATTTACATATCTTGTACCTTTTTTGTGACACATCATGACACAATATCCTTTACCCCTGTACTCCTGTACTATCTTATTCTTGTACTTACTTATGTCGGGTAGGGAAATACACTAGCCATGTGACCAAACCCTGGTTACTATATTCATGTAGATAGCTTAGGCCTCGCATTGTGTACGCGGGCCCTAAGCCGTAATATATTCATGTACTCCTGTACATGCTCATGTACTCACCCCAGCCGGTCACATGAACTAGTTGTATTTCAATATTGTGCACTTATTATGTCTTATACTTCAGGATTATAGTTTCATTCATGTACATTATATTTCTTGTACTTTACATTTCATATATTTTACATTCCTGTACTGTAGTTCCTGTACATTATTTTCTGTACTACTTTTCTGTACTTTCTTGTTCATTCCTGTATTTTATTTTCATGTACTCAGTTCATACCATGTTTTTGTTCATTACCTAGAACTGTATTTTGCTCTGCTCCTGACTAGGATATGTTGTAGGTGAGTTGGAGGCTCTGTGCGACACATATTATGGCTGAGAGCCAGTAGAGGCAACTGGACTTACTCTTGACGTAGAGGCTACAGAAGCCTAGAGCTTTACCATAGTAGCACTTTATATTTTCCTTGTATTGAGGCTAGTAGACTTATTTTTATTTGCTGGAATGTAATAATTCTGAGACATGTATCTGGATTTGGGATTCATTTTTAGATGCTGTGTTCACATTTACTTTGATTATCTAGTTAGCTTTCCCTAGATTGGTACAGCTTACTTCGTCGTGTCTAACGACGAAGGCTGGTCGTGTCCTACTCATGTCTGATTATTTGGGAGCGGGTCGTGACATTACGCCAGGACAGTGATGGGCGCAAGTTGCGCATTGGCAGTACGTTATGCCATCGAGGACTTAGGAGTCCAGACAGAGAGCGTCTTACTCTTAGCAGTAGTAGTAGTGCGCTTGACACCCCCAGCATTGATCATAGCCTTGTAGGCCGTCTGGTCGACTTGAACGACCAAGGTCTTCTGCGTCTTTCCGATCGACACGGTATCACATTGAGTTGTCACTTTCTCGTCGGAGGAGAAAGTCGTCCCTAGCAGAGTCGCCATTTTGTTTGTGAAAAAAAGAGGATAGATTTTTACAAACTGAGAAAGAGTACAAAAAGGTACAATTGATTTTTGGGGAAATACAACTATATAAATCTGAAAAAAAAGACGATCACTTTATCCTTTGGATGATGTGATATCGAAAACACGAGCCTCTAGAGGATGCAACAGCACTTTAGCAGGAGATTCTGATCATTCGTGAAGCTTTGAGACTGATTTGAAACTCTATTTATAGAGTTCTTGAAATAACTGTTTAGCAGTTATTCTGGGTTGCGCACACTTCAGGTTGCGTGCATGTTCATTTGTGCGAGCGGTTACACCAACTGCTATGGACGCATGGCATCGTTTGAGTGAGATGCGCGTGATCGTGGGCAGTATAGTGGGCATGTTCTGTGAAGTTAATGGCTTGCGTGCCACGTCACCCTGTTATGAACACTGTTTGATCACCTTGTGGGAGCTTCGTCAGGTTATGCGGGGACATAATGTAGCAACTTATACGAGCGGTTACACTAACTGTTGTGGATGTGTGGCATCGTTTGAGTGAGATGTGCATGGTCATGAACAATATAGTGGACACGTTCTACGAAGTTAGTAGATTGTGTGCCACATCATCCTGCTCTGGATATCAACTAGATCATATTGCACAAGCTTCATCAGGTTGCACGGGGGCACAATATAGCAACTTGTGCCTGAGTTCAATCTTGCGCACCCTGACATGTTGCACAAACTGTTAGTTGACCAAATCTTCTCGAGCGTCGTGTTGTGCAAAATTTAAACAAATTTTTCTTGATATTTGTGTTGTCAGTTGTCAGGTAGATGATGTTGTTATAGTCTTTCGAAGAAACTGTACGTGTCTTTCGTGTAACCTGAGGTTGGCACAACTTGAGATGGGCACAACCTAATGTGGCGCAACTTGATGTAGGCGCAACCTGATATGGCGCAACCTATTGATATGATGCATTTTGATGAGATGACTTCTGGGTGAGTAGCATAGCTTAATTTTTAGCCTCTACAAGGAGTGAGCTCGGGAGCTTGTAGGTGTTCTGTTGGTGTTCTCCTCGCGACGGCGATCGCTTGAGCCCGCTCGACGCTCCGTCTCAGATCTCACGGTCGCATCGGTGCTCCTCCGCCCCTCCCCTCGACCACCTCCTTCTCCACTTTGTAGCTGCTCCCAGTCACTCCGCCCCCCTTCCCCTCTTCTTCGTAGCAGCTCTTTTCGAATCGTCGTACTATGAGTCGGATCCCCCCAGGGAGCACGGCTCCCTCTGGGCAGTCCCCATCGGCCAACATTACTCTGACTGGCCCTCGCCGGACCCGTCCCCTCGACGGAGGCCCACCTGGCCCTGATAGGAGTGGAACCCCCCGTAGTCGTCGCACCTCTGTCATGGCCTTCCCGCTCGTACCTCCTCCTTCGTCCGGACCCCGCCGTGGCTCTCCGTCTTCCCCCTCTGCCACCCACGGCAGCTCCTCTCTCATTGGAAGGAGTACCCACCTTTTCTCGCTACTAATTCCCTCCCTCCTCTGTTCGCTCTGATTCAAATTTGAATTTGAATCCCTCTATCTCCCGCACATCTTCCTCAGATGCGTTCGACACTTATAGCGTGCCATCCGAGGCACCCCATTCAGGTGGTGCCAACCTATTCATGTGCGAACCCGATTCTGCTCCTTCTTTCCAGCTGGCGCCAACCAGGCCCAGCGCCATTCATCTCGCCTGTCCATCTGCACAACCGGGAGTCATGTCGGTCATCCTGATGCCTTCTAGCTTGCAAGCCCTAGCGCCTCCTCTACGCTCAGGTTAGCCCGTGCCACCCAGGTCCTCTGTGGTGCCCGCACCATCTAACTCATTAGCCCTTGTGCCTCTCACTGCAGCGCCTCTCAGCTTGCACTCTAGTTGTACGTCTAGTCTCTGTTCTATGACCAGGATGCTTTTTCCTTCTGGCCTCCCTCTGACCATCGTTGCTAGCGACCTGTCGCACCCATATAGCTCCTTTCCTCCTGCGCGTAGCCTTTTGGCGCAACAGTCCCTGGCCACGCATGCTTCCGTAGGTTAGCCTCATCTCGCGGTACCTTACGCAAATAAGGTTCGACCAGACCGGGCTCCCAAGAAATCTTCGATCATCTTGGACGTGGAACTTCCAGAAATTGAATACCCCCTTTCGACCGCCGGTCAGGAAATATTGGTGTCATTCTCTACTTCAGACCTGGCTACCCTGTACGAGAGATTCTTCTCAACCTTTGTCCTGAAATTCCCTACGGGTTGTCCGAAGCTAGCCCGGGTCCTGGAAGCAGTTGCCACTTGGAGCCTCACTTCTGACTACATAGTCGCCCTGCTGGAACCTAAACACATTATTTTGCACCTTTTCTCGGCGACAAACTATAAGATTGCCCAAATTCGTGGCTTAGGCAAGATAGAATCTAAAGTCATGACTATTGCCAAATGGTCCCAAGATCTCAACTCGCAGGAAGACTCACCCGTCGTAGCTGTATGGGTCACTCTTCCCAATCATCCGCTCATCTATTTTATCCTGGCTGTATTGAAAAGGATCGTCAACTCATTTAGCACCTTCGTGGAGATGGCAGAGGAAACACGTAACCTGACTAAAGCTAATTATACTAAAGTCCGTATAGAGCTAGACATATCGAATGACCTCCCCAAATCTATCCAAATCTCGCTGGGCAACAAGACTCACACCCAACATATTATCTACGATAATAATATCATATACTGCAATCACTGTCACAAGAGAGGACACCTCATCAAATACTGTTATAGAGTACACCCGAAATTGAAAAAGAAATCTGCCCCTAAGACTGCCCCTAAACAATTGTCAGATCAGGGCCAGAGACCTCCGCTCCTCCCTCTTCCTAACTCCCACATCCGGTTCGAAGCCAGTACGGAGCCTCCTCAAGGACAGAGTCAAATCCTACAAAACGTCTCATCGAGACGTGACACCACCCCTACCAAAACTACCTCACTAAATCTCACCAACAAATTTGACATTCTAGCTATGGAAGAGACTATTCATCCCGATAAGGGTCAGATGATCAGCACTGACGAAAGAAGTACGGAGTCAAGAAACACCCCATCAGAAGAATCATAACAGCCAGATAAGCCCAATCATGCAAAGGGTGCTAACACAAATAGTGAAACACAGAGAGCATGAGAGTGAATAGTGATAAAGGCCACACAACATTACGATCAGGAAACACAATATAACCCTAACAAGGAGACCGCCATTCAAGCACAACAACTGGCTATCATAGGTCCTGAACCTGTAGCAAGGATAAAACAAGCTTTGGGTGCTAGTTTTGCTGATTGAGATTACTAGTTCAGAGTTTTAGCCAAAATAGAAGACGAGGTATATCTACTTCCTTAGAACGACCCTGACGACTCGGATAGTCGTTCCAAGGAGCACAAAAAGTCAGACATCAGCAACAAAAAAGGCAACGAAAGAAGCGAAACATAGGCTATGGTCGTGATCACCAGATTTGTTACAAAAAACCTCAACTCCCTCCTCCCCAACGTCCTTGATAATTAGACATACTAACTTGGAACGTGCGGGGCATTGCTAATAAACCAACCTTGAGAAGATTAAAAGGTCTCAAGAGAATCCACAAAATTGATATTCTAGTGATTATAGAACCCAAAATCCCCTCCAAGAAACACAAATCCATCCAACTGCAATTAGGCTACCCCTATGCTATTGCCGGCTACGACGACATCTGAATCATTTACGCTGCTGACGTGAAGCTTGAGATCATCATTGACTCGAATTAGACTCTTTCGTGCTGGTTAGACCACCCCTCACTTCAGTCCCGAGCCCTTCTATCCGCTGTTCATGGCGGTTGTGAGATTGTCGAGCGCAAACTGCTTTGGAGCTCATTGTTAGACACCTATCTCCAACATCCTAACACTCCTGGCACTATTTCGGGGACTTCAACACCGTTACTTACAGAGAGGAGAAGACTAGAGGTCGCCCGTCCCCATAACAGCCATGGTCGATTTTGCCAACTTTATTTGCAATGCACACCTGACTTCGCTCCAGTTCTATGGCAACAAATTCACGTGGTACAACATGCAGGAGGGAGCTCAGCGGCAATACTCTCGCCTTGACCGTGATCTCATTAATTTGTAGTGGGCCGACCTTGCGATCAAATCTAGACTCTCGCATCTCAACGCCAACGAATTGGATCACTCTCCGCTCCTCATCGAGATCAGCAGAAAAACTTTCCAGCACAAAAAGAAATTTCGATTTCTAGATCTGTGGTGTCATCACCCACAGTTCAGGGACATAGTGACGGCTGCCTAAGGGGAGCAGATGCTATGACCCCGTATACCGAGTGGCCGCCAAACTCAAAGCCACTTGGAAAGCCCTCTCCACCTGGAGCATAGAAGCTTACGGCAACATTTTTTAGGCAGTTCACGTCGCTGAGGACGATGTTGCTCGCGCTGAAATACTGTTCGCTCATGATAGATCCCCGATGGCCCGTGCCTCTTTTAACCTCACTAAAACGCTTTTGAAGTTTCATCTCAAAATTGAGGAGGAATTTTGGAAACAGAAAGCCAAGCTGACCTGGAACATCGAGGGCGACAAGAACACGAGCTACTTCACTCATGCGTTAAGGGCCACAGGCAACAACTCACCCTCCACCAAATAAAAGATGGGAGTGGCACCATCCTCCTAGACCATTGTGACATCCAATTGGCCGCGGTGGATTACTACTTTAAGTTGTTTACCATAGATACTATTTATAAAGATGAGGCCTTTCTTACGGTCCCTCGCCTAGTTGATGACACTAACAACACCCAACTGCTTATTCAACACACGGAGAGTGAGGTCAAAGATGCAGTATGGGCATTGAATGAGCATAGTGATCCTGGCCTGAATGGCTTTACTAGCGCCTTCTTCAGATTCTGCTAGGACATTATCAGGACTGACATCAGCGATTCAAGGAGCAAAATACCCCAAATTGATCTTCAGTGCCAACCTGATTCTCATCCACAAGAAGGATAATCCAGAGACTTTCAAAGATTTTTGCCCCTTTAGCATGTGCACATTCACCAATAAGATCATCTCCAAGATAATAGCCAACCGCATGTCGGGGCTTCTTCCCAAGATTATCTATGAATAGCAAAGCGGTTTCGTTCGTGGTCGCAACATCCTCGAGAATATCCTCCTGGTTCAAGATATAATTACCTGCATAAAATTCCTGGCCAGGGAAGGCAGCATAGCCATCAAACTGGATATGGAAAAGGCATATGATCGACTGGACTGGCAATTCATGATCAGGGTGTTCAGGACCTTCGGGTTTACGAAAACTTGGATCGATATCGTCTGGAGGTCGATCAGCAATGCATGGTTCTCCACGGTCATAAACGGCCAAGCTGGCGGATTTTTTAAATCTAGCCACGGTGTGAGATAAGGAGATCCTCTATCTTCCACCATAATCATCATCGCAGCAGAAGCCCTTAGCAGAAATCTGAACAATATGGCGGACTCCCCTCACTTCAAGTATTTCTACACTGCCAGCGGTTTCTCGATCATCACTCACCTGGCTTATGCCGACGACATCATCATCTTATCTTCTAGAGAGGTAGGGTCCGTGGAGGTGGTCAACACTTTGCTTAAGAGATACATTAGATGCTCAGGACAGCGTGTTAACCCTACCAAGTGTGTCATTTACGCCCACCACACAGCTGACATAGAGCATACCACTCTGCTCACCATCATCACTTCCTTCTCTATTGAGTACCCTGCATTCACTTATCTAGGGTGCTCGCTGGTGTACGGCAGAACCAACGCGGGCCTCTTTGAAGGATTAGTGGGGAAAATCAGAAAAAAAAAGTCCACATTCAGGGCGAGGGTTGGTATTCCATTGATCTTCCAGCAGTTCATTTATGCATAGTTGATCCCGTATCCGCGTTCATAGTTACCTGTCAGTAGCCACTTGTCAGTCTCATGTCTAAATCCTGTTCATACCCTATTTATATTATTACATGATTAAACTGTTAGATAGGCATGTTTTATGTATCTTGCTAGTCCTCTTAGGACCTGATGATCTCTTCAGGTTTAGTAACTGCATGGACGGATGGCATAATACGACTCTTTCACTGGAGGGAAGATTATTCTGATCAAGCTTGTGCTCTCCTCTATCCCGGTCTACATCCTGCCGCCTATTCTTCTCCGAAGAAGGTTATCACTAACATCAAAAATCTTCTCTCTAACTTCTTCTGGGGCTATTACGACGGTAAGGACAAGCACATTGGGCGACCTGGGAAACAATGGCTAAACCTACGGACGAGGGAGGCCTACGATTTAGCAGGTTGGCCCACGTCATAGACACTTGCTCTATGAAAATATGGTGGAAGCTTCGGATGAACTGGTCATTATGGGCTCGCTTCATGAAGGCAAGATACTTCAAGCACTCACACTCGTCTTCTGCCTCCACCAACAAAAAATCCTCGGCATCTTGGTGACGCGTCTTGTATGGTAGGCAGCTGGCTTAGCTATTGATCCGGCTTCAACTAGATGCGGGTGAATCGTCCACATTTTTTGAAAGTTGGACTGGGAACGACCTTATGTCCCCTAAATAGTGGTCCCCGACCGCCGCCACCATTAGAGATTTGTGGTCCAACGAGGGAGATTGGAACCGGGAGCGGATCTCGGAGTAGCTTGGTGAGGAGGCCGTGGCCACTATCGACGACTTCGGTATAGTAATTGGCGTGGAGTGAGACACACTTCGGTATTCCCTCACGACCAATAGTACTTTCACTCTGGTTACCGCTTAAAGAGCGGTCCGTGGTATCGGCAACCCTTCCCCCATCAGTGGGGTGTTTTGGCAGTCTTGCATCCCCAAGAAGTGGTCATTCCTGATGTGGAAAGCGCTTTAAAGGAAACTTTCCACCAACGATGTCTAGCTACCATGGTTTTAGCTTAGCATCAGCTTGCTATTGCTGCTCGGATAGACAGGTTGAGACTGCTGATTACATCTTTTATCGCGACCAACTGCCTATGGAAGTGTGGACCCAGCTCAACAATCTATTCCTTTCGGATCTGGACGCTGGGGGGCTTCAACGATTTTGTCACGACCCGCACCCAGTGTAGGGCACGAGAAGTGGGTACGCTAACCTACGCCGCAGTATCGATGGTTGAACGCTGATCTAGGTCACAATTAAAACTAAATACAATATGATATACTCTCCGTACGGAGGACAATCACCGCAGGATACAACTCAATCACCCAAACTAGAAGTAGCACGATAAGATAACTATGAATCCACAAGAGAAGTACAACAGAGAGAAATAAATCTCGGTGTTATCAACACCAACTCAAACAAGCATAAAATAAATACAACTCAAGACAACTGAAAATAAAATAAGAAAAACTCTAGCCATCTACTACAACCTCTACTGTGTCTCATCTAGGCTAGCAGGTAACCTCCAAGCTATCTGTAAAATTTGTCAACAGGTCCAGTCAGGACGGAAGGAAGCACAAAATATCTCACACAATTTATAATATGACAGAATATGTAAATATGCTATAGAATAAGATACATGAAAGCTGAAAAATATATGAAGTAAAAGAGATGACTGTAAAGAAATATCTACTATAAGTAAAGAGCTAACAGTGACTAGTGATGTAGAGTACAAGATGGACATGTGAACGGCTTGATAATAAACATGAAAGTTTGCACATGACTACACTATTTTGAAATTGTTCACATGACCATTTATACTCCCCCGTACCCCAATCAATACACAAGGATCCAGACAGGTTATGTTATTGCACATGATATCACATGGGGCCATAAATGGGTGCACATGAATGTAAACATGGGGGCTCCATAAATATGAGAGTACATAAATCACGAGAGTGTACATGAATGGTGAAAGCACAAGAATACATGATGAAAGTGAAACGCACATGACATGATGTATCTGATGCTCCCGAGGGGGATAACATCTCATGAAGGGATCCATATAGTACCAATACGTGTTGACAACGTGATAGCATCAAGTAAAGTAATCTAGAGCGTAAATGTAAATTCTATCAAGTATAAAACGGTCAGAGAATGTACTCGCCTGATACCCTGAACAACTGATATAAAAAGATGGCCAACTGGAGTTGAAGAGTCCTAGTTAGAGCAACACAGGTTATAAAGATTTCAATTTATATGGTAATTAAAATTATAATGCAATCTACATGAGTCTAAGTCAATCTAGGTCAAAGTCAACTCTTGGTCAACTCTGGTCAACTAAAAAGTCAAATTAGGTCAACTCTAGTCAACTGTGGTCAAACTAGCTAGGGTTGGGTCAATAATGGTCAACTAGTCTAGGTTAGTCAATTCTAGGTCAAAACAAACTAAGTCTATACAAATCAAGTATCCAAGATAGCTACTAACTCATAGCCTAAGTCACTTGCTAAACCAAGAACAAAACTAAACTATAAGCTAACAAGGCATACAAACTTAGTCATATAATGTATATATATTATTCACATTCACATATTTATATACATAGATATATATAGGAAAGCTATATATATAGGCACATACACACACACACACACACACACACACACACACACACATACACACACACACATATATATATATATATACATATATATATATATATATATATATATATATATATATATATATATATATATATATATATATAAAGAGAGAGAGAGAGAGAGAGAGAGAGAAGGAGAGGTAAAAGAGTAAGTGATTGTGTGTGTGTGTGTTTGGCATGTGTGTGAAAGGATATGTGTTAATGTTCTAAGATTTAGTGATAGGTAGGTGTATGTGACATGGGATACATGGTGTCAAAGGGTGTATGAATGCATGTGTGTAAAAGGTTATAGGTTAACTCAGTTTATAGAAATGCATACATACATACTTACAATGTATACATACATACATACATACATACATACATACATACATATCATGTATACATACAAACAGTGCATACATGCCTACATACATATCATATATGTATACTTGCATTCATTCATGCACCTATACATACATACATAGATGCATACATACATATTTGAATACATTATATACTTGCATACATTATATTCATATATGCATACTCCACATTATATTACATTCATTTCTGCATACATGCATACATATAATATATGCATACAAACTCGTATATTTAACTCAAAATATATGTGAATACATACATTACATTACCTTAATACGTATATATATATCATTCATTCATATCCCATATACATGCGTACTTCAGTTTAGACATTATATCCATTCACATATCATTAAGTTGCATACATATACTTAGTTTTATTACATACATGTTATTCATGCATATTACATACTTACATGCATCTATACATTATATACATTGCATACAATATATAAAAATAGAAGAGAAAAAAAAGGAGAAAAACTAAAATGGAAATGGAAGGGAAGAAAAAATATAAGAAAAAGGAAAAACAGTGGACATATACATGCATGCATCATATATTCTACATTACCGTACATGCTATCATTATATATTACATTACATTATGTATACATTATGCATTCATATCTATCATTACATGTATACCTTGTATTAATATCTAGCATTCATTATATACTTTCATGCATACATTGTATATCATTATTTCATTCATGCATTTATTCATTGCTTACATACAGTACATTGACTGCATTCCTACATGCTTGTATTCAACCATATATATACATTAATGTAAAGAGGATATATATCATATATATATCATTTCATTCATCTAATATATCATGCATTACATACTCTACATTTATTTAATATCCATACTACATAAGCTCATAGGTTACACAAAATGCCTATATCGTATAGTCACTCTACTACATAAAATCAATACTATACCAATTGGGCCTTCACTAAATTCTAGGATTAAAGTATGTCGTAGACCTTCATGTTAGCTTTCTGAAACTTCAAACGGATCGTATTTTCGTGTCCGCAAGCTCCCGAAATCGCAAAAACACCGAAATGTATTTGTCTTTCGAACAGCTGACACTCAAACAGTTTACAGAAAGTTCCAGAATGATTTTGGTTCTTTTTAAAAAAAGGAGAGATTAATCGGAGTTCGATATGGTTCTTTTTAAAAAAAGGGGAGATTAATCGGAGTTATAAGCTAAAAGTTATGATATTTCTAAGTTTCTTTGGTTAATAAAAACGTGGATGAATATTATGACGAATTTGAGTTGTTTTGGACAAAAGAAACACATGTAGGCCAAGATACTTGGAGACCAACATAGGTATCCAAATAAAACTCATTCTAACCATCCTAACTAAGATCAATCCACTCTCTAACCATTCTAAAACTGAATTTAAATATCTATTTAAACTATTAGCATACATACATATACATGGAGTATCCTAATTTGGGATCTATCAAGTAGGACACAAGACACATATCTAAAATCCTCAAGAGAGCTCCAAATGGCCTCAAATTTGAATCTAAATGGGGTACATGCATGGGGGTTGATCCTATGGATTCAAAACTAATAATATGCATAGGAAATCAATTTAGAGGGTGGTTTTACCTATTGGGAGTGGAATCCCAATAATGCTCCCATGGATACGGCTCCGACACGAAGATCTTCTAAAAAGGACACTCCTCCTTGCACTTTGCTCCAAATTATTTCTAGCACCCTCCCGTGGTAGTTTGAGAAGGTTTGATAGAAGTTTTTGTGGAGGAATGTAAGGATTTGGAGATCAAATCAAAGAGAGAAGCTCTCTAATTTGGGGAAGAACACTTTGTGAAGGAAAAGAGGCAAGATGGAATGAAATGAAAGGAAGGAAGGCTAACCTATCTATAGTGGCTGCCACTAAACCCTAGTTGGGCCTTGGGGGAAAGCCCAATTAGGCCTCAACTAGTCCTTTAATTTTAAGTTAGATTCAAGTTTATGATCAAAAGGGTTAAATTTAAGCCTCTAACTTAACCAATCTAACACCTGGAATTAGTATAAACTCACTAACTTAGTTAGTGGGGTTAGTGGGCCATGACTAACTAATCTTGGGGTTCCTTCTAGAGTCTAAGCTACCCGAGTCACTAACACAAGTCGGAACGAAACGAAACTCAAACCTGACTAAACAAATCCTGTAAAATCAATATTAAAATATAAAAATTTCCAAAATATTAAAATATGAAAAATGACCAAAATCACAATACATCAATTTAAATATTATTAAAATAATCTAAAATTCATCAATTAATCAAAATCCTAAATAATTCATAAGTCACAAAATGACCAAAATATCCTTAGCCTAAAAAGTTGTAAATAGTCATTCTAATCACATGGTTAGGTCCCCATGGTCATGGTTAGTCTCTAGGCTCAACAGTTCTAGGGTTCACTAGCTAATACATCAAAATTATAATTCACCAATTTTAAATAGTATTAAATTAATTAAAAATCCCCAAAAATCAGAAATCCTATTATTAAATAATAAACTTTTACAAAAGTTCAAAATTTCCTTCATTTTAGAAAAGTGGGTGTTATAAGTCTACCCTCCTTAGAAAATTTTGTCATCAAAATTAAGATGGTCATATTTCTTCTAGAGTCTCGTCCCCAACAATCATGGTCTTAGAAGCTCTTCTAAATCATGCAATTTGAAAGAATAACATACATGGTCATGGCAGACAATATCATTATGAGGTCTCATCTAGCTATACTAGCCATACTACAACACAAGGCATTCATAAGGTATCAAAACATACAAGCAAGGGGTGCTAAAGTGGAAAAGTTACAGAAACAACAAATCATCAAGGCTGTAAGGCAGTCTACCATCCTATATAAAAACTGGTAATTATCAAAAATAATATAAAGTTAACTAGTAATTATCTATAAAGGGGTACTATTCAAAGAAAAATCAAAATCAAAAGTTTAAAGAACGAAAGTCAATAGCATTGAAATCCAATCACAATATATATTAAGAAAATTTAGTCTCGATACGATCTAAGTTGATCAATTCTGGGTAATCAAGATTTAGGCAATATGGAGGACAAGGTCATCGAAGTCTGAGCACGAGCATACAAGGATGGAGATTCAGGTCACAATTAAATTTAATTCAATTGAGTATGACCCACGATATTAATATGATAAGCACTACACGATAATAGGCGCTTGCCCACAGTTATTACCGTGACAAATATTTTTCGTCATGGTAATAACCATTACGATCAAGGCGTGGTAAATATTTTGTAACGGTAATAACCGTGACGATTTATTTTTTTCGTCACGGTAATAACCGTAACAAATTATTATTTTTGTCATGGTAATAACCGTGAGCAATTTACCATTTCCCACGGTTATTAATGTTACAAAATATATTTTGGTCAGTTATTACTGTGACAGTATTGTTGGTTGTATTTTGTATTTGCATGTAAGACAGCTTGATTGTGGAGTATAAAGCAGCAAAACACACAGAATGGCTCATAAATAACAGGAGTGGTAGTTCAATGCACATCTGACAGTATATATTAGCTAAACAAGCAACCACAACAAGCAGATCAGCAGTAAGCAAAACTTACACTTTAGGACTATGGATAGCTATTCACAAAAAGGTTAATCATCTGAACGATTATAAGTACTAAAATTCGGGAAGTACATCACTCTTTCACCATACAAAACTGTACAAGACCTCACCGAAAGCTGAAACAACACCCACTTCTTGTAATTATACTTGCCATTTTAACCACTTAAGAATGCAAGAGTAGGCCCTATAGCACTCCCCCTTAATGAAGTATTGGCAGTAGGCTTACTAGGTGTCCACTCATCCCATCCATTGTCCCTTTGAATCTGAGCCTTTTTCCCACTGATAGCCTGCTTGAGTTGTCCCCAGCAAAAATCCAGCTTGTTCGCTATAAAAGAGACAGTGCACTTAGTAGAAAGCTTTAATAGATTCATAATTTTGCATGTACAACACGCAGTAACAGTGACATTAAACTGTCCCTACAAAGTACAATCAACTGTTGAAAAGTTTAAAATTATATTTTGCACTCTAATGTCATATGGCACTTCACTTAGCCTGGTTGACTACTGAAGTCATTGTCTTGCCTCTAAATATTTTGGATTTACATGAATGTTGTTGGCTGGGCGTTGTGCTTGTGAATCTGATTTTGATGCAGCAGATCCAGATGAACCGTTGACAGCTGATGTGAAGCAAAGTTCTTTCTCAATTACCTGAAGAGTTGAGGAGGGGAAAACTGCTTTCCATGTTCTAAAGAGATGTCTCATACTATTATGTATTGAAGAGTCTACTTGCCTATAGGCCTTGCAGAATACCTAAATAAAAGCCAATGCAGTAATGAAATTGAGAGAGGGAGGACAAAGAACTCGTGATGTAAAGAAATTTTCACTTTTCATAAGCATTGCAAAGAAAAATAAACATATCAACAAGAATTGAGATTATATGAGAAGCACCACATACACAGGAAAATACTACAAATAAGAAGCTCAAGGATAAGGTTTGAACAAATGTGAAGACCTAATGAATAACCAGATGATGTAATTGAAGAAATCTGGAACCACATAACAAGGAAGAAAAGTCCTTACAATTTTTTGAAATAGAATTTAGCCAATGTGATTTCCCACAGTATACCATTTAAATAATACAAATATTTAGATGCAAACTTGCATAGAGATAAAAACTTTCTCTGCAACTACAAGACATGAACGTATTCTGTTAATACAAGCCTTCTCCCATCAGCATTGAATCGGCTATGAAGCATAAGAAAGCTCAATATAAGATTTTACAGTTTTATGACCAGGACTTGATGTCAACTCCTATGTTGGTGCCAGGTTTCTAGCCAATGTAACTATGAACATAAGAGGGTCATGCCATAAAACCTAAGTGACTAGCTGATAGGTAGGCAGACCTACATTTTTGGATTGCAGTTCAAGCTCATGCAACCAAGGAGAACTCTCCAAGTTCTCCTAGACTATAAATAATCTAGACGAGGAGATAAGATGATACAATTTGCTATAAGAAATTGCATTATGTTCATCTTCTTAAGCTGGATAAAAGAATATACCTCAGGTAGTCTTGCAGCAAAATATTTGATGTAATCTCTTCCAATATTCTTCACGATGCTATCTAGAAGATAAAGAGATGGCAGCTTTTGCTCGCTGGGAACCTGGAATTAGTAGTTATATCAGATAAATTGATTATATAACAAAAGATTACTTCAAGAAAGAAATAAAGAAAATTGTTACAAATTGTTACATAGGGGAGATTCTTAGCGTACAAGGAAATTTAGAATGGTAGAAAACAACACTGTGCAACTTGCTTAACATACCATTACTATAGATGGTAGTTGCTCAAAATCAAACATTGTAAGAATCATATATAATCTGGACACGTAATTCCCTCATCTATGACACTCCGGTTTAAACAAGTTTAGACATCATATGATGTCAAAGTACAATTATATAATGTGCAATATTCTAATACCAATAATTTATACCCTGATCTATGACATTCCCTCGTCTTAATTATTTAATTCTCTTATCCTAACACCGGATATTGGCATACAACATTGGACATGGACCATCTCCTCGGTCAAATTCGAAGTCACCACAAATTGTTCATGAAGATACATTTTTGGTCTAACCTCTTCTAGTAGTCAAAATAAACTATGGTTACTGAAAATTGTGCAACTCGTTCGATTCCATTTTTTTTCTCATTCACATTTCAGATGTCTCTCATTTTACTAGGCATAACACTTATTTGTTGCCTAACACTCTGACCCATAAAGTAAAAATACTCACATCTTTCAAGCAAGTTTTCCTTCGGTCCTAATTTTATCAACATCTTGTAGTAACATAGTTCTCTGTAATCAACCTTTAGGTCCTGTTTGGTCTGAGAGAAGTGGAGTTCTCATCCACTCATCTCTCTGTAATCAACCTTTAGGTCCTATTTGATTGGAAAAAGTGCAAATAAAAGAAGTAGAAAGATTCCCTCTTCCCCCTCCTTCACTTCTCCCACTTTTTGTCTCCAAGAAAGGAAGTGTGTGAGAACTGAGAAGTGGAGGTTTTACGTTTTCTAAATAGTTGTAAAATTCCATCCAAATTTCTATTCTTCTTCATGACACAACTACACAAAAATTGCTAGCCAAACACAAAGAACGTAAAAAAAAAGAACGTAAAATATTCTTTTCCATGCCATTACTTCCACCTGCAACACATGAAGTTATTGGATTTGCAAACCCTGAGAGACAACAAACCTCCATCAAAATAACTTTTCCAGATTTACGCTTTAAATTTGTGCAATCCCACCCCTAGTTACAGATCAATCAGATTATTCCCACTCTCCAATGAGAAGAGATTTGAACTCATTTTAATAAAATGTGGGAAGTTATTTCCTATCATTATAAAAATGGAGAATTTGAGCTTGCTTTAGAGCAAACATACAAGATATGGCTTTACCTGGTTAAGTATGATTAAGAGAAGGAACAAAATATTTACGACCAACTTATACTTTGTATATTATATTCTTAGGTTTCCTTAAATTGTATTGAGAATTAAAATTCTAGCATTTAATCTGAATTATGGCGCCATTTGTTGCTTGGAACTGAAGAATCACTGTTCTATACAGAGTAGTAAATCTCTGTCTCTGTACTATAAAAGTGTAGAATTGGGATTCTCTCACAAAACCTTCAAAACTAAATCCTAAAAATTTCCAAATGTGTGAAACCAACAGGATTCTAGTATATAATTTAATCACTAATCAGTATATATAAACCATATCAAGGACATTAACTCTGAAGAAGCAAAGGTAAAACTAGAAAGCATTATGAATTGTATTATCATGCTTTTATCATAGATAGGTAACAGTGGCAAAGCTGAAGAGAGAAACCTGAGCTAGATTTGAAGGCCACCACATTTCAGCAGGATTGACTAAATATCTCCTTAACATCCCAGCCCATCCATGACCCAGAAGCTGTTAAAAAAGAGCCATACACATTTTAAATACAAATGGATCGACAAATGAACCCAAGTAACAATTAAACAGCCATTTCCTTTTCTTCATATAGCACCCGAAAAGCAAAACAAAAGCTTTACCACAAGAGAACTACCTAGTCTAAGGCTTATCTCGCGTAATCACTGAAAGAGACCTAAACAATTTTAGTTCATCGATCCGTTATTGAACTCATTGTGCCAACACCCATGTGATACAGTTCTTGCGTGTCATTTACTTAACATAGCCTTCGTCTATGTTGTTCATGCAGACGAAGCATGCCATGTCGACAACCGGTTATAAAACTTTGTCAATCTTGTATGTAGCTTTCGTATGCCTAATGCAAACCACATTATGATGGGAGAGACTTGGATGGTGATGATACATCCCAACTGCCTCTTTAACGATAATTATTTATCACACTATCAAATCCTCTGAACTATAAATAGAAGAAAATTATCAATAAAATCACCAGGTAAACCAACACAAAAGAAGACTATTGGTCATATCCATCAAGAGAGGACACAATAGCGACTCACATTGCAAATGCATGAATATATCATCGCTTCTTGCGCTAAAAAGAGTCTACATTCCTCTTGTCTAATTAATTTTTTTCTACGTGCACAAATAACTGGATGCAGATAGGACTGAACTATCCATGTTAAGGGACTTGGAACAAATTCTTTGGCATGTACTCTGTGTGGATATCTATCAATATGTGATTCTGATATTATGCAGATGTCAAATTGTTGCTTTGGATCAGAGGACAATAATTGGATAAGGGAAGACATTGCTAGCTTATTATACAATAGGAAAAGTATATAAATAAGAGAAAAACATATCATTATCAAGTAACGTGCTTCATTAGCTTCGATTGAATGTGATTTCAGAGAAGACGTTATCGTAACAGTAACTACTTCTAATAAGAAAAAGAAATCGGACCTGAGTAGTGAGCACAATGATGAGCGCACAGAGGAAGCCGAGCCCCTGCTGATAGTAGGCCTTCGTGACCGTTACCGCACCGATGGAGTAATCATTGCCTCGTCTGAAGGACACCCCGCAATTGACGAAGATGGTAATGATGACGTGCTCCTTCATGTTGAACGACCCCAGGTTCAGACTGAACCCGTGGCTGAGCACCCTAACCTCCCTCTCTGGGAGAGCGAGGCCATGAGCTGCTTACACCGGTCAATTTGATAATTCATAAATTATGGTTCTAAAAATTAGGTACTCTCTAATTGATTAAGTCTTAGACATACACAAAATTCTTCAATTCCATCCCCCAAACAAACAGATGTAAATAACAAAAATAGGACACAAAAACAAAACTAAAAAAATAAAATTGATCAAGTCTTAGACATACATTGCAAGAAATAGGAGGATCATACTACAAATCCTTCAATTCATTCAAACTCCGCTTCAAAGCCATTGACCACAAACCTAAAAAAATCAAAAAACAACAAGCCAACATTTTGATCATCGAAACCATGTAAATCGATCAAATCAACAAAGGAACCCTAATAAAAATCGAGCAGAAAAGAGGGATTTTGTACTATTTAAGAGGGTTCAAAACAAGCACACAGATCAAAACCATAATCCTAACTTTTGAAGGGAAGTGAAACCCTAGCTTGCTAGCTTAGCTCACTTGTAAATCTCCTACGTATTTCTTCTCTGGCTAGGGTTTGCGCAGAGCGGGGCCAACTTGATGGAAGAGGAACGGTGATAGTGGTATGGCAGTGGCGATGGCACCGATGAGGACGACGGCTGCGGAGGCTTGGCTCGGGATGGATGGGAGTGAGAAAATAATAGCTTGGGATGAGCTTCTCTGGCTCCCCTTTTTTTAAGATGTGGATGAAGAGAGTTGCTAATATTATTTTTGTTAAAAGGGGGAAAGTAGAGGAGGGATCTAAAATAAAAGGAGGGAAAGTGAAATTTTGGTAACCCTTTTCAATTGCTTGGTCACGGTTACTACTGTTATCAACAATAAACTAAATACAAAAAATATAATAATATTATTTAGTAACAGTTATTTTATTGTTGTCACGGTAATTAATGTTACACAAATGTAACAGTAATAACCGTTACGAATTGAGAAAAAAAAGTGTTACAAAATGTCTATTATGGTGTAGTGAAGAAAAGATGATCAAAGTCGATTGGTCGTGATTAAGGGAGCTAGGATTCAATGATATTGAAAACTTTTAAAGGGTGATTCAAAGATATAGAATAAGTCAAATTTCTCCTTTTAAAGGAAAAACAAGAGAAACGATTTCATAGGAAAGTCAAGTTAATCATCTCTCTCCGATATTATCAAGTTTGTCATTTGCCAATCATATTTTTATCTCACAAGTTCCAATATAAAAATCAACCTTTATATGACTACCATCAAAATTATATCCTTTCGTCATAAAGATTTGACCTTGCCATGATCACCATAGGCTAAACTTCTAAGTTCCGAAACATTATTCATGAAGCATACCCTTCTTACTAGGAATCAAAACTGACCACTTAATCATCATAAATCTAAATTCTTCCACCTTGTCCTAAATTTGATCCGAAGCCTCTAAATCAAGTTTTATGTAATCCTTGAACTTATTCAATTTACTCTCCTTGTATTATTTAAATTCAACCTTCATTTTTCCTTCAACGTACACCTTCAATATTATTCTCCTGAAATTTAAAATTTTCACAAAATTTCTATATTTTATATAACTCAAAATTCTTGCATTCTTTCTGTTTCTAGCCATTTCATACAATATCTTATTCAATTTTGTATCATCATTGCATATAGTTAAAATCTCTTCTCTATTACTAAATTCCTAAATTTAACATCATAGCCTTAAAGTGTAATGTCTCAAGAATCAATAACCAAAATTTATCAAAGTTCTCGAAACAAGGTTGACCTCGAATATCCTCATCAGTTATGAAATACATCTATGAATTATTCATACCCATAAGATTTCTCTAAGTATGATTGTTCCTAAATTGATAATATAACTCTCTTGATTTCATCCTCAAATTTAGTCGCATCTCTATCCCAAACTTATATCAAGGTCCATCATATTATACCCCTAGCGAGATTATCATAAGATAAAAAATTAAGTCTTTTTCGAGTTAGATGAATTTATGTTACTTCTTCGACCTTTCGAAGGTGAAAAGATATGAAGATTCAAGGGTTTCAAAGTATAGCTGACAGAATTAGATATGAGACAGGTGATTGATGTAATTAGGATAATTTTATTTTTTTTTAAAATGGGAATAGAAAAAATAATGACAAGAAAGAAATAATGATAAAATATGTTCTTCATCAACTTTTAAAAGGAAATGAACCCATTTAAGATAAAATCTGATACCATACACGTCTTCCTGAAATCATGTTGTCAGAATTTTGTCATGCCAGTAAGCATAGCTGTAATCAACAATAGAGTCCATAATGAAGGTACACATCTTATAGTCATGTTATCTAGAATTCTTACAACGCCATCGGGTATGGCTGCAAGAAAATCTAGATTTTATAACTAGGATAAATATATCTAAATCAGGCTCTATGTCCT
>JANAVB010016800.1:19997962-20000462 GCA_029216955.1 Iris pallida
TACATACATACATAGATGCATAAATACATATTTGAATATATTATATAGTTGCATACATTATATTCATATATGTATACTCTACATTATATTACATTTATTCATGCATACATTCATACATATAATATATGCATACAAACTCATATATTTAACTCAAAATATATGTGAATACATACATTACATTACCTTAACACGTATATATATATATCATTCATTCATATCCCATATACATGCATACTTCAGTTCAGGTATTATATCCATTCACATATCATTAAGTTGCATACATATACTTATTTTTATTACATACATGTCATTCATGTATATTACATACTTACATGTATCTATATATTATCTACATTGTATATAACATGTAAAAATAGAAGAGAAAAAAGGGGGAAAATGAAATGGAAAGGGAAAGGAAGGAAAAAAGTAAGAAAAAAGGAAAACAGTGGACATATACATGCTTGCATCATATATTCTACATTACCATACATGATATCATTATATATTGCATTACATTATGTATGCATTATGCATTCATATCTATCATTACATGTATACCTTGCATTCGTATCTAGCATTCATTATATACTTTCATGCATACGTTGTATATCATTCTTTCATTCATGCATTTATGCATTGCTTACATACATACATTGATTGCATTCCTACATGCTTGTATTCAACCATATTCATATTAATGTAAAGAGGATAAATATCATATATATATCATTTCATTCATCTAATGTATCATGCATTGCATACTTTACATTCATTTAATATCCATACTACATAGGCTCATAGGTTACACAAAATGCCTATGTCATATAGTCACTCTTTTACTTAAAACCAATATTGTACCAATTGGACTTTCACTAAATTCTAAGATTAAAGTATATCGTAGCCCTTCATGTTAGCTTTTCGAATCTTCAAACGAATCGTATTTTCGTGTCCGGAAGCTTCCGAAATCACGAAAACATCGAAACGTGTTTGTCTTTCGGACATCTGACACTTAAATAATTTTACAGAAAGTTCCAAAACAATTTTGGCTTATTAAAATATATATATTTGGAAAACTAACTTTGATACGGTTTTTTAAAAAAAATGGAAGATTAATCAGAGTTCTAAGCTAAAAGTTATGATATTTCTAAGTTGTTTTGTTTAATAATAACGTGGATGAATATTATGACGAATTTGAGTTGTTTTGGACAAAAGAAACACATGTAGGCCAAGATACTTGGATACCAACATAGGTATCCAAATGAAACTCATTCTAACCATCCTAACTAAGATCAATCCACTCTATAACCATTCTAAAACTGAATTTAAATATCTATTTAAACTATTAGCATACATACATACACATGGGGTATCCTAATTTGGGATCTATAAAGTAGGACACAAGACACATATCTAAAATCCTCAAGAGAGCTCCAAATGGCCTCAAATTTGAATCTAAATGGGGTACATACATGGGGGTTGATCCTATGGATTCAAAATTAATAAATATGCATAGAAAATCAATTTAGAAGGTTAGTTTTATCTATTGGGAGTAGAATTCCAATGATACTCCCAAGGACACAGCTCCGACACGAAGATCTTCCAAAAAGGACACTCCTCCTTATACTTTGCTCCAAATCTTTGATAGCACCCTCCCTTGGTAGTATGAGAAGGTTGGATGGAAGTTTTGGTGGAGGGAGGTAAGGATTTGGAGATCAAATCAAAGAGGAAAGCTCTTTAATTTGGGAAAGAACACTTTGTGAAGGAAAAGAGGCAAGATGGAATGAAATAAAAGGAAGGAAGGCTAACCTAGCTATAGTGGCTGCCATTAAACCCTATTTAGGCCTTGGAGGAAAGCCCAATAAGGCCTCAACTAGTACTCTTGGTTAATTTTAAGTTAGGTTCAAGTTTGGAATCAAAAGGGTTAAATTTAAGCCTCTAACTTAACCAATCTAACAAGTGGGATTAGTCTAAACTCACTAACTTAGTTAGTGGGGTTTGTGAGCCATGACTAACTAATCTTGGGGTTCCTTCTAGAGTCTAAGCTACCCGGGTCACTAACACAAGTCGAAACGTAACGAAACTCATACCCGACTAAACAAATCCCGTAAAATCAATATTAAAATATAAAAATTCCCAAAATATTAAAATATGAAAAATAATCAAAATTACAATACATCAATTTAAATATTATTAAAATAATCTAAAATTCATCAATTAATTAAAATTCTAAATAATTCAAAAGTCACAAAATAAGCAAAATACTTTTAGCCTAAAAAGTTGTAAATAGTCATTCTAATCACATGGTTAGGTCCCCAAGGTCATGGTTAGTCTTTAGGCTCAACAATTCTGGGGTTCACTAGCTAACACATCAAAATTATAATTCACCAATTTTAAATAGTATTAAACTAATTAAAAATTCCTATAAATCATAAATCCTATTATTAAATAATAAACTTTTACAAAAGTTTAGAGTTACCCTCATTTTATAAAAGTGGGTGTT